>VBSM01003204.1:40926050-40939493 GCA_008086735.1 Cheirogaleus medius | reverse complement strand
AAGGATTCTTTTCCCCAGTGTATGTTTTTGTCTGCTTTGTGAAAGATTAGATGGTTATGTGAGGATGGTTTTATATCTGGATTCTCTGTTCTGTTCCACTGGTCAATGTCCCTGTTCTTGTGCCAGTCCCAAGCTGTTTTATTTACTATAGCCTTGTAGTATAGTTTGAAGTCTGGTAAAGTGATACCTCCTATTTTGTTTTTATTGCCTAGGATTGATTTTGCTATACGGGGTCTTCTCTGGTTCCATACAAAGTGTATATCATTTTTAGTAAGCCCCGTCTATGCCTATTTTGTTAAGCATTCTTATCATAAAAGGGTGTTGAATTTTGTCAAATGCTTTTTCTGCGTCTATTAAGAGGATCATATGGTCTTTGTTTTTGCTTCTGTTTATATGGTCAATTACATTTATAGATTTGCATATGTTGAACCATCTCTGCATCCCTGGGATGAAGCCCACTTGGTTGTGATGGATTATTTTCTTGATAAGTACCTGGATTCGATTGGCTACGATTTTGTTGAGAATTTTTGCATCTATGTTCATAAGGGATATTGGTCTGTAGTTTTCTTTTTTTTGTTGCATCCTTTCCTGGTTTTGGTATCAGGGTTATGTTCACTTCATACAATGTGTTGGGGAGGATTCCATCCTTTTCAATGTTGTGGAATAATTTCTGCAGGATAGGCACCAGTTCTTTGTAGGTGTAGTAAAATTCGGGTATGAATCCATCTGGTCCAGGACTTTTCTTTTTAGGAAGGTTTTTTATTGCTGTTTCAATTTCAGTACTTGATATTGGTCTGTTTAGGAATTCTATTTCTTCCTGGTTGAGCCTAGGGAGGCTGTGTGTTTCTAAGAAATTGTCCATTTCCTCCACATTTTCCAGTTTGTGTGCATAAAGGTTTTTGTAGTATTCATAAATTATATCTTGTATCTCCGTGGCATCCGTTGTAATTTCTCCTTTATTTTTCCTGATGGAGCTTATTAGAGAGTTATCTTTTCTGGTTTTCGTTAGTCGAGCCAAAGGCGTGTCAATATTGTTTATTTTTTCAAAGAACCAACTTTTTGTTTTATTAATCTTCCATATAGTTTCTCTGTTGTCAATTTAATTTAGTTCTGATTTGATCTTAATGATTTCACTTCTTCTGCTGGGTTTGGGGTCATTCTGTTCATCTTTTTCCAGCTCTTTGAGTCAATTCAATAGGTTGTCTATTTGTGATCTTTTCGACTTTTGGATATAGGCATTTATGGAAATAAATTTTCCTCTCAGGATTGCTTTAGCTGTGTCTCCTTTTGATAACTTGTGTCTCCTTTGTCATTTAGTTCAAAGAATCCTTTGATTTCCATCTTGATTTCCTCGTTTATGAAGTGATCATTCAGCAGAAGGTTGTTTAGTTTCCACAACTTTGTGTAGAAATGAGAGTTCCTGTTAGGGTTGATTTCTACTTTTATTCCATTGTGATCTGAAAAGATACATGGTATAATTTCTATTTTTTTTTTATTTTTTGAGACATGCTTTGTGTCCTAGAATATGGTCAATCTTAGAGAATGTCCCATGAGCTGATGAGAAGAACGTATATTCCGTGTTTTTTGGGTAGAATGTCCTGTAAATGTCAGTGAGGCCCATTTGTTCTAGAGTTTTGTTTAAGTCCGTTATTTCTTTGTTAATTTTCTGTTTGCAGGATCTGTCCTGTGCTGTCAGTGGAGTGTTAAAGTCTCTGGCTATTATGGTACTGTTGCTTATCCATTTCTAAACAAATCTCTACCTTTTGATTGGAATGTTTAGTTGATTCACATTTTAATGTTGTTATTGGTATGGTTAGAACTAAACTTGATGTTTTGGCCCTCTCTTTTTTTGTATTAAACAAATATTTTTAATATGCCATTTTAATTCCCTCATTGACATTTTAGCTATAATTTTTTGAGATATTCTTTTCTGTAGGTATTACAGATTACATCATACTCTACTTGAAGTTAATTGACTTTTAGTAAAATATAGAAAACCTTTACCAAAATACCTCTTTGTATTATTTGTGTTATTTCTATTAAATCTCTAATAGTGATAAACCTAACAATACAGTGATATAATTAGGAGTTTAATAATATATCTTTTAAAATAAAAGAAACAAATATTATACAGTTGTCTCTCAGTGGATGCAGAGGATTGGTTCCAGACCCCCACATATACCTAAATCTATGCATACTGAAGTTCTGCAGTTAGTCCCACAGAACCCACATATAGGAAAAGTCAGCCCTTCATATATGAGTTTCTCATATTGCCGAATATTATGTTTTGATCTGCCTTTGGTAGGGAAAATCTGCTTTTAAGTGGAACTGCACAGTTCAAACCCATGTCATTCAAGGGTCAACCGTATATATTGCTGGCACTTTTCATTTTTACCTGTGACTCTAAGTAACAATCTCTTGTCATTTCTTTTCATTTTGAGGAATTCCTTCAACATTTCTTGTAACATAGGTCTGTTAGCAACAAATTTACTTATATGTAAATGTCAATATTTTGCCTTCTCCTTTTAAGGATAAATTCAGTGGAGATAGAATTCTTGGGTAACAACTATTTAGTCTTAAGTACTTTGGTATGTCTTATAATGTCTTCTGACCTCCATTGTTTCTGATGTAAAAATGAGTTTTCAGTCATGTCATTGTTACCCTGTGTATGATACAGGCATATCTCAGAGATAACGTGGGCTCAATTCCAGACTATCACATTAAGGCACTTTACATAGACTCCCTTTATCTGTCTTTATACTTAACTCTGAAGATCTGACTGCTGAAATTTTGGCCACTATTACAATTGAGACAAAAGACAACTTCTCCCCATCCTCTGACACATAGACACACACACACACACACACACACACACACACCCATCACTAAGAGAATCTCTTTAAATTCTGTTTTATAGTCCAGAAAGCATACCTCTAGATCAGGGGTCCTCAAACTTTTTAAACAGGGGGCCAGTTCACTGTCCCTCAGACCATTGGAGAGTGTGCACTGTGAGCCTGGGACGAGTTGGCTGCTAAGCAGGACAGGCAGCGGTGGCAAAAACACCCAGCAGGCCAGATAAATGTCCTAGGCGGGCCGCATGTGGCCTGCAGGCCGTAGTTTGAGGACGCCTGCTCTAGGTAGTAAGAATGACCTTGCCTTTCAGATGAGAGTCTGCCCCTCCACACAGGGATGTGCCTTTACTCTTTATAGTATTGTTCATGCAATAGCTCAGCATTCATATTTCAAGAATCACATACATAAGGTAATAAGAACTGTGTGAAGCAGGTGGTGACCCAGGGAAACTGGAGCAAATGGAGAACAATAGGTCTGAGACTCAGAAGCAGGGCTTGGTCAGCCAGAGATGGACCAGCCTGGGTGAGAACAATATTAGGCACTAGAACATTACCCAAGGCAGGAGCTGGTCATCTGGTAACTGGAAATATCAACCAAAGAAGGATATGGATCTGGGTGATCAATGCCCAAAGGAAGCTTCAGGGTAGCCCTCCCAGAACCATTAATTTAAGAGTTCATACCAAGTCCAGGTAGTAGGCAGGGCTGGAGAAGGTAAATAGCAGGTAATCGGCAGAGGTCTGGCCCTGCTTGCCATCTTGGAATAGGTAGCATAGCAGTCTGATCAGAGGCTAATCAAGGTAGTTAATAGAAACCAGAGTAGCAGGCAAATTCTCAGTCTTAGGGATTCAAAGCTAGTCATAGTTGTTGATGAGTTGGAGGTATCACGATTAGAGTAGAATCAGCTGGAAAATAAGAGGAGGCATATTTAGGTCTTTGAGGAAGTACTAAATGCCAGGCCTTACATCCTAACTTATCTCATTTTCATCTCTCAGCATCTATGTACAGAAAGTGATATCTTCCTTCCTTAAACATGGCACAGTTGACCAAATGATCAGAGCTCAAGGCTACAAAGCAACACATTAGGAGACAGGGGTTAAGTGGTTAGCAAAAGGAGCAACAACAAAAACATGGCACAACTGTGTGCAAGATGCTCTTTTGGAATGAGGAAACTGAGGCCTAGGGAGGTTAATAACTAGCCAAAGGTCACACAGACAGAAAATTATATAGCGTGGTATAAAATCTAGGACTTTCTGACCCCCGAGCCAATTTTCCTCACTTCATCTTCTGCAAAACAGTAAATAACCAGCCCGAACCTTCTTATTCTATGTGGACATAAATGGCATCCAGAAAGTGATAACAGGTCACATTCACAGTAGTGAGCTTGCAGGGCTGTATATTCAGGAGCCAGCCAAGTTATTTTAATCATATTATCACACCATCCTCAGAGGACACCTGACATTTCTACCATTCGAATCATGCCTTTGAGTTGGGAAATGGCAGGTGGTGTCCATATGTGTTAATAGGCAAGATGTGTCAATGAAAATGGAATCAGCTCTAAATAACAAAATGCCAGATAACTAGGGTTTTATACACCAGCAGGGAAGAGAGGAATGAATGGCTCTTGTCTAAATCAGAGTTGGCAAACTTTTTCTGTAAACTTTTTCTATTCAACTCTGCCGTCGTAGAGTAAAAGCAGCCACAGATGATATATACACAAACAGGGTGTGGTTATGTTCCAATAAAACTTTATTTAAAAATCAGGCTGCCAGCTAGATTTTGTCCACAGGTTGGTGTTTGCTGACTTCTAGTCTAGGAAACCAACAGGGTCAACACCAGAGGAGGTGTGTGTCATCTTGAAGAACTAGAGACTAGTTAGTTGACTTAAAAACTCATGTTATTGAGTAGACAGGCAGCCATCATCCTAAAAAGAAGATTGCCTGGGCCAGTCCAGTACAGTGTGGCTGCTGATGACAGGGAGGTTCTGGGTGCCTAGCTTGGAGGAGAACACCAAAAGTCACATGCAAAGAGCTAAAGAAGATGAACTTTGCTGACCTCACAATTTTTCTCAGGCTGTAACAGAGTAAGCAAATGAAGAATCCTGGGGAAAATAAGATACTGAGAACCTTATATGCTATTTGGTCTTATTTCCCCTCTGCAGGATTGTAATGTGGGCTCTGGCCCATTTAGAAAGGAAAATAAACTTCTGTTTAACTAGTTATTGTCAAGATGTATTACCTTCTGCCCATAAAGTGGGTCTTAGTTCTAGACACTGCATGAGTTACTTATATAGACTATGCAACCGAAGGATTTGCAAGTACTAAATAAGGAATATGGTGCTTCTAATAGGCCAAAAATGGGTTGGGGAGTGGGGTGGAGGAGGAGGCGATATATTGTAATAGCCATATTAAACTGTACTAAACTTAAAATAACAGGGAAAATATTTCCTTGAAGCTAATAGGAAAAATCAGTTACCAGACTCAGAACCATGAATCTAAGTTGTCATCCAGCTGCATGGGCTTATAGGGAGAGTTCCTGTGCTGAGGTTTTCATTATGAAACACAGAGGCATTATTGGGGATAAATGAACCAATATGAATGAAATACCTGTAATCGCCAACCTGAGATTTCACGCCAAAACCCATCTGATTCCCATGTTGATGCGGAGTGGTTTTCTTAAAGTTCAAAAAGAATCCACTTTATTAGCGGAGTGGGATGCTTAGCAAGAGTATGTTTATAAACTTGGATTCTTCAGGTTTCCTTTAATATTGGAAACAGAAAGCCAGGGAAGTTCTTGCTCAAATTGTTTTCCAAGCATCTACTCATTGTGGTCTTTTGTTTGGTACGTTAAAAATAACAGCAGTGGTGCCCAGCCCTAGGGTGAGGAGGGCCGGAATCCTGCCCAGGCTCTGGTGGCCAGGCTGGGCACCAATGGGACCGTGTCTGCCCAGGGCCGGGTACCTTTGTCTAATTCATCTGCCCAGATGGGTTGCCTTTTTCCAAATTTGCACAAAGGCGCCACATAAGCTAATGGTGGCACTGCCGGGTGGGGATATTGGAAGGCTAGGCCTGTCTTGGACTCAATGGGAAGGGAAAAGGCTGTGGGAATGTTTGCAGCCTTTCTGAGGAAAACTCTGAGGAATCATCGGTGGGATCCAGAGGGGATCTGAACTGAGCTCTGCACCCCGTCTCTCATATCCCAGGGTTCTTCATTCTGCAGGATTTTTCAAGTGGAAGTCACGTCGTAAATAAGACCCAGTGGAAGGAGCGTAATGGCGGGAGGAAGCTGAGTAAGCAAGTGTTTTATGGGAATCCCCACGGGTTGTAGGGGGAGGAGGAAGGCTTGCCAGGCTTCCTCTAGTTTGCTTAGATTAGATAGACAGCTATGTCCTTCCTCTCTTCCCCCTTTTTTAAATTGTCCCGCCTCCTGTCTCCTCCTCCTTCTGCACTACTCTCCTCCCCTTATCAGTGTCAGCATCAGCTTAGATCCCAGCATTTGGCCGACTCTTCTCTCCTCTCCTACCATTCACTCTCCCTTTTCCCCTTGCTATATATGTGTGTGATGTGCTGCTGTTTCAATAACATTTTGTTAATGTCTTTATAAGTGTCAGCCTATATACTGCGCTGTATATCACGGTCATAGTAAGCATGAGCCACACAACTTTGCAGTCCGTAAGTGATGGGTTCATTCATTGTGGCAATGAGGGCACAGGTCAGTAAATCATGAGCTTTATTGAGAGGTCACAGCGTAGGGGGTAAGGAAAGGGCAACGTGGATGGTGTTAAAATATTAATAGATTTCAAGAATGAGGACTTTGACCTGCAACTGTTGTTCTTAATCACTTTTGTGTCTTCATCCCCTTTGGAAATTGCTTGAATGTCATTTTCTCCGGGAATATGCCTGCACACAACATTTTGCAAGCAATTTTAAAGAGTTCATGTATATACTCCGAGCTCACCCATGGGTCTGAGTTTAAAAATTCTTGTGCTGGATGAATCCATAGTGATTTATATATAGTATCTTAAGGAACATCAAAATAGATACAGATTTTCTTTCTTTTAAATGTATTAACAAAAAAGAGACAATATACCTTCCCATAGAGAATGCTGTCATTTATCACCTTAATTGATTAAACTTAGCATCACTAATATAACCTGGCATTCTGTGCCTTCTGATAATGATGGAATAGAACATGAAATGCATAATTGGTGAAGCATCCTAGCCAAAAATGTTAGTTTGCATCTAAGCAAGCCTTCAGGTGTAACTTCTAGTTGACAGAAAAGTCAGGAAATAAAATAACAAGTTAAATGACATTTCAAAGAAACAGTCAAATTTAAGACCTCACTTCTAGTTGATAAAAGCTCAGTAAGTAAAAGAACAAGTTAGGTGATATTTCAAGGAAACAATCAGGCAAATTCAAAATGTGAAACATTCTGTAAGACAACTAGTCTAGTCTCTTGAGAAAGTCAAGATCTTTAAAACAAGCCAGTAGACACAACAGCTGTGGGAACTGTTCTAGATTAAAAGAGAGTATGGGAACATAATGACCAAATGCAATATGTAAACATTGATTAGATTCTGGTTCAAATAAACAAGCTGTAATAAAACAAGCTTTTAGATAACAAGGAAAATTTAATATAGGCTAGATATTAGATGATATTAGGGAATTATTTTTATCTTTTGTAGTTGTGATAGTGGTATTGTGTGTATGTAGGAGAATTCACACTATACAATTCAAAGATTAATTGTCACAGTGTCAGAAAATTACTTTCAAATGTTTCAGCAAAAATAACTATTATACATCTATATTAATATATGGATGCATATACATATAAATAAAGTATATATGGCAATCTCAATGTTGCATTGTATTCTTTTAACTTTTCTAAGTCTGAAATCTTCAAAATAAAATTTTAAAAAATGAATTACATATAAACATTTTTTAAAAGGTAATACAATGAGTTATGGTTCTTCGTCATTTTTAAATTTTTTTTTGAGATAGGGTCTTATTCTCTCACCCAGGATACAGTGCAGTGGCATCATTATAGCTCACTGCAACTTCAAACTCCTGGGCTTAAGAGAGCCTCCTGCCTCAGCCTCCCAAGTAGCTGGGACTACAGGTGCACATCACTCTACCTGGCTAATTTTTGTGTTTTTTTGTAGGGATGTAGTCTTGCCATGTTGCTCACGCTGGTCTTGGACTCCTGACCTCAAGCAATTCTCCTGCCTTAGCCTCCCAAAGTGTTAGGATCATGTGCTTTATCAACTTAAAATCCTTTTCTGGAATATTTGGTTCTTAATAGTTCACAGAGACAAGATTAAGCATTTTATAAACGATAGGTCATCCTTTACCAAGAAATCATGTTACAGCTCTCACTTTGTTTCTCTCATTTCTACCAGAGGTAAATGTGATTAAGAATCTGTACCTTTAACACTAAAAATGCAGCATGGCTTTGGGGGACTTTGTATTTCAGAGGCCTTAACAATACTTTCTGGAAAATGCTAAAGTTGAGTAGTTTTTAAAAGAAAACATACCAGAACTGCCACTGGCCACCAGCACCACCACTCCACCAGCCTCCTCTGATGTAATAAAAGGAGATACATAAAAGTTAAGGAAATGTTATCACCTGAGATCATATTTTCCAACTGGAATTGGTTGGGAAATAACAGAGTTGGACTTAGAGAGTCACGATTTTCCGGCATCCCAGAGTCTAATTAAGTCAGCCCATATTATCTCATGTCCCGCTCAGTGCAGTCCTGTGTAATGCTGCAGATTACGGGGGATTGCCAAGGACTTACTGCACTGTATTAAATTGTATAGATAATGACTTTTGGCATTTTTGTTAGGAGGGACTGGTTTCAATATGCAGTAAGGCAACATCGTTTTACTCTCAATGGTTAGTTCGTCACCAACTTTTTTTTAAGTCCTGAAAATAGCTTACCAAAGATTTGTCATTTCCTGCCTGGAGAAAGTTCTGGAGTATTTGTGTTTTTATAAATATCAGATGTGTAATCTCAGACGTGAACTTATTATAACTAGCCCCAAGGCATCATGAACTGCAAGTTACCGCACGAAAATTAAAGGGGTCAGATTCAAAAGGGACGTGTGTCAAAAAGCTGTGTAAAAGGGCGGGCACTTAATATGCATCCCTCGGATGAACCTGTGATTGCCGTGGAACCTGCCATCTATCTTTGGCTGTTGGTCAGGCTCCCAGATACCTTTTATAGCCCCCCAGTAGTGAATAGTGTCCCCTGGGCTCAACTGGAAGAAAAATATATTAAGTTGGCTCCTCTTAACTGAAGGGAAAAGGAGAGAAGTGTTTAAATGACTTACTATCTCTTGGGCTCTATTTACTCTATAAAAAATATTGTACTTAGTATTTCAGAAATGGGAACTCTTTGAACCTCAGTAAAAGTCTTTTGGGGGTCATTTGGTATCCCTTCGGAGCAGGGTACTTGATGCTATCGTTTTATTGGCAGCATTTATCATTCAGTTCCACTTCCTATTTTACCTTTTTCTTTAACATGAGATGATAAAATAGCATCGTAAAAACAGACCTGCAGGTTCGAATTAGTCTCCATTCTGCTAACCCATTGTTTCTCAATTGGAGTCTGCTACAACCAGGCACAAGTTCTCTGTGCTAGGACATGTTCCTAGCAGAGTATAAAGAGAGAATTAACACCTGGGATGGGGGTGGTGATTGGAATAGAAAGCCAACTCCTGAGAGGCTCCAGTCAAGATAAGGGCATAGAGAATGGCAGTTATTTACATGCAGGAAAGGAGTGACCACATGCTAAAAGTACCAAAGACTCGTGCAGTGTAAAAATAAAGATATATGGCCCATGAGTCTTATAGAGAAGCAGACTCTTCTTTTTTAATTGAAAGAGACACCAGAAAATAAAATCGGATGACAAAAAGGATTCTTATTTAAAATGAAAGGAAGGGGAGCTGCTTTGAATCCAGTAGCAGTAACATGTGGCACAAGACACTGAATTTTGACCCAGAAACACAATCTCTGGCCCAGATAAGTCAGCTAAAAATATTTGACTAAAGAGTAGTGTGTGTGTGTGTGTTATTCAGTGCTTCCTGTGTTCAGACACTGGGCAAATGCTTTATCATTATTTAATCATTTGTTCTTCAAAATCAGCCGGTGAAGCAAGCACTCTTAGTATTCTCATTTTCCAAATGAAGAAACCAACCAAACAAACACATAAAAAAAACCCAAGACTTGGAGTAAGCAATTTTGTTAGTCCCATAATTAGTGTCAGTCAAGGACAGTAATAATAGCTGCCTCTCCTGCTTAGGGACATGTATGTTTACCTTATTTAGTTCTCATGATAACTGTGTGATATATATACTATTATTAGCACCATTTTGCAGATGAGGAAACAGGATTAAAGGGGTTAGGTAAGTTTCGCAAGACCTTACGGCTGATAAGTGTGACAGCCAGCATTTAAACCTTGAAGTCTGACTCCACCACCTGGCTTCTGAGCTGCCACGCTATTCTGTATTTTCATGTAGTTTTTACTGTGTAAATTTGACCTTGCTTCCTCCAATGTTTATCTATATCTTCTCCATCAGTGGAGAAAATGTCTCTATAAAAATATTTGATATTTTATGCTTAACATTAGGTTAGGTTTTAAATGAATGCCATGAAACAACTAGTCATCAGTTGGAATAGCAGTTAATGTTGCTGAGTAAGTTAAGGCATTCATAGTCTTTATTATTGCTGAGAACAGAATGGAGGAAGTTCTGTATCAGATGAGAAGAGAGATCTCAGGGACAGGACACAAGGAACTGGCTAATTTATGACTCCTGCCATGTCCTCCCTGGGAAAGATAAATCATGGCAGAAGGGCACACTCACTGCTTCATACCTGGAATTCTTAGCTTGCATTGGAATTGGCTGCAAAGCCAAGGCCGCCAAACCTGGCTGAAGAAGCAGAGCCTGGGTGTGAGAATCTCCAAGGCTTCAGGATGACTGGAAGCTGCAAAGACAGGTCTGTGGACCCAGAGGCAGGCCAATAAGGGTAGGAAAGCAATAGAAATCTGGAACCTGTGAAATGAAAAAGAGACCCACACTGAAGCACACACCATCTGGTGATATTCCACAATACCAGGAAAATCAGAACTACCCTAAGCATTTCAGAGAACTGGGTATCAGAATTGCATGTCTTCTCAATGGTGACATTAGCAGCTGTTAGTAATATATGCCACAAAAAATAGGGAGTAAAACAAGATGTGAGATCTAGGGGACAGGTGACCCAATATAGGAGAGAAGGAAAGGAATTTCTAAGACGAAGGCAAAGGGAAGTCTCAGGGTAACATCTGAGTAGCAAGCGTAGAGCACTCGGCCCAGATTGGAGCAGAAATGTTCGGAGCTCCAGAGAAAAGTTTACAAAAAGTCTCAAGCCAACGATGACTCGATAGTTTTGGGCCATGTAGGAAATTACATTGAAATTATATTGAGAGGCATTTTACAGATATTTGAGAAGAATTGGCTGTAGGTTAAAAAAAAAATTGGACAATTATTTCAGTGGAAGGGGAAAAATTATAGAAGAAAAATATTAATCAAGTCACTACTTAGCTCCATAGTAAATACAGGTGGTTCCCCAGGTTACAGACAAGATATGTTCCTGAGAACGTCTTTAGGTCAGATTTGTATATAACTCGGATTTCTAATGAATAGCACATGTATGGTAACAACATAATACTAACAATACTGGATTGGCTCATGTGTCTATAGTACAGTGTAATCCTGTAATAATAATAATACCCCTGTACTGTAATAGTAAATTATAGAAACTGTCATGCTTTTTCTTGTAATTCAAAAAAACAGAATGTTAAAAAATAAAACAACTCTTACAAAAACCTAGATAGGAGAAACTTCAAAAAAGAATATGGGAAATATTTTTCCTCTTCCCACGTGTTTAAGTCTTACCTCTGCAACAAAACTGTAAAGGATGTGAGGGTCCAGATTTGAAATGCTCTGGTGCCAAACATATTGTTAGGCATATAGCAGGTACCCTATAAATATTCACTGGTTGATTTTAATATGATTTAAATCATTTTTCTTGCTTACGGCTGAAAAGAGTTAACCACATATATAACAGCCTAATAACCATTTACTCATATTGTCTTTTAATGCCTTTATATTATTAGGTTTCTTACTAACACTTAATGATGGCTTTGATTCATAGGGATCTTTTAAATTCTGTACTTGGAAGGTTCATAATGAGAAAAAGTTCATGGAAACAGGGAAATTTAATTTTTAACTTTAAAATTTTACCGAAGATTTTTCTATTTTTTTTCTCACTTTTCTTATTGAGTTTATGTTGTATGTGTTAAAGAGATAAATCAAAGTTAATGAGATATCTTGAGTATGAAGTTATCTGAAAATCACTTCCATAAAAGAAATTTCAGTTCATAAGGGTGCTTTAATACATAAGGAAAGATTCATAGAAAGCCACTTCTGTCTTTTGCCATTTATCAAATACCCTTAAACAGTTCCAAAAAATAGACTATGCAAAGTGTCTAGCATGGCCTGTGTAGGCACTTTAAAAGAAAATAATGAGATAGATGCTGAATATCAGGTTTGACATTTAAAGGAATCAGGAAATCATCAAGGAATGTTCATGCACAAAAGTAAAAAGCTGAAGATATACAGCTGTGATAACTTCTTTTTAAAGAATTGTCAAGTTTCCCACCTCAAGTTGGATTGCTTAGCCTGGTGTCATTTCTTCAAACTTCCACTCCTCCCGGGAGACAGAACTGCCCAGGCCTTTCAGCCTCAGCCAGAGCATAGTACAGACCTTCTTTGCTTAACAAGCTCCCCCACAGATTTCTATTTGGAGGACTTCACAGTGAAATTGGAGCATTGGCTGTTCCTTTTTACAGTGCAGGCACTGATGGTTCATTCCACTCAGCTCGGCCCAAGGTCCTCGTCAAGCTTCTTCGGCTACCATGAAGGTCAATAAAGTAATCTTGAGTGGGTTTCATGTTTAAGCATCAATCCATAGTTGCTGAGACATCCAACTGAGGTTACAAGGGAGTCCTAAGAGAAGGAAAAGAATGACAAGAGTCAGGAGAGGAAGGGAGAGCTCAAGGAAGGCAGGAAAGAGGGTGTGAAATCACTGACATTGCTGAAAGCAAAGAGAATAAAAGACCAATCTTGTCTAATGAGGAGAAGGGTGACGGTTTTATGACCATTAATGGATTTAGCAGCAAGATTTTACTTTTTAATAATCATAGAGTCCATTTGCAATTTTGACCCGGGCTGGGAATATCTTGCTTTTCTCTCCTGCACCCTGCTAAGCTGTCTTCCTTTCATCCAACAGCCCTTCAGTTCTTCCTTCCTCCGTGAGGCCTTCTTGGGCAGATCAGTAGGGGTGACAGCTCCCTTCCCTCAGCTCTCTACCCATTTCGACAGTTACACTGCTCTGCACCAATAAAATGCATTTAACCTTGGCCTGCGGGGGATGTAAATCTTTCAGGGTCTATTTATGTATCAGTTTAATATTTTTATTTTCCTGTCTAGATGTCCTCTATGTGTCTGTCACTGTTGTTAAATAGTGGCTTTCACAGTTTTTTTTTT
>VBSM01003204.1:40855757-40925950 GCA_008086735.1 Cheirogaleus medius | reverse complement strand
AAAAAAAAAACCACAATTAAAAAAGAATACAAGTGAGTTGTTTACCTACATTCACAGAACAAACTGCCTCCAAACACATTAGTGCTATTGATGTAGACAAGCTTGGTAACACAAGGGCCTAAACTTTTTCATTTTAGGTTTTTTGAGGACTACTCTTTAGTATGCTCCTTATATTTTTTTTTCCTTAATGAATAATATGATTCTGAAATCTTATCTTGGTGACTTGTACAGAATTTAGTAATATTCCATAATTCATGTTTACATTAATTCAGAATTAATACAGAATTTCTCATGAGTCTAAATTAGTAAACTTTTACTATAAATTACTTATATAAGAAAGATTCAAAAAATGCTTCTCTTTTATTCTAAAAAAAATATTTAAAAAGTATAAACTTTCAGAATGACATGGTTTTATTACCCTCTTCTCCTTTTGCAACTAGCAGAATCAACTAGTATAAGTCAGTGTGTTTTCTGACCTAGAGTATCAAAGTACATAGGGTAACAAGCAGAGTAGCTGTCTCAGTGCCTAGAAATAGCAGAGCCAACCTGGCTCCACTGTGTCTGTTGAGTGTTGATCTGCATTCTTAGTGCTTCTTCAGTCCTGAGCTGCTGAATGCCATAGCCGGTTAAGAATTGGCCTCATATCCTGGGAAGGACAGAGACCATAGAATCCTAATGGGATGCTACATTGGAATCATTTACAGATTCAGTGTTTCTGGAGCATGAGCCATGAAGCCCTGAAAGTGCATAATGACAAGGAGGTAGACCCTGCCTTCAGGACCCTCACCCTCTAGTTGGGGAGGTAGAAGTGAGACCACTTATGATGTGTCTACAATACAGCACTACTAGGGCTGCAATCAAGAGCTCCCTCTGCTTACAGTGGTCTAGAGCTGGGGCTGGGAAGGCATTTGCCAAGTGGGCAAGTGAGCAACATGCATCCTAGGGATAGGACAGAATGTGGAAGGGCACAGAGAATTACATACTTGCAGAATGCCTATTACATGCTGTTCCGGGCACTAAGGATAAAGCAGCAATTAAAGTCCCAGCTCCCACAAAGCTTACATCCTAGCAGAATGAGAGAATGTGCAGGTAATGACAGATAGTTCAGTGTACCTGGGGGGAAGTGGTGAAGAATGAAGCTGAGGATTCAGGTTAGCCGCCATCTGAAGGGTCTTGAAGGACAAACTTAGGAATTTGAACTTTAACCTGTAAGAGGGTGTTGACCAGTTTATCCTCTAGAGGGTAAGATTGATGGTGACTTCCTGTGGATGAAATCAAAACCACATGGTCTTATCTAAAAGCTCTATGATATTCATCCTGGCATTTTTTTTAACAAAAATCCTGGAGCTGATTTCATATCCTCTGTTGGGTGGGTATTAAAATGCCACACTATTGTTTGTAAGAAGACAGGAGGAAAAGTAAACAAGAGGAGTAACAGCAAGAGTTACAGGATATGGTTGCAAAATGGTGGTGGCCTTATGCACTGGCCTTGAACTTGAACCTGAATTCCTGTTGCCTGCCGGTGGCTCGAAGTATGCACATGACTTCACTGAGGTAGCCAGATGGATAACAGCAAATGCTATGCCAAGACGTTCCCACTGGGTACTTTAAACGTTCCTGAAGCAACACAAAGCTTCTGTGCAAAGCCTCCAAATGTGTAATCTGGGAACCAATTTTTCACCCTCAGTTTGCAAACAGGAATCAAACCTGTTGACTCTTGTCTGCTCTCCACCCCAGCTTGTCCGACTGTCTTAAAGGTCCTTGAAAGTGCCCCACATATAACCTTCTGCAAGGATGATTAATATTCTTTTTATGGCAGTCACTCTAATAGCTTAGCCTCTAGTGGAAAGAGTGTTTTTAATGATATTAATATGAACGATGTGCTGCCTCTGGCCACCATCCACCAAAGCCTGCATTTCTGTTCACCAGCATACTACTGAGGGACACCAATTCATTTCCCTTTGTTCGAAGGCCTCGATTAAAAGTAGAGTCTGTGGACATAATAAAGGTTCTTGTTTTATGCAGACTGAACTGGTCACTTTGACTTGACCTAGCTTTCTAACCAGTGATTCTGAAATTTTTCTCAAATGTGTATCAGAATCACATGTGATTATTTAAAACACAGATTGCTGGGCTACACCCTCAGAACTGCTGATTTAGTAGGTTTAGAGTAGAGCCCACAGATTTGCATTTTTAACCAGTTTTCAGGCAATGATGGTGTTGTTTTCCCCCCAGAAAACACTTTGAGAACTGTTTTTCTTATATTCCCAATTTACCTGACTTACTGAAACAAAATTTTCAGGGGAGGGTCCCTCAGATGCTGATTCTTTGTGAACTGCCCCGGTGATTCCAGTTGTCAGGGAAATTTAGGAAATGCTTTTAACTCAGCCCAGGTGAGTTACATTGATCATGATTTCTACTAATTGTTTAACAAAGTATTTAGAAGCAGTGCTTCTCAACTTTGGATGCACATTAGAACCACATGAAGATCTTTTTAAAATCACTGATTGCTGGGTCAAAACCTCTAGAAATTCTGATTCAATTGGTCAAGTGAGGCTTAGGCATCTGTATTTTTTTTAAAGCTTGCCAAAGAAAGCATAGTCTCTTTAATAAATGATGTTGGGAAAACTGTATATCCACATTCAAAAAAGTGAAATTGGACTCTAATACCACATACAAAAATTAACTTGATATTTTTAAAGACTTAAATGTAACACTTGAAACTGTAAAACACCTGTTTAAAAAAAAGATAGGGAAAACCTCTTGATATTGGTCTTGGCAATATTTTTTTGGATATAACCCCAAAAGCAAAATTAAAAAGTAGGACTACATTAAACTGAAAAGCTTCTGCATAGCAAAATAAACAATCAACAGAATGGAATGAGAGAAAGTATTTGCAAACCATCTATCTAATAAGGGATTAATATAGAAAATCTATAAAGAACTCATACGACTCATTTGCAAAAAGCCAAATAATCCAGTTAAAAGATAGGTAAAGGACTGGAATAAACATTTCTACAAAGAAGACATACAAATTACCAACAGGTATATGAAAATATGTTCAGTGTTTCTAATCACAGGGGAAATACAAATCAAAGCCACAGTGCAATATCACCTCACATCTGTTAAAATGGCTGTTATCAAAAAGACAAAAGATAAGTGTTAACAAAGGTGTAGAAAACAGAGAACCCTTGTACACTGTTGGTGGAAATGTAAATTGGTACAGCCATTGTGGAAAATCATATGGGAGTTCTTCTAAAAATTAAAAATATAACTACCATATGATCCAGCAATCCAACTTCTGGGTACATATCCAAAGGAAATGCAAACAGTGTCTCAGAGGGACATCCATGTTTATTGCAGCATTATTTACAATAGCCAAGATATGGACACAACCAAAGTATCCATGGATGCATGATTGGACAAATAAATTGTGGTATATATAGACAATGAAATATTATTTAGTCTTTAAAAAGAAGGAAATCCTGTCATTTGTGACAACATAGATGAACCTGGAGGACATTATGCTAAGTGAAATAAGCCAGGCATAGAAAAACAAATACTGTATGGTCTTTACTTACATGTGGAATATCAAAAATGTCAAACTTATGGTACCAGAGTAGAACAGTGATTGCCAAGGGCTGGGTGGGGGGAAATGTGAGGAAAAGGAGAGATATTGGTCAAAGACTACACATTTTTGGGATAAGATGAGCAAGTTCTGGATCTCTAATGATAACATGGTGACTGTAGTTAATTCTGTATGGTTCACTTAAAATCTGCTAAGAGAGTAGATCTTAAGTGTCCTCACCAAACACACACACAAATATTGTAACTAAGTATAATGATAAATGCCTTAATTAACTTGATTATATCATTTTATAATATATATATCAAGTCATCCATCCTGTTGTATACTTTGAATATATACAATTTTTATTTGCCAATTGTATCCCAATAAAATTTCTCATGTGTAGCCAGGGTTTGGCTGAAAGCCTGTTAAAAGGCCTTTATTGCCATCTTTACCAGACTAATTACTTCAACACCCAACCTGATCACCCCATCATTGCCTTCCCTCCTTACACCTCCTCCCCAGGCCTGGGTGAAGCAATTTTCCTGTGCAGAAGCAATAATTCCATCAAATATCAAAACAGTTTTCTTTTTTCTTCTTTTTTTTCAAAATCTTCTCAAAGATTGGGGACTTACCAGTTTCCCCTGCTAGAAGGTAAACTTCCTGAGAACAAACACCAGGTCTGAATTTTTTTCTGAATCCCAGTGCCTGGAGAATAGGATGTAGCCAACCTTTCAAGGAATGAGTAGAACTGCTTTGTTTTCTGCAATGCCGGGTATAGCATAGGGCAGCTCTTGCTCTGCCACTTACCAGCCCTGGACTTTGGACAAGCTATGTAACTACCCTGAGCCTCCATTTCCTTTTCTGTAAATGGGACACCTCCTAGGGTAGCTGTGAGGTTTAGAAGAGATGATCAATGTAAAGCGCTTCTCACATTGCAAAGCATGTGGCAAGTCATTTGGTGAATGTTGGCTATTTTTATGTCATGCTAATTTGCATTGGTGAGTTCACTGCATGTTCTTCCACGTTATCCTTGCCAGACTAGGTCATAGTTAATCTATACCTAGCAGTTCATTTTAGACACTGGCCACAAAGTATGCTTTGTGGATGGGTACTTTGGTTTTCTTTCATTATTCTTGAGCTCTTAGAATAATGGTTCTCAAAGTGAGGTCCCTATCTGATCCAGCAACATCAACATCACCTAGAAACTTGTTAGAAATGCAAATTCTTGGGCACCACACCAGACCTACTGAGCCAAAAACTCAGAATGAGTCCCAGCAATCTGTAGTTCAACAGGCCCTTCAGATGATCTGGATATATACTGAAATTTATATCCATATCACCAGTTTGTTTTTACAAAATACTGGTTTAGGAAAATCACCATTTCAAAAACATTTTTAGCAGCCTGCGACTCATTCCTAAATCTATCTGAACCACTGGTTCCTGACCACGGGAGAGAAAGATGACGTTTCCTCCTTACAGCAGAAGATCTCCAAAGGGCATATGCGATGTGAAAAAGTGCCCCAGAGATTCTGATGTCCCCTTCAGAGGGCATGTTCCCTGTAGTTGAGAATATATATATTTTAATTTGGTTTTAGACCATAGTTTTGGAAGTGATTCAGATTCAGCCAACCTTTATTTAAAAGATAACATATGCCAAGTTGTATGCTGAGTGCTTTTATAGATACAGTTTTATTTAATGCATATGTCCATAATTTTATTATTGATACCTTACAAATAAAGAAATTGAGGATCAGAGAATGAAAGCAAATGTGCTTTTGATAACATAACTAATAATGACAGAGCTGGGACTTAAACTTGCTATATTGGGAATTTCTGTTTCAATTATATTTATACATTCTATTTATTTTATGTGGCTTCAGTCTACTGATCTTTGGGATGGATTAAATATAAGATGATCTTAATTTAATTATCCTATTAATAATTTCAAATTTACTTATCCTATTATCAGTAATTTCACTATTATGAACAATAGTAATAATATTTCTCCAACTTTAAAACCAAGGCAGAGGAAGAGGGAGTTTCCAGCTCTGGTAATGGCAAACTGTCCCCAGATAACTATAAAATCTCAAGAAATATAAAAAATAAAATGTTGAAGACTGTAGAGAGAAACAAAAGCTGGCAGAAACTGGAAGGGATTTGACCTTTAAAAAAAGAGCACCACATTTGGTGAGATCTACATCTATACATTTCACACAAGAGAACAACTATTAAAATGGCAGCTGAGTTCTCAACAGAGTGAAGACTGTGGTTGGCAGAATAATGTGCTTCTACCCCAAATGTCCATGTCCTCATCACCTGAACCTGTGAATATGTTACTTAACATGACAAAAGGAACTTTGTAGATATGATTTAGGTTATGGGCCTGGAGAAGGCAGTTTCTCCTGGGTTTTTCAGGTGGGCTCAGCTGAAGTCAGAGAAATATAAGAGTAGAATAGACGAGAGGGATTTGAAGTGTGATAGGACTTGAACCACTGTTGCTGGCTTTGAAGGTGGAGGATGGGGCCACAAGCCAAGGAATGAGGTAGCCTCTATAAGATGAGAACAACCCTCAACTGACAGCAAGGAAACCAGACCTTCATCCTGCAATTGCAAGGGACTGAATTTTGCCAACAGCCAGAATGCACAAGCAGATTCTCTGCTAGAGCCTCCAGACAGAGTGAATCTCTGCCAATGCCTTGATTTTGGTCTTGTGAGTTGCTAAGAAAAGGAACAGTTAAACCATGCTGTACCTGAACTTCTGACCTACAGAACTGTGAGATAATAAATTTGTGTTGTTCTAAGCCACTGAGTTTGTGGTAATTTGTTATGGCAGCCTTAGAAAACTGATGCTGAACAAAATGTGTCAGTATCTTTAGAGTCTTGAAAGAAAAACAAGTCCGCTTATAGTTATACATCCAACAAAAACATCCTTCATAAATGAAAGGGAAATAAAAACATTTTCAGAACAATGAAAGCTGAGGGAATTTGATACCAGCAGACCTACACTATATGAAACGCTAAAAGCATTCTTCAAGACTAACGAAGTGACAGCAGATAGAATTCCACATCTAGAGGAAGAAATGAAGAACACCAGAAATGATAAATAAGAGAGTAGATATGAAAGATTATTTTCTAAATTTATTTACAAATAACTGATGTTTAATGCAAAATTTCAACATTGTATTATGAGGTTTATAAATAGGTGAAAACTAAGGAACACAAAGGATGGGAGAGGTTAATGGAATTATATAGTTGCAAGACACTTCCATATCATGTGAAATGTTATATTCTAAATAGACTATTACAAGTTAAGGGGGTGTGTGTGTTTGTGTATGTATTATAATCTCTGAAGGTATTCGAGAAGATGTAGCTAAAAAGCCTTTAGAAAAATTAAATAGAATATTTTATAAAATGTGTATCCAAAAGAAGACAAGAAGAGAGGAAAGGAATATAAAACAGAGATGGGACAAATAGAAAACAAAAAACAAAATAGTAGACATAAATACAAATGTAAGGATAATTACATTAAATGTTAATTGATTAAATTCAGGTTTATAGAATGAATAAAAAGTAACACTCAATTTTATGTTGTCTGCAAGAGACATACTTTAAATATAAAAACACAGTTCAGTTTTGTAAAAACACAGTTAAGTTAAGTTATGTAAAAGGATGGAAAAAGATACAGCATGCAATCAGTAAGCATAAGAAAGTTGTCTTGGCTTTCTTAAAGTTATACAAGATAAACTTTAAGACAAGAAGTATCACCAGAGATAAAAATATTTTGTAATGATAAAAGAGTTAATAAGACAAAAGTATCATAAAAGTATATGAACCTGATAACAAAGCTTAACAATACATAAAGCAAAATCTGACATACCAAAAGAAGAAATAAGTAAACGTATATACATGACTAAAGATTTTAAAACTTCCCTCTTGGTGTTTGACAGAACAACTAGACAAAAATATCAGCAAGGATATATAACATTTGATCAACACTATTAATCAAGTTGATCTGATTAGCATTTATAGAGTATATAGCCAACAACTTCAAAATACATATTGTTTTCAAGTGCAGACAGAATATTTACCAAGATAAATCATATTCTAGGTCAAAAAAAAGTCTCAGTTAATTTCAAAAGATTAAAATGTTACAAAATATGCTTTCTTGTGACAATGGAACTAAATTAGAAATCAATAATAAGATCTCTAGAAAAATTACCAAATACTTGAAAATAATCATATTTCTAAAAAATCTATAAGTCAGAGAAGACTAAATAAGGAAATTAGAAAATATTTCAAACCCAAACTATGCTGGAGAAAAAAAGACATCAGAATTTGTGGGATGCAGCTAAAGTAATGCTTAGAGAGCGATTTGTAAATTTACATTATTATATTAAAGACGAGAAAGCTTTAAAATCAATCAACTGAGTTTCCCCTTTAAGATTCTAACAGAGAAGAATAAATTAAACCCCAAATAAGTAGATAGAAGGAAATTATAAAACTAAAGGCCAAAATTAATGATATAGAAAAAATAAAGACAAAATATAATTTTTTGAAAAGATTAATGATTTTATTAAACCCCTAGTAGTACTAATGAAGGGAATAATAACAGACAGAACACAAATTATTGATGCCAGGGAATAAAAGATAGGTTATTATTATAGAGCCTACAGATAGTAAAAGGATAAAAAAGAATATTATCAACAACTTTATGCCAGTAAATTCAGCAACCTAGATGAAAGGTATAAATTAATGCAACTTTCAAATTTCACAAGAAGAAAGAGAATGAATAAAAAAAAATCTTAATAGCTTTATTTCTATTAATATTTCTCCTACAAAACAAACTCCAGACCTATTTTTTTTCATTAGTTGGTTCTGTCAAGCATTTAAGGAAGAAATAATAACAATCTTACATAAAATCTTTCAAAAAACAAAGGAGAGAGTACTTTTCAATTTGTTTTTAGACCAGACCATTATAATCTTATACCAAAGCCTAAGACAAAAGAGTTATAAGAAAAAGATAGTACAAATGAATATGTCTCATAAATGTTGATGTAAAATGTTGATGTAAAATTGTATTAGCAAATCAAATCCAGTAATATACAAAAAAGACAAATATAATATTAGTAGCCAGATTTATCCTAGGAAAGTAAGGTTGGTTTGACGTTTGAAAATCAATCAATGGAATATGCCACAATAACAGAAAAAAAGGAAAACTATATAATCAGCTCAATGGAGTCATAAAAAACATTTGACAAAATGAAACACTTATCTGTGATTAAAAATTTTTAGCAAATTAGGAAGAGAAGGAACTTCCTCAATCTGATAAAGGGTATCTATAAGAAACCTAAAATTAGCATTATAGTTAATGGTGAAATAGCAAATACTTTTCCACTTAGATTAGGAGCAAGTCAAGGATGTTTGCACCTCTGTACAATATTTTACTGTGTGACCCAGTTGGTACAATAAGAAAAGAAAAAAAATACATAAAAATTGGAAAGAAAGAAGTAAAACTCTATTTGTTCACAGACAATACATTTTTTTAAATTCTAAATAATCTATAATACACTTATAACTAATGAGTGAATTTAGCAAGATGATAGCATCCTATATATAAAAACCAGTTGTATTTCTATATACTAGTAACAATTTGAGATTGAAATAAAAACAATACTTTTTATAACATTAAATATATGAAAACATGACAGAGGCATTTAACAAAATATATGTAAAACCTGTATGCTTAAAACCACAAGGTACTGCTCAGAGAAATTAAATAGGCCTAAGTAAATGGAAATATATGCCATGTAGGTAAGTTGGAAGCTCAGTATTGTTAAAGATGCCAACTCTCCCCAAATTGATTTTGATAGATTTTGATTTTGATAGATTCAGTGCAACACCATTTAAAATTGCAGCAAGCTCTTTGTAGATATTGGCAGGCTGATTTTCAAATCTAGATAAAATGCAAAGGGCTCAAGACTTTTAAAAACAACAAGATTAAATAGGACTTACACTACCTGATTTCAAGACTTAAAATAAGGCTACAGTAATAAGACAGTGCAGTGTGATACTGGTCTAAGAAAGGACAAAATAGAAGAATGAAAAAGAACTGAGATCAGAAATAAACCCGTGCATATATTTTCTTTTTACAAAATTGCCAAATCAACACAATGGGGAAAGGAAAGTCTTTTTAACAGGTATGCTAGGAAAAAAAACTGGATAAACATATGGGAAAAAAGTGAACTTTGATCACTACTTCACACTGCACACAAAAATTAATTCAAAATGAATAATGGACCTAAACTTAAAAGCTAAAAATATCAAGCTTTTAGCAAAAGCAAAGGAGGAAATATTTGTTATTATGGACTAGGATAGGCAAAGATTTATTAGAGGGAATATAAACAGTATTAAACATAAAAGGAAAGAAATAAGCTACATTCCATCAAAATTTTACATTTATTTTTAACAAAAGACACCATTAAGAAAATGTAAAACAAGCCACGTACTAGGAGGAAATATTTACTATACATATTTGATGAAAGACTTGTATCTAGAATATATAGAGAACTCCTAAAAATCAATAATAAAGAGGCAATTCAGTTTTTCAAATGGGCAAAAAAAACTTGAACACTTCACAGAGGAAGATATAAGAAGGGCAGTAAACATGTAAACAAATATCAGCATCATTATTTATCAAGGAAATGCAAATTACAAACACAATGAAATATACACACTCAGTGGAATGGATATAATGAAAGACTGACAAAACCAACTGTTGGCAAGAATGCAGAGCAACCAGAATCCTCATCTTTTGATGATGGCTATGTGAATCAGTACAACTGCTTTGGAAAAAGTTTGACTATTTATTGTAAGGTCACACACACACACCTACCTTATAACCCAGTGACTCTACTTCTGTGTATTTATGTAAGAGAAATGAAAACATCCACAAAAATACATGCATAGGAGTGTTAATACCAGCTTTATTCAAGCTAGCTTAATGTTGGAATCACCTCACATGTCCATCAACAGTAGGATGAGTAACCAACTATATTTATACTATGTAATGTGACATAGCAATTTAGAAAAAATTATCATTACATACATATTCATAAGGATGAATCTGAAACATGAATTAAAGAAGTCAGACACAAAATAGTATATATACTATTCTCTTAGTCCTTTAGTGCTATGATAACAAACTACAGACTGGGTACTTTTTATTTATTTATTTATTTATTTATTTATTTTCTGTTTAATTTTAGCATATTATGGGAGTACAAATGTTTAGGTTATGTATATTGCCTTTGCCCCATCTGAGTTAGAGCTTCAAGCATGTCCATCCCTCAGACAGTATGCACCGTACCCATTAGATGTGAATATACTCATCACCTCCTCCCCCCTTCCACCTGCCCAACACCTGATGAATGTTACTACTGTATGCACACATAAGTGTTGATCAGTTAATACCAATATTATGGTGAGTACGTATGGTACTTGTTTTTCTGTTCCTGTGATACTTCACTTAGTAGAATGGGCTCCAGCTCTATCCAGCATAATACAAGAGGTGCTAGATCACCATTGCTTTTTCTGGCTGAGTAGAACTCCCTGGTATACGTATACCACATTATATTAATCCAGTCATGTATTGATGGGTACTTGGGTTGTTTCTACATCTTTGCAATTGTATAAACATTCTAGTGCAGATGTCTTTTTTTCCTTTGGGTAGATGCCCAATAATCAGATTGATGGATCAAATGGTAGTTCTACTTGTACCTCTTGAGGTATCTCCATATGTCCATAGAAGTTGTACTAGCTTGCAGGCCCACCAGCAGTGTATGAGTGTCCCTATCTCTCTGCATCCACACCAACAGTTATTGTTTTGGGACTTTTTGATAAAGGCCATTCTCACTGGAGATAAGTGATATCTCATTGTGAGTTTGATTTGCATTTCCCTGATGATTAGAGATGTTGAACATTTTTTCACATGTTTGTTAGCCATTAGCCTATCTTTTTTTGAAAAGTTTCTGTTCATGTCTTTTGCCCACTTTTTGGTAGGGTTGTTTGATTGTTTCTTGCTGATTTTCCTGAGTTCTAAATAGATTCTAGTTATCAGCCCTTTATCAGATGTGTAACATGAGAATATTTTCTCCCATTCTGTAGATTGTCTGTTTGCTCTCGTGATAGTTTCCTTGGTTATGCAGAAGCTTTTTAATTTGATCATTTATTTATTTTTGTTGTTGCTGTGATTGCCTTTGGGGTCTTCTTCATAAATTCTTTGCCTAGGCCAATATCTGTAAGAGTTTTTCCTCCCCAACATGTTTTATGAAGCCAACATCACCCTGATACCAAAACCAGAAAAGGACACAACAGAAAGAGAAAACTGCAGACCAATATTCTTTATGAATATAGATGCAAAAATTCTCAACAAAATCCCAGCACACCAAATTCAGGTGCTTATCGAAAAAATAATCCATCACAACCAAGTGGGCTTCATCCTAGAGATGGAGGGATGGTTCAACATATGCAAATCCAGAAATGTAATTCACCATGTAAATAGAAGCAAAAACAAAGACCATATGATCCTCTCAGTAGACACAGAGAAAGCATTCGACAAAAATCAGCACCCTTTTATGATAAGAACACTTAACAAAATGGGCATAGGACAGGACTTACCTAAAATGATATAAGTCATATATGACAAACCCACAGTCAACAGCATACTGAACAGGGAAAAATTGAAAGCATTCCTGCTTAAAACTGGAACCAGACAAGGTTGCCCTCTATCACTGTTTCTATTCAACATAGTGCTGTAAATCCTAGCCAAAGCAATCAGACAAGAGAAGGAAATCAAGGGTATCCAAATGGGGGCAGAAGAGGTCAAACTATCACTCTTTGCTGATGATATGATCTTATATCTAGAAAACCCCAAACATTCTGCCATGAGACTACTGGAATTGATAAACAAATTCAGCAAAGTCTCAGATTACAAAATCACTGTACAGAAATCAGTAGCATTCCTATACACCAACAACAGTCAAACTGAGAACCAAATCAAAGACTCAGTACCATTCACAATAGCAAGAAAGAAAATAAAATACCTAGGAATATATTTAACTAAGGAGGTAAAAGACCTCTACAGGGAGAAGTACGAAACACTGAGAAAGGAAATAGCAGAGGACACAAACAGGTGGAAAACCATACCATGCTCACGGGTCAGCAGAATCAACATTGTTAAAATGTCTATACTACCCAAAGTGATCTACAAATTCAATGCAATCCCTTAAAATACCAACATCATTTTTTGCAGATCTAGAAAAAATAATTCTGTGCTTTGTACAGAACCAGAGAAGACCCCATATAGCAAAAGCAATCGTAAGCAAAAAGAACAAATTGGGAGGCATCAATTTACCAGACTTCAAGCTATACTGTAAAGCTATAGTAACTAAAATAGTATTGTATTGGCACAAGAACAGAGGCATAGACCAATGGAAAAGAACTGAGAACCCAGATATAAAACCATTCTCATATAACCATCTAATCTTTGACAAAGCAGACAAAAATATATACTGGGGAAAAGAATCCTTGTTCAATAAATGGTGCTGGGAAAATTGGATAGCCACTTGTAGAAGACTGAAACAAGGTCTGTACCTCTCGCCTCTCACAAAAATCAACTCATGGTGGATAACAGACTTAAATCTAAGGCATGAAACTATAAGAATTCCAGACTGGGTATTTTATAAAGAAGATAAATTTATTTCTCACTGTTCTGAAGGCTGGGCTGTCCAAGATCAAGGCATTTAATCTGGTAGTGACCTTCTTTCTGTGCCCTTACATGGCATAAGGCAGAAGGACAAACTAGAGCAAACTAGCTAGCTGCTACCCAAAGCCTCTTTTAAAAGGGTCTTAATCTCATTAGAGAGGGAGCATCCGTCATAACTTAATTACCTCTTAAAGGCCCCACCTCTTAACACTATCACACTGATAACCTCTGAATTTTGGAGGAGATTAAGTTTCAACATGAGTTTTGGAGGGGACAAAATATTCAAACCATAGCATCTACGATGTATAAGAATAGGAAAAACTTAGCTATAGTAATTGAAATCAGAACAGTGGTTACCTCTGAGCAGGGAGCTTAACTGGAAGGAGGCACTGGGGAATTTTCCATGGTGTTGGAAATGTTCTACATTAATTGTGGCAGTGGTTATATGGGTGTATTCCTTATCAAAATTCATCAAGTTATACGCTTAAGATGTATACGTTTTCCTATATGTAATTTTTATCTATCAAAAATAAGCAGGGGTGAGAGGTGGGGAACAATTTGAGACTGGTTGCTAGACAAAAAAGACAGGTCACAGTGTGCTAGTGTGCTTTGGATTTTACTGACTGTAGGAAAATATATTTTATTAGACATTTGACATTTAATATACATCATACATCTTATATATTAATCAAAAAATGATTTAGAAACATTAGAGTGTTAGCACATTCCTGCTGAGTAATGGATTTTCTCACGTTGGTCTTGCACGGTTCCACTCATCTCTTCCACCTTGGTAAGTGAATGCATGCTATTGAGGCTGTTTTGCAAATCAGAGCTTCACTTTCCATATACTTGACCTCTTTATAGTATTGGATTATTTCTCAGAATGCATTTTTCCTAATGTGGAACTTTTTTATAAGAATGTCTCTAATATGGGGCTACTTGACATTATTTAAGTGAAATATGACCTGTTGCTTGCAATTGGATTTAAATGCAAAGTCGGTCTTGAACAAAAAGACCAGTTAAATATTTTTTTCAAAAGCCCTATTTTGGCTAATACAAAGGAAACAAAAGAGCCAGCAAATTTATATATATGTAAGATCTGTTTAGCAAACAAGGAATGGTTATTTGGTTTGGAGTAGAGAGAAAACTTAGCAAATTTGATAAAAATTTCAAACTATCGATACACTGTTTTTGCTGAATTTCACATTAGGTTGTTTTTAGTTATATGTGGCTTCTTTCTAAAAAGTAGTGACACTCCTGTTTCTGTAATAACTGAGCAAAAACCTTTGCTCTTCTGGTATTGCATTTTACAAAATCAACTGAAACACAAATGGAATCAGACTTATCGGTGTTTGGCATGATCTTGTAGTATGGTTGTGTTATTCTTGACCTGAATGACCTATTCCAGAAGAATGGACTGAAAGACCCATTAATGACCCCATGGTAGAGTCAGACCCCATGGCCGTACTTTCTCTTTTTATTTTGGGAATTTAGAAGCTGACCTTTCAATTCAAAGCAGGGGAATTTGGGCTCTTTCCTTGACAGAATTGAAAGTCAATCAGCCCATGTAAGATTTTCCCTTTTTTATCTATGGAAAGTAACAGTATATGAGAAATTTTCGTTCCTTTTTATAGATGCAGATACTAAGGAGCAAGCTGGCAGATTTAAGGTTTTCAAAGCCGCAGAGTGAAGTAGAGATAGGCAACATTACACTTTAGGTTCCCAGTTCTTGTTCCAATAGTTTAAATGTTTGTTTTGTTAGCCAAATGGATTATAGCCAGTTGATATGAGTGCCTTTGGGCCAATGTAAGAATGATTATAAAAGGTTCTGATTAAAAGATTAAAGTGGTACATTCTAAGTTCAAATAACTCAGAAGCAACACAATTAGGAAAAGAAATACTAGGAAGAAATACGACTTGCTTACCAGTCTAACCAAGTTGGCTTCTCGTTCAGTCATTCAGCAAGTATATTTAGCATGAGTTCAGATTGTAAGAATCTAATATTCAAATATTCAAACATATTTAAGATGATTTTCCTATTTTGAAGTAATTTATAATATAGTTGTGAGAAAAGATATACACACTAGAAAACTCGAATTAAGTAATAGCACAAGACTGAAATAATATTCAGGCACATCTCTCAAAGAGATGTTACAGGTCAATAAATAGGCCAAAGATCATCAGTGATCATGCAAAATTTAAGAAGGAAACTGATATCTGGGAAGAATTGAATCTTGTTTTTACAAAGTGCTTGTGAGTGTCATTTTAGCTGCCGAACCAATTAGTTTTCACTGCTGTGGAGAGTGCATGAGTATTCTTAGCAGAAATAATGAGCTGTGGTTCTTATTGTGTGTATGTTTAACCCCCAGAGGTACTATACCTCTTAACACCATGTATTATAGTCAGTTATTTTCCTATTTGTCTCTCCTTCTCTATTCTGTGCCCCTGAGGACATGAATTGTGACTTCACAATAGCCAACATTTATTAAGCTCTTACTGTATACCAAATAACATTTTAAATTTCCAGTATTTTCCATATATTCACTCCTTTAGCCCTCCTAAAACCTGATCACATAGATATTATCCCTATGTTTAGAGATAAGGAAACGGGCATGGAGAATTTAAGCAACATACCCAGAAAGGATAGTTAACATGTGGCAGACCTGGGATATGAAAACAAGCATTCTGGCACTAAGGCTCATGCCTTCATTCCTGCACTGTACCACATCTCAGCTTAGCATCATTTGTCCCTAAAATACTAAGTGGCACAGTATCATTGCCAAGTGAACACATGGATGATGAATAGTATTTATAATTATAAATTTTCTGGAAAGTTTTCTGAGAATTAATACATGCACTTGTGGAAAAACTCCAGAAAGAGCTACTGACCCTGTAGGATATAGAACACAGAGATGATACCCAGAAATGGCAGTATGTCCCTAAACCATGGATGTCATTATGCTTTTAGTTCCTCCTCTTTTCCCTCCTATACCTACAGCTTACATTTTAGCATGGATGATTATCTAGTCAAAGCTTTTTCAAGAAACAGGAAAGCCCTGTGTTACACACTGAATATGTATGCCCTCCCCCCACAAAATTCATATGTTGAAATCTAATAATCTCCAATGTGATGATATTTAGAGATGGGGCCTTTGGGAGGTGATTAGGTCAAAAGGGTGGTGCCCTCATGAATGTGATTTGTGCCCTTATGAAAGAGGCCCCAGAGAGCTCCTCTGCTCCCTTCTACCATGAGGCCACAGTGAGAAGATGGCTACATATGAACCAGAAGTGGGCCCTCCCCAGATGCCAAATCTGCTGGTACCTTGATCTTGGGCTTTCCAGCCTCCAGAACTGAGAAATAAATTTCAGTTGTTTATAATCCACCTAGTCTATGGCATTTTGTTATAATAGCCCAAACAGACTAAGATACCCTAAAACTTATTAAGTTTATGAAGAGAAATTTCATGAATACAAGTGGAAGAACACTTACTGGGTGTAGAAGAAGAACCAAATCCCAGAGATAGAGTGTGACCCAAGGAGTCCCCTAAAATGTTTCTGCTATAAGAATGTTGAATTTATACCTTTGAGTGTTATGAAGTAGCTGTCACTTGATGACTTATTTTTTTTCTCATGGTGTAAGGAGCTAAATAAAGGTGGTATGTAAGACCCCTCATTCAAATGGCAACACTGATCAAGTCACTCACCTCAAGGAATCTAGTCATATACCCTAAGGGCTCTGGCCAAAACCAAAGTTTCATGCCATTCCTCTGAATAAATGTCATCCATCCATGGATGTATTCATTTTCTTTTGTATGTATGCATCCATTCATTCACTAAGCATTTTGTTCTTTGCCAGGGCTATCGCTGGGCACTCGATATACAGTGGTGAGCACATCTTAGGCCTTGACCTCTTGGGGTTTACAGCTTAGTGGTGTCCATATATAGACATGCATCTTAGTGAATATACATATGTGCCATATGTAATTCTTAAGCATTTAATTACTGAGTATTATTTCCTCATCCGTATAATGGGGTTAAAAACTAGCCTGGCCTTTTTCACACAATGAAATTAGACTTAATGTCGATGAAGTCTCCCTTTTACAAATGTAAAAACATAACCAGGAAATAGAATGTCCTTATTTGGTCAGTTAACAGAAACAAATAATGCTGGTTGCTGGGGCAGCTGGCCACCTCACAGGTTTTGGGAGGCAGTCTGGTGTGGTACCAGGAGCCTGGCTTTTCAGAAACTGACATTGTGAATGCAGACATCACCACATACTAGCTGTCTCCTTCTGCAAATTATGTACCCTCCCTGAACTTAATTTCCTCATCTCTGAGAAGAGGCTGATCACGCCTGCCTTGTAAGATAGTTTAGAGGACTAGAGAAGAGTCTGTAAACCACTTGACAGTTTCACTAAATGCTGGCTGTTATTCAGTATCATCAGTTGTTCAAGAGTCAGGTATTAGGACTCTTGGTTTTCCTAAGTGTCCTCCTTTTACCTTTCCTCACATCTGATCATGCTGTTCCCTGTGTCCACTGGCATTGCAGTCACCCCCTGCAGCTCCACAGTTGAGGTCTGCCATCCCAGTTAGTATTCCACACTCCACTGATAACCTTCCTTGTTTCGCCAGTGAAAACCGATATCTCTCACCCCATTCTCTCAGGGTACTGCTTCCCATGTGGGTGCTGGAGGCTGATGTTATCATGTCAGGGATGAATTCTATCAGTTCATTTGTTGAACACTAAGTGTGTGCCAGATGTTTTATCCCTACAGTGTTCCTCCCAGGCAAATATTATTTCATTTGATAGACATGCAGGATATTATCCCAAATTCACACATTAGAAAGTGCTGAAACTGGGATCTGAACTCTTCCTGCTGAATCTAGAACTTAGTGACCTCCTATAGACAAGGTAAATCCAAGTTGTAAAGGAATACAACCCTGAGGTGTAGCACTAAGCAATCCAATTGTTAGGGATTGTATTTTAAGACATGCTGGCTTTCCTAAAAGCAAATGCATAAAAATGCTGATTAACTGGTATTTACTGAGTACCAATTCCATTCCAAGAACTGTCCTAGATGCTCAGCACACAGACATGCATAAGCAGGATCTTGCCCAAAGGAGCTCATGTAGCTGGGGATGAAGAGTCAGGTGATTGTGAAATAGTTAGTTCAGCCTGGATTGAGGATGGCATAGTTAGAGCATATTTCACACATAGGTTTTGATGGAGGGTGCTCATAGACAGAGAAAGGAGGAGAGAGGTGCATCAAAGATAAACTAAACAGTATGACAAGGTGACAAAGTTGTGAGAAAAAAGGAGTCATTTGAAGGGATTACAAGAAGGAATGTGGTTGGATGCAACAATATATTTATGGAGAGGAGAGAGAGAAGCAGCTAAGGAAATATGTTAGAGCCAAGATGATAGAAAGGATGTAATGCCAAGGCATTTGGACTTGAGTCTATAATCAGAGAAGAACCATAAAAAAATCTTTGTTTAGATCTGTATTTTATAATAATAACTCTGTGTGTCATATAACCCCATTGTGTTGGCTTGTGATTTAAGATACCACAGATCAAATTGTACCTCTCTCCTGGATATCTGTGGGGTAAAGACTAGTATAATCCAGTCTGAATGAACAATGAGACTTAGTCCTGAACCATGCCTTGGTGTTATAATGTACTACACATGGTGATAGAAAATAAGCCCCAAAAGACCCATAAATAAAATGAATGAATTATTGAAGGCCCTATACTAATTTTATCTCTGGTGTAGAAGTTGAACTATCCATAAAAGCAGTTCCAGAAAGAAAAAATAATGCCAATGTGCCACAAGATCCCCAATTTTCTATTCCACTGCCATCTTTCCTTTCTATCATGAATTCTATTTTAAGCTGTAACTTTCCTAAATCAGATGCTAGAGTTTTAGGAGCTGAACATCAGTAGCTCTGGCATAGCTCGGAGTCTTCCTCAATCCAGCAATGGAACTAAAATGAAAATAGAATTACCAAAAGGGCAGATGCAGTATCTTATATCACTTTTATTATATTATATTTTAGCAGCTGAGGCAGGAGGGGAGAATATTATAGAATCAGCTTGCTGCAGTCTCGCTTATAATTATATTTTTCCTTGATAAGGCATTGGCAAGCAGCCCACCAAAATATTGATGCGAAACTTGATCTCCCAGGGCTGTGGAATTTCTCCAGTCCTGGGATTGAGACTGAGAGGTTTTGGAAGTGTTTGGCAGCTGTAGTAAATTCAGGAGCTGGAGGCAAGGAACAATTCTTCTAGCATAAGCCCAAAGTCAATATATTATATAACTACAAAGGCACACTCCTCACTGTACTTTTACACTCTTACTTGGATCTTGTCCAGCCCATGTATCTTACATGGATGTAAGTATACACTTTACATACTACTTGAAAAAAGTGGGGTCCTATAGAGTTTTCATGGTTTTACATTTAGGGATAAGTATATTGCTTATAATCATAAATGCTGAATTTGAATATAATATATAATACATAATATAATACAATATTGTTCCCTCCTGTCTCAGCTCAAAAAGCAAGCGACTGTGAAAAATTATCCGTATGCCACGTGTTATCACATATTTTGAGTTTTGCTCTCTCTTGTTATCTTTTTTATAAGTACCAGTCCAATTTTTTTTTCAAAAGATTTCAAATTTTTTAAAAATAGGAATGATGCAATACAATATAGACATACACCATCAGTAGAGTGTATTGAGGACCACCTAATTATATGTAAAGTTACTTTAAATTAGAGCCTATACAGTTATTTCCCTAGGTGAAACTGTAGGCGTTGCATGCTTTGGTCCATCAGACTGTAGTTCAGTGTGACTCTATCTGGAGGCAGCTGGCAGAGTGAAAAGAACATAAGGAACCAGACATACCTGAATTTAAAATCCCCACTGACTCTGGCACTTACGAGCTGTATGAGCTTAGTGAACATCTGAGTCTCTTTCATCATCTGTAAGCATATGAGAAATAAAATGGGATTATGTACATGAGGCACCCAACCATAGTTGGCACCTAGCAGGAGCTCAATAATACGTTCTTTTCCCCTATTTTCCTTTCTCTTTCCCACCTCAGAATGTAATTATTTTTGCAAATGGCCAGAATTCCAGGAAAATTTACATCACAAATTATCTAGCAAGTAAAGGATCTGGTTACTAATGTTTTAAAAATGGCTTCAGATGTGATTTTTTTTTAATATTGCCCTCTATTTATACCAAGCCACTTTTGTAAAAATGATTTGAGATAGCTTTCCACATAAGATAAATGCAGTAAACTTGACTAAATAATAGTAGAGAGAAAAGATAGAGAAACAGGGACTAAATGTTCTAATTTAATTGCTATAACAGTACAATATTTGGTCAGGGAATGTAGCTTCCATTATACACACACACACACACACATATTTAAAAAAGCAAAAATAGTAATTTATTAGAGGTGGCAGATTTTTGCATGATATTCAATTATGGGGGAAAATGTTCTCATTCATTAATTTTGTTGAGATTATTTGGGACATTATTAATTTTAATATGTTAGGTGATATTCCTTTTACCTATTTTTAATTACAGGTACTTAATAGTTGTAAATATTTGTAGGGTACATGCAATGTTTTGATACAGGCATACAATGTGACTTGATCAAATCAGGGTAATTGGGATATCTATCACCTCAGGCATTTATCATTTCTTTGTGTTAGGAACATTCCAATTCCACTCTTAGTTATTTTAAAGGATACCCTAACTTATTGTTCATTATAGTCACTTTGTTGTGCTGTCAAATATTGTTCATTCTATCTAACTACATTTTTGCACCATTAGCTATCCTTACTTTATGCCTCACCCCATACCCTTCCCACCCTCTGGTGACCATCATTCTACTGTCTGTCTCCATGAGATCAATTGTTTTTAATATGTAACTTCCACATACGAGTGAGAACATAAGAGATTTGTCTTTCTACATTCTTAATTCACTTTCTTGAGAATCTAATTTAGCCTGACCAAGACAGCAGGATATATATAGGGTCTGTCCAGGTCCAGATGAGAGGCCCCAACTCTGAGAATCAACTAGCTTTATAACCAACCCAGAGAGGAAACTGTGGTAGAGTGGAGATTTCCTAGGCTTTGAAGTAAAACCAATCTAGATTCAAACAGATCTGCCTCCTACTATCCTTGAAGTCTTGAGCAAGTTTGCTTAGCTCTCAAATCACAGTTAAAGTGATGAACATTTAGTGAAATCAAATACATGCAAAGGATCAGATGCAGTGGCTCATGCCTATAATCCCAGTGACTCAGGAGGCTGAGGAGGAAGGATCACTTGAGCCCGGGAGTTTGAGTATACAGTGAGTAAGATTGTGCTACTGCACACCAGCCTGGGGAACAGAGTGAGAGCCCATCTCTTAAAAACAAACAAAACCAACAACAACAAATATATATATACACATACATATATATATATGGAAAGGGATAGGAAGTGCCTAAATGGTCTGCCTCTAGTCTCAGGACTACGACTGCATTCGTTCTCTAAGCACAGTACAAGTTTGTACTGTGAACCCCTGACTTAGGCTCCATGTAGTCTTCTGTTGGAGATCCCCCAAGAGAGAGACACTTTAGAGCTATCAATTCCTTAACAAGTGCTTGTATACATATATGTGTGTACATACACAAACATGTAGATTAGTCCTCTTAATATTAATTTGTGAATCATGAAAAATTATACCAAAAAATTATGCCTGTCCTGTCTTGTTTTGAGTGCTGCTTTTTTCACTTTAATTCTGAAATTATACCCTACATCATTGACTAGATTGTAAATTTGAAATTCTTAGTCCTGATAGTACTATTATCTAGTCAACATTTTGTTTGTTTGATTTTAAACATTGAACATGCTTACAAATCATTTTCCAAATAAAACAATTCATCTGTATAATTTCTGCATTTCTTCCAAATTCACATGGTAGACAGAATAACCTTCCAACAAATAGAGTCTGTTATCAATTTAGGTCACAAGACTGAGACTTGGAAAAAACAGAAGTCAAATAGAATAAAGACTCCTCTCTCTTATTAAAAGCTACTGCTTCCATTATAAGAAAAAAAGGAAGGATAGCAATTCTTCAGAGGAGAGATTTTTGCCTAGTGTCCAATTCTGGGGAAGAAAAATTTTCATTTGGTTAATTTTCTAAGTACTTTCTTCTCTAGTTCTTTATTTAGAATATTTTCTGTTGCTTTATTAACCAAGACAGATCCTCATGCATGTGACCATCTAAAGTTTTTAAAGAATTATTTGTACATAGGCCAGGTATGGTGGCTTACACCTGTAAACCTAGCACTTTGGGAGGCAGAGATGGGAGGATCACTTGAGGCCAAGAGTTGGAGGTTGCAGTGAGCTATGATGATGCCACCATATTCTATCTCAAAAAAAAAAAAGAATTATTTTTATATAATATGTAATATAAGCTCTTAATAATTTAGATCCCTTGATAACCTGAAGATCGTATAATGCATTATGAAAATATGTCAGCATATTGACACTCTGACACTCTATGTTAGAGTATAACAACAATGACAATCAAAGGAGTGATAACAGATATACCCTTCTTATCCATCAGGCTCCAGTTCTAATAGGAAAGGGGAAACATATTTCCTTATTTGTTTTTTTTGTATTGAACATATCCCTAAAGTTGTTAAGTTAAGACAGGCTACTACAGCAGACCAAAAATATTCTAAGCAGCTATTCAGCTCATTTTGCCCTGGTTCTATATTTGCTAACAACCAACATAATGACCACTGATTCCTTCCAAACTGGGAAAGCAGTGTATCACAATCTTCAGAATGGAGTTGCTACATATAGTACTCAGTGTTGTGTGGGTTAGGTTATTGTGATCCAATTTTCTGAGTACAAATGATCCCTTAATAACTGAATAAAGAAGAACAGGTTCTGGACTCCTTCTAGGCATTTTGTATATTGTAAGGCCCAATCCAAAATGATATGACTATTCATTATCCCCATTAAATAACTTCATAGCTTTCTCATTTTAGAACCAGGTATTCCAAAAATTTTCGGAAATGAAAATCTGTACCATTTATGCCATATCTATATAAGGTGGTATTAAAACTATGTTAGTGCTATTAGATTTTGAACGTATTTGGAGGTACTGCCATATTTTAAGTGAGTTTTTAGTACCTTTGCACCTTCATAAAACAACAAGATAGTTGAAGATTTGAAAGTTTGTCTAATTGAATTTGGAAGGTTATAGAAATTTTTCCACAACAAGAAAAGAAAGTTCTGGTCTCCTGATTTTAGCATCTGTAGGAAGAGGTTTATGCTATAGTTTTGTGGGAGAGACTAATTAACCTGGCATTAACGGGAGGGGATGTGAAATAAATCTCTCTAAGGCACAATCTCATATGAAGATGAGTAAACAAGTTCAGGTTTGATTACATTGCATATATACATAAACTGAAATTTAACAATTTACCTAAGTCTTATACCAAAATTTATGCCATAGAGTCTAAATAAATTCTGGTAAAATGCCTGAAGAGTTTGTGCTCAAGGTAGCTGGACCTAAGAAATAGCTTAGAGAAATAGCCTTTGGAGAAATTTTGTTTTGTCTATAAGAAAGGCTACAAGAAAATTTAAGCAGCTTGTGAGATTATGCATGATCCTGAAACATTGTGGTTTTAGGGAGAAGTCATAATTCCAAATTTTTTTGTCACAGGCACCAATTTTTATGCCCAAAGAATAACTATCAGTCATATACACATGAATAGATCTAAGCTGAAGTAGAAAAAAAAAGTGGCCTGGATATTTGAAGTCATTCAATAAAGATACTTATATTTCAATTTCAAAAAGGAAAGTGTAATACAATTGCTCTAGAATTGTGAGAGAAAAACAGTACAGTGTTCAAGGTAACAATCTGTAGAGCTAAATACGTAAAAGCAGAGCCATGGGGTTTATATCAAATTCTGTAGACAATACACAGTCTTTTAGATCATAGAATTTTTAATTTTTAATGTAGTTTAAGATCTATTTTTATAGATAGGGGAAGTGATTTGACAGTACATGCAAGTTAATGCAAATGTTGGACTAGATTTTAGATTTCTATCTTTGTCTCTTTATAAATAAATATCAGATTGTGTTTGTAGTGGTGTCTACCTCTCTGGGACCATGTGGGAGCAGAAGAAACTCTAATAATTAATCATATTATAATAGTATCACCACCGCTCACATAAACCTCACTTTGTGCCAGATGCTATTCCAAACCTTTTATTTTTATTAACTCATCTTCCTCTGAGTTAATGCAGTAGGTTATCATCCCCATTATTTCTCTCCTGTTACCATCCTCATTTTACAGATGAGGAAAGTGAGTCACAGTGAGATTATATAGTTAACCCAAGATCACACTGCTAGTAAGTGGCAAAATTAGGATTTAGAGTCAAGGAGACAAGTTTTAGAGTCTGCTATACTCTGAAGACTTAACCACTTTACTGTGAGCCAAAATTTATAATCTTCACCTCATAGGCTGCATGTATTTAACAAACAGGTTTTAGTATGTTGATTGTCACTGATGCTGCCATTCATAAAGAAAATAATTTCCCTCTGGGTGATCCCCTGTGACTGTATCTTCAAAGAGAGGCTTCTGGAGACATAATAATGAAGAGTGATAGAATTGCCAAATATAAGAAACAACCCAAGTCCCCATCAGTACGTGAGTAGATTAATAAAATGTAGTATATGTATACCATGGAGTTCTACTCAGCCATAAAAGATCATGAATTAATACCTTTTGTAACAACCTGAGTGGAACTGGAGACCATTCTTCTAAGTGATGTATTGCAAGAATGAAAAAAACAAACACCATATGTATTCAATACTAAATCGGAACTCATCTATCAACTCTTAATTGCACACAAGGAAGTAACATTCATCAGGTGTCGGGCAGGTGGGAGGGAGGGGGAGGGGATGAGTGAATTCACACCTAACAGGTACAATGTACGCTATGTGGATGATGGACACACAACTTTGACTCAAACGGTACAAAAGAAAGTTATGTAACTAAAATGTTTTTTCCCCGTAATAACCTGAAATAAAAAAAAAAGAAGGGTGGAATATATAATTAAATTTTGGAAATTGGCCAAATTTCTTCTCAGTCAAATGGACTGGAATCCTGGACTTCACCCAGGCTGGGTTCTAGCAGCTCTGATAGGTGTGGGGGTGGGGCAAAGATGAAGAGGCACAGGAAGAAAGATTCCTCAGGGTTCTGAGGACCAATGGAGAAAACAGTACAACTTTGTAGATTACTTTCCATGATCTACTTAACAGGGGTCCTCAAACTTTTTAAACAGGGGGCCAGTTCACTGTCCCTCAGACCGTTGGAGGGCCGTTGGAGAGTGCGGCGCACATTCCACACATGCGCACTGTGGGCCCGGGAGGAGTCGGCTGCTAAGCAGGACAGGCAGCGGTGGCAAAAACACCCGGTGGGCCGGATAAATGTCCTTGGTGGGCCGCATGTGTCCCATGGGCCGTAGTTTGAGGACGCCTGGTACTACTTCACCTGGGCCCTCAACACTACCTACTCATTATTCTGTTTTCCATAGTTGGCTTGCTCTCCCAGGGTGCCAAAGTGAATACTTTATTCTTTTTCTCATGTCTTCAAACCACAAACCCTACCTCTTCCACCTCACTCTCAGCACAGAGAAAACAATCATCAGCCTGAAATTCCTTTGGTCTCCCACCGCCAACCCATGGATTTCCTACATGAGCATCCACTTTTGGCTCCTTTGCTGTCTCAACGAGATTCCTTCCTGCTAGTGCCTGGTTTTCTGCTTCCACTCTGGATCCTACTCCTTCCTGCCTCCTCAGAGCCCTCACATAACTGATTATCCCCTTTTCTTCCACCTCCATTCTGCTGCTCCTTCCTGCTAGCATTTAAATGTCTCTGAACTATCCCATTATTTTAAACAACCATCCTACCCCTACCTCATATCCTTCTCATCTTCTTCCCCATTCCTCTCCTCCATAGTCAAGCATCTTCAAATAGTTGTCCTCACCTACTATCCATACTCTTCCACCTCCTGTCAGTCATTGATCCTTTGAAAACTGGATTTTCCCCTCCCACATTACCGAAATCCTCTTAGCAAGGTCAGCATTGCTCCCCTTGTTGATGAATCCAGTGGACACTTTAGAGCTGGTATTACTCATTTTCTCTTCACATTGTTGATTACTTCTTTCTTAAAATCCATCAGTGACCTTGGAGACAGACATGCAAATGGGAAGTTTGGAGCTTCTTCAACACCTTCAAATCCTTGGCTTTATTCTTTCTTCCTGGTTGCTTCTTTCTCATCTTGTTGGCAGGCGTCTTTGCCCATTTCCAGAATACTAGAGTTTCTCAGGTTCTGTTCTATGCTACCAGCTCTTCTCACTAGGCACACTTTCCCTGGGTCAACATTATCAAGGCTTTAACTATGATCTATATACTTGTTATCCTTAATCTACATCTTTAACCCAGATATTTATCCCAAATTACAAATCCAAATGTGTATCCATCTGTCTTACAGCTCTGTGTGTACTACAAACTCAATACATCCTAAACTGAATTCATAATATTCTCCTACATTTTCAAACCCTCTTCCTGTGTTTCTATAACCCAAATAATCACCAAGCTCTATTAAGTCTATTTACCTGTCTCTCAGATCTGTTTATTTCCCCACTGCCATTACTTTCATTACCCTAGACTAGACCCCTACAACCTCTCATGTGGGTGATGACTACAGCCTCCCAACCAGTCTGCTGTGTCTGGGTTTGTTCTAACATCACAGTCAGGATGATCTGTGTGGGGCAGTGCTCTGGGCCCAGCCACTTGTCTTAATGAAAAAATTTCCATCCCTGAAAGTTGTATATTGTCTCTTTTATCTGGGCTCTTGTTCATGTTGTTCTCTTTGCCTGTTCAACACTCTTTTCCATATACTTACCTTCCTAATTCTCATTCATCCTTCAAGTTTCATATTCCAAATGACTTTCTTTTGGGGAATATTTTCTGGCCTTCCACCCCTATTAATAAAATAAGTGCCCCTCCATAGCCCTTTTGTCTTCTTGTGTGATAGCACTTATTATACTGCCTTATAACTGCTGTCACTGTGCTTACGTGAATAATTTATAAATATTTAATAAATGTTTAGTTAAATAACATAATTGAATAACATTATGTTTTCTCTCATTATTTTAGAAATCAAGTCAGTAAAACCTGTCATCTATCATCTCACAAAATAACTCTAAATTCATTATAGTTTTAGATAATTTCACTCTTTAGTTCAGTAGACCTTAATGAATAAATGTTTTCCCACTGCTTATGTAGACACAGAATAAGATATACCAAAGACAGGGAAGCAGAGAGAACTGAGCCAAGTATGCATGGAAGCGAAGTATTGGGTTGAATGAAAAAACATCTATAGGCACTAAAGGGTTTTTTTTTTTTTAGGTAAAGCATATGCTTGGTTGGTGTCCATTTTAATTTGGTTAATATTTATTGGGCATAAGATACCACATGGTGTTGTGTTCTCTCAGTACTGAACACTTTTGTGTGGAAAGCATATGACCAAATAATGAATTAAGTAAAATTTCATGCTGCCATACTTCCCCCCTTGCTGCATCAAGTCCAAACCCACTCCCATTCTCTCCATTGCTACAGAAATCTCCTTCCCTCAGTGTCTATACACAGGACTAGCCCCCAGTGCAAAGAATAGGAAAGATATGGCACAGGCCCAGTGAAATTACAGCTTGAAAAAATTAGGAATTTTTTTCTTGATCTTTCTTTGAGTAATTTTTATAATTGTTTAGACAGTGTATAGCTCATTCTGTTTAACTGTTATGATGTTTGTGCTAGTAAGTTTCAGACACTGTTCACAAGTATCAATTCAAGTGGTAAATAACCATTTGGGCTATGGAAATGGCAAAGAGCATAGAATGGCAAAAGGGACCAAGGAAGGGTCATTAGTTTTTGTAGCTCATCTCATTTTAGCTGCATCTCTCCAACTTAGGTATTTATATTAGAAAATGCCATCACTTTTTACTCATTAAATGATCTGTATATACTGTAAGCTTTTAACTTTTATTTATTTTTTTTTACTTTTTAACATTTAACAAGTCTGACCATGGTTTAGTGAGATATTTTGTGAGAGGAGTTAGGTGGCAGTCATGGCTAGTCTTGCCCAACCTTTCTCTTCCCCAAGTGGTTGTTCATGTTTGGAGAGGCTGAGACCTTTGAAAATCTGTGCACCAATTGTTTTTTTCTGAGTCTTCATTTGCTTTAAGTTAAAATATTTCAAATCTTCTCAAGGATTACTGTCCATCCCAAGTTTAAAAGGAACTAGACTCAAGGAAAATTTCATTCCAAAATTCTGATCTCTCAACTTCTCTCTCCCAACAAACCCTTGCATATTAATGCAAACCCTTGCATATTAATACTTCCTGTAATATGGCTGCTGGCAGTCAGATGACAAGGTATACTTTCAGTTTAATGGAAGTGAGCATAATTCTCACTAGACTGCATACCATTTTTCATTCTGTTTCAAAAGAGTTTTTTCTTTAACATGTATATAAGCTGGTTGACTGGTTTTGTAGGTCTGAAGGATTTTATTTCTCTTTTAGGAAAGCTTCTAAATTCTTTTAAGAATGCTTCTCCCACTTTTACTTTTCAAGCATGATCCTACTAAGCCTTTACTTCTTTCCTTTCCTTCTCCTGCTTTCTCTCTTCCTCTTTCACATATTAATATCTAAAAACGAGGTTTCCTGCTCCTCAAGCTGAACCCCAGCAATGATCAATGAAATAAGTATCAGTTACAAGCACTAGTCCAGCAGGAACCAGTTTGGCTTAAAAGCAAGCTTCCTGGGTAAACCAAGAGAAGATATAATCCTGATTGATTACTCCCAGAAAATGTATTCCTGCCATTGAGAGTCCATGCAATTGAACTAAAATAGTTCTTATTTCTAAACCCTCCTTTAGATTTTTACCTTCTTACATGTCTATATCACAAGTAAATAGTTGGGGTAAAGAATGAGGAGATGAAAACTTATTTCAAAGCTAGCACCATCTAAGCTCCTTAAGCTTCTTAGACTTCGTCTTAGAGGATGTAATAAACCGTGATGTATTTTGTCTGGCCAGGGATCCCAATGCATTTATGCTTGAAACAATTCCATTTATTGAGTCCTTGACTCTACAGCAGGTGCCCCAAGCTCAATCTATTAGCAAAACAGCTTTATGTCTGAAAAATGTGATAGGAATATTTACTTTCCTGGGAAGCAAAGTTCATGATTCCCTGTATGGAAATCTCTCCTGAGGTCCAACAGAAGGTCTTTTGCTAGAATCCAACTTTATTCCTTCATCTTAAGAACAAAGTATTAAATCACCAACTTTTCTCCAGAATTACTTCATCTATTTCAAAGAAACATTGAATTATAGTCCCAAAGGGTCTCTCTATGCAGTCTAGAACCTGCTTTCCTTGTCATGAGAGTGGAAAATGCCTTAATCACCAAACTTTAGGGTTTGATTCACCCAAATACTAAAGTACTTTTGTTCAACTAAAATTCCTTAGGCTCTAATAATTATTTTCATTTATTCCCCACATCTTTCTCATAAAAACTCTTTAGTTTCTCAAAGGAGCAATCTAACTTTTCCTGGCTTTTGCTTGTTTTAATTATTTCTAATATTACAATATATTGTGGGTCATGTCTAAATGTGTCTCTTAAATATGGAACTTTTTAAGTGCATGATGCATGTGTGAAATTCACAAATAGGCTTTTGTTGATGGTAATGAGAGTAAACTTTGGCATCCCACATGGAGGGGACCAATTCTGAGTACTTGGAATGACAAGGAATTGGGAGTTGTTGAAACCCAGTGTTCCTTTGGGCCATTAACAATGATACAGAAGTAGCAAAGCAAAATCCTGGGGATGACATAAGAGGATCCCCAAGGCTGGGAAAATGAGCTACAGTGGGGTAGAGATAGAAGCACCAATATCAGGAGGTGCCAAGTCTGAGGATTCCACATACTAGAAAACTAACATCCAAGACTTGATCTGAATTCACAGCCCAGGGAGTTGGGGAGGAAGCTCAGCCGGGGAGCTCGGGAGCTCTTTAGTCATCCTGATGGAGCTTTTAAGCAGAATCCTTTTCCGGAGGCCCTCTTTTGACAGCCTCATGGACATCCCTACGCTAAGCTCAAAGGCATGGTCCTGATGCCACTTTCATGGAAATGATGAGAGTGGCCAGGTGACTCAGACCTTCTTCTGTCCCTAGAAGGTTTTGTCTGATCATCCAGAGACAGTGTTGTATTTTCCTCATGTTCAACTTTGCCCTGACTTCTAGTTCCCTACTTGATCCAGGTCTCTATGAAGCACATTCACAAGTCAGACAGCATATTGGCCACTGCCTAAATAAGGAGAACACATAAGTTAAGGAACATATATCTCAGAGGTGAGAGGAGCTACTTCCATAGCAGCTGTCATGAGATTCCAAATCTCAGATGCCATTACCACGACACAGAACCCTGAACTGCAGAACTGGCCCCTTGGTCTCCATAAACCCAAGTGGCAAGTGATACCCAAAATCAGTGATGAGGAAAGGAACAGAAGCCCCCCACCCCAAGTACTGCAGGTCCAGTAAGAGACAAGTCAGGGACTTCAGTCCACTTTATGGCATTGGGCCTGGCCCTCTCACTGTTGCTCTTTTGGCCCTGCCCTGTTCCTGGATACACCTGCTTCTAATCCCTTCCAATCTGTAACTCACCTCTGGCCCTTTGGACTACACATCCACTGGCATTCTGCTTCTTGAAGGGTTTTATTTTTTTTAATTTAACAAATAAGTGTCTAGCGATCATTCTGTGTCATACACTGCTCTAAGTACTTCATGAATATGATCTCCTACAATTAAGAATTAATTAATTGTAGTGTTACCCCCACTTCATGGATGAGTTTGTCCTCACTTTTGTGTGTTTATGTCCTGGAAACTGCATGTAGCCAGCCTATTGGGCACCCAGCTTGGCATTACCAGTCCCCTGTGAATGCCACCCTCAAAACAGAGTTGGACAGTCACCGCTGAATGGCAGCAAAAGAGCTTGAGCTTTTGCAGCCAGACACTCTGGGTTTGCATCTCAGGTTTGCCACTTATTAGCTGAGTGACTCTAGCCAAGTTAGAGTTTTCTCATCTGTAAAATGGGAATCATATCTACCTTGGAGGGTCATAGAGGAGGTTAGTCATCACATAAGAAGAACCCTAGTACAGTGCTTAGAACAGAAAAGCATTTAGGAAGTCATAGCTGCTATTGTTCCACTGACTCCCCCAGGAGCGTAGAGAAAGTCCTGCTTGATTAAACAAATCATTAAATCACACACAGTGGAAACTTTAGAAGGAAAAGTGGCCATAGATTGTGGCCAGTTGGATACTCTTCTTTTTGATTGAGGAAACTGAAGCCCAGAAAGCTTTAGACTTTTTTGAAGTCATCAGCTTACTAACAAGAGAACAGAGAAAGAACTGAGGCCACCTGATTCCTCTCTGGGTCTTTACCGCCACACACTGCTGCTGCCACCCATGTACTTGAAAGGCTCTACCCAAAGCAGGCTAAGCCCTGGACTGGAAATAATCTGTCAGAGCATGGAAGACCCCAGAACATTCTCCTGTGTCCATTCATTTTCTAGTCAAAGCAACTCTTCATCTCATACCTCTCTCTTTAAGTTCTTAGAATAAGAAAGCTATTGTTCAGAGGCAAATATATAGAGCTCATGGTGCAACCACCTGCTTTTCAGCTGCAGTGGTTCGACTCAATTCCTGCAAGCTTTGTGGAGGGTCACCCTGTTTGGAACAGAAACATGCCCTTCTCTTCTGCCTTTTCCTCCTATTGCGTGTGGGTCCCTTCTTCTAGGGCAATAGGTTACATTCAGTAGATGACATTACTTTAGCCTATATCACATTTATTCTTTCCTGGTAAACTAGAGATTGAAATTTACTTTTTTAGAGATGAAAAAATATCCCTGGGTATGGGGCTGACTGACATTGAACTATTTGATGTCTCTGGTAGCAGGAATTTGGTTGTGGCAATATTGTTACCATATGGATGATACATAACTATTGCAAACTGGGATGAGAATTCCAGGCTGTTTTACTGGGACCACCAAGATGACGAGTGACATATTCAATTCTAAAGAACTAAAACGAAGAAGAATTCCACATTTTAAATTGGAGTATCATGTCAAAATGAAAACCTTATTGTAAATAAAAGTACGTATACACACAGGAACAAAACCTCTTTAGCTCTGGGAAGGATCCACGTGACACCAACATAGTTAGAATGTTTCAGGATTATTTAAAAAAACAATGAATCAGCATAGCTGTCATCATCGTTTATTCCTTTCTTTCTCTATAATGAAACACTGCTCTTTTTCCTCCCCTAAATGAAAATCAGTTGGGCCTGTCTTAAAATATTGAACTATTTGGGGCGTTCAGGCCTTTTTGCTCCTGATATTTATCATTGAGGCCAGTGCATGGTGAGCTGGACCCATTGTGCTCTGAGTAGCTTTTTGTTTCAGGCACTGCTTTGTTTTAAGTTAGGTGTTGAATGCAGCATCAAAAGTAGTCAGGCAGACATTCAGAGGCAGATGTGGGCACATTCCCAAAAGTTCAGTGCCAAGGGCCTTGTGTTTCTTAACAGAGGTGACCTGGAAAGACTCCAAAAACAAGATGAAAAATACAAAGTTGAATTTAGTTAAAGGGAAGGAGAAAGGAAAGCATTGAAAGCTTGAATCCCGTTAACTTGAAAAGTTGAGTTCTGGCCTTTTAAAAGCTTCCTTACAAAACAGACCTATATTAGTTTAATCTCTGGCCAATTGTAGATTTAAATTTAGCTTCTCACACTTATTAATCTTTTTAGAAGTGAATATAGCCATTGTTGCTAATAAGGAATTGATGTATTATTTTCTGTTTATAATGAACTTTAATTTACTTGGGTGGTTAAAACGGGGACCATTGTTACTGACTTTATTAATGGGTCCCTAGCTGATCAGATGGGGAGTCACAGTGGTTTGGGCCAGTGCACAGAGTCAGCCAGACCTGAGCACAACTTCCATCCCTGCTCATGATGTCAGGCAAGTCACTTAATCTCTCTAAACCTAACTGTTGTCATCCATAAAATGGGAATGTTTTTATGACATTTAAGTGAACAAATGAATGTATAGTTGCATGCAACATAGTACATTCTGTATGTCAGGTCCTTCACCCAGTGTCATGTGGCCCATAAGTTGCAAAGCCACGGCCAAGGTGAGAGCTCAGACCTTTGTTTTCTTTCCACTGAAATGACTCTGTGGTGTCAGTTAAAATAGCCTTAAATATTTAAGGCTATTTTAAACTTAATTACTATAAATACTTATTTTTTAGTTATTAATATATATTATGATTATATGAAATGTATATTACTATAATTATATATTATAACTGCTATATAAAATAATAGCCACCATTTTGAGCATGTATTGCCTGTCATTATTCTATTAAATATTTACATATACTATCTCATTTATTATCTCATTTAATTCTCATAATTACCTTGTAAGGTAAGTACTACTAGTTTACCTATTTTTCACAGATGAGGAAAGTTAATCATAGAAAATTTAAGTAATTTGCTCAAAGTCATGCATTTACTAATGGCAGAGATGTGGTTTGAATTTAAGAAGTCTGTCTCTGGGGTCAGAATTCAGCCACCACACTGATTGCACTCCAATATTTGTCCTAAGAAAATGAACTTACATAAATGGTTATCACCCATCTCTATAGGCAAACTTGGAAAACAGTGAGGGAGTATTGCAAAAAGAACGGTAAACTCACAGTCACATCTTGCTCATCACAACTTTATATCTTCATTTGAATGACTGCCCAGAATACACAGGTAGCTATCTAGCTCATAAGGAAGACCATAAATTCAAGCCAAACTTGTGTCCTTATCCTTTTCTTTTTCTTTTTTTTTTTTCTGAGACAGAGTTTTACTCTGTCTCCCTAGGTAGAGTGCAGTGGCATCATCATGGCTGACTGCAACCTCAAACTCCTGGGCTTAAGGGATCCTCCTGCCTCAGCCTCTCGAATATTTGGGACTACAGGGGCACACCACAATGCCCGCCCAGCTAATTTTCCTATTTTTAGTGGAGACAGAGTCTCACTTTTGCTCAGGCTTGTCTCGAACTCCTGACCTTAAACAGGCCTCCTGCTTTAGCCTTCCGGAGTGCTAGGATTACAGGCATGAGCACGGTGCCTGTCCTGTCCTTACCTTTGCTGAGCCTCAGTTACCTGTTTTGTTATATGAATATGATAAACCTCAAGATATTATTGGGAGGATTTAATAAGGTGTAAATGCAATTGCATGACATATAAGAGGGCCCCAAAGGGGTCTCTGCCTTAGTAGAAGATATTTGGTATCCTTTTCTCATTTCCCTGACTCCTCTACTAGCTTTAGAAAATTAAACCTAGTAACACATTTACCTATTTCCATCAGGTTGGAATCTGTTGGGGTGAAATTCAGTTATTGCTGGCTCAGCCTGCCTGAGGCAAAAGCCATAAACACAGGACTGCAGACCATGATCCAATCATGGGTTGACTTAAAGGAGAGAATTTCTGCCCCACAAACTTTTTGGGGCATTTAGCTTTCAGAAGTACTCTAAGCCCAACTTTAGTTTGAGAGAAGCTTTCTCATGTTCTTTGAGCTTAGACCTCCAAAGACAAAAAAGCAGCACAAAGTACAGCGTGCTTGTCAGTTTACAGTAACCGGGGCCCCAGCATAAGCAGAAATGGAAAAATAGCCCCAAAGAGTCGGAGGAGGGGAGCAGATTTGAAAAAGGGTTTAACTAGTGTGGCAAATGGTCCGTCACCCACCCTCCTCTCCTAGTTTGTTTTGATACATCCCCACCTGGTCCCCAGGTGTGCAAGTACCACAAAATACTGCTCAGGCCGCTGCTGTGGACCAGACTTGTGCAGCAGTAGCTGGAGTGTGCACCTTGGAACAATGGCTTTATTCTTTCAGGCGGTGAAGAGAGGTCTGAGTTTAGAAAGAGCTGCTGCCGCTAACAGCAAAAAAAAAAAAAAAAAAAAAAAAAAAATCATATACCTTGCGGAATTTGGGCCCGGTGAAAAACATCTGAAAGTAGCAAGAAATCCCACTGGGAAATGTGAAGCCTGTCCTTCACCCCTGTCCCCCCAGTCTGCACCCCACATTTGAAATAAATATGAAGGTGAATTGACTGCACACTGAGAAGGGACAGGAGCAAGAAGAAAACTTTTTTCTTCGAAAACCCAGGAGTTTAAGTCTAGAAATACAAGACGGTTGCCAGAACGGAAAGTTGGGGGTATTCTTGACTCCACATCTGGATTTGTAGAAATAAAGCAAGTTCTGGAGAGTTTGTTTTGGCGTTAATTATCTCACACTGGAAACCATCATAACAAAAATGGCAAATTCTGGAATTTCCACTTTTCCTTCACCTGAAGAGGGTATACGTTTTTACTTTGGCCAGACAGAGACCTCACATTATTAGAGACAGGAGTAAATTGGAAAGAACAGTTTTCCACCTCACTCTTTTATGGAATTGGCAGGAAAACTTTACTAGTCTCAAGGCAAAATGCAGACTATGATATTCTCATATTTTTCTATGAGGAGAAAAGGTGGCAAGAACTTCATAGAATTTTGTCTGAGGAGAATTGGCAAAGCATCATGTTATATAGATGTATGTATGAAATTAAATTTCTTATATGCAGCTTTTAGCAATGAAGAAAACAAGTTGTATCTCCCATAGATGGGGTGAGACCTAGTATATCTGTTACCTCATTGCCTTGAAATAACTGAAATTGTAGAGACATTAAATAATAAGCAGCCTGCCTACATACAGATATTCTGGTTTGAAACAAATGCCTTGCATCTAGATTAATAAGGTGACGCAAAACACTACATCATCTGGCAGGGGAAGATTTAAAACAGGTCAGTTTCCTCGGGAGGAGAGAAAAATAACTTTTAAGATGAAGGACAGAAAAAAAAAAAGAAAACAACAAAAAATCTGCGTGTGGTCCAAACATCATTTAAAAAAAAAATTGCCAAAGGTGTTTAAGTTGCATGGTGATAGTTTGCTCAAAGTTTTAATGATTCACTTGCAAGGCATGATTAGTCATATCTTTGACCAGGTGAGGAATGCATAAATAAGAACTTTTTTTTATTGTTGATGTTTAATTCTGAGAGTATTGGGAAATGTGATGAGAGAAGGTGCACTTAATAATGTCGCTTCCCGAAGAGGGGTGAGGGATGTTGGCACTTAATAGCACATTATTCTTTTAAAATATAATTATAAATACTTAGTAAGTTTAGACCAATAGGGAAAAGAACTCTTTGGCTAAAACAGAAGCCAGACCTCTCAGAAAGCTTAAACTTGACCTTCTTATTGTCCTCTTTCTAGTTCTAGACTTGCAATTGGTAGTCTAGGTAAGATCCCCTCAACCTATGGATGAATCAAATCTTCTAATTAGGAATATTTGCTATATTTATTGCCCTTTAAAAATACATGTGTTGGTCTTCCTGAAACCATATTTTTTGAAGCAACCAATGTGATATAAAGTAACTTTGTCACCAGGAAATCAGAGAGATCTGTTAAATAAATAAATTTATATAAATATTCTTTTAAATATTCTTTTACATTTCACTGGGTAGTTTTGGGTAGACAAAAGTTTCAAAAATCAATGATGACCTACTTGTTTAATTATAATCACTCTGTATTTTATGTTCTTTTATAAATGTGAGAAATAATAGATGAGACTTCTTATCCTAGCATCTATGTACTTAGTAGGGTTTAACATGCCTTTTTTTTTAATTTCAAGTTTAAAATATATAAAATGGATTGATTCTCTCTTTGTTCATATTTTTAAATACACAGTTACAGCTTCCATATTTGTTATCTTCAGCACATCTTTGAATGGAAAAACAAATAGTATATTATAGAAATTGATGTTAATGATCAATTTCTTAATTTTGCAAAAGTTATTTGGAAGAGGAAGTGCACAATGAATTTTATATGATTGCAGATGTTACTCTTTGGGGGAAATGGCTCAATAGGTAGATATCATAAGATTTGAGAATATGAGGAATCTTCAAATATTTCACGGAAAATGTGTATTATGAAAAAACTATGCATGAATTTTTCAAGTTTTTTTTGCACCAAAATAAACTCACACTAACTTTTTATAACAGGTCTGAACAGGATCTATTACCATAATAGTTTGAGGCACTAAGAAGGATTAAGACATCAATTTAAAAGGAGCCCCTATCAGAGCAACATAAATTCTGCTAAAATTGAAGCAAGAACAAACATCAAATCTGTAGTGAAGCTTGAATGGAAGAATGGTGAAATCATTGATGCTTTTCAAAAAGTTTATGAGGACAATGCCCCCCCCCAAATCATCAGTTTACTAATGGATAACTCCTTTTAAGAGGGGACAGGATGATGTTGAAGATGAAGTCCACAGAGGCAGACCATCCACATCAATTTGCAAGGAAAAAATTAATCATGTTCATGCCCTAGTTGAAAAGGACCAACAATTAACAGCAGAAACAATAGCTAACACCACAGACATCTCAATTTTTTCATGTCACATAATTCTGACTGAAAAATTAAAGTTGAGCCAACTTTCCACTTAACGGGTGCCAAAACTGTTGCACCCAGATCAGTTGCAAACAAGAGTGGAGTCTTCAGGGGAAATTTTAAACAAGTGGGATCAAGATCCTGAAGTGTTTCTTCAAAGGATTGTAACAGAAGATGAAATATGGCTTTACCAGTGGAATCCTGAAGAAAAAGCACAATCAAAGCTACGGCTGCCAAGAGGCGGAACTGGCCTAGTGAAAGCAAAAGTAGACTCATTAAGAGCAATGGTCATGGCAACAATTTGGGGGGATGCTCAAGGCAGTTTGCTTATTGACTTTCTGGAGGGCCAAAGAATGATAACATCTGCTATTGAGTGTGTTTTGAAAAAGTTAGCTGAAGTTTTGCAGAAAAATGCTCACGAAAGCTTCACCAGAGGGTCCTTGTCCACCATGATAATCCTGCTCATCCTCTCATCAAACAAGGGCAATTTTGCAAGAGTTTTGATGGGAAATCATTAGGCATCCACCTTACAGTCTTGATTTCTTTCTGACTTCTTTCTGTTTCCTAATCTTAAAAAATCTTTAAAGGGCATCCATTTTTCTTCAGTTTATAATGTAAAAATGACTACATTGACATAGTCAAATTCCCAGGACCCTCAGTTCTTTAGGGATGGACTAAATGGCTGGTACAAAAGTGTCTTAAACTTTATGGAGCTTATGTTGATAAAAAAATAAATATTTTTTTTAATTTTTGTCTTTTAATCCCATTTTTCCACAAACTTTTTGATGTCCCCCTCATAATTTATAAGTACTCTTTCTATTAGGATGTTTTCTATATCTTATTTCTACTATCTCACAGATCAACATCCAGAGAACATGTACCAAATCAAGTGATTCCTCGTATGTTCCGATCTTGTGTTATAGGCCTTGTTACTTGGTATAGAAATGTTATAGTGCATGTCTTCCCTCTGGACTGCCAGTTTCTTCAGGTCAGGATTATGTCTGTATTTCCATTATATCCTAGTACATAGGATAATTTTATGTGTAAGGGTTCATGTCCCTTTGCCTTTGTATTTTGATAATATATTACTCTATTTTTCATCCATCTAAAAATATACTCCATATTAAGTAGTTTTGATTTGTTCCCTATAGAAAACTATCAAAAGTTTTTGGTTTGGGTTAGGTAATAAATACATAAGTTACAAAAATTAGAAGTTACAAAAGGGTATGCTGAAAATCCTAAGTCAGCTTCTACTCCTATCTCCTCATCATACAACTTCCCTGGCAGGATGCAAACTCTGTTAGGTACCTTGTTTCTTAGGAATTCTCCTAGAGGTATTCTGACATACATAAATAAATATGTATATTTTGTAGGTCATGACTAAGCCCATCATAGCCCCTAATACAATGAGAAATAAACTGACACACTATAAATAAATTCCTTATACAGTAGATGCGTAGACCCTTGAGTATTAGCATGTGTCCATCAGGTACTCCTAGAACAGTTAATCCCCTTTTCTGGGTTACTCTGTTGTAGTGATAACTCACTCCATGTGGCTATCCTTGAACTTGGAATATCAGGCATGACTGCACAGGGACACAGGGAGGCCCTGAGAGACTCAGTTCATGTATATTCTTATCTCATGGATATTCTTTGCAGTGTTTCCTTATCACTGTTGTAAAAATGATAGTAGCAAAATGGTTAATACTTACATTGCACTTACTATGTACCAGACATGGTTCTGAGTATTTACTTGTTTTCATTCATTTTAACTGAAGTAAAATCAGCCTTAAACATGGACTCAAGTGTTCTTTCTCTTCAGTGAGCAAACCTGAAGTTGATTTGAGGATCAACATAGCTTGCTATGAGGTATTTACCCCAAATGAACTGGATTAATAGTGTTATATAATTTTTACATAAGTTCATGGACATTCATAATTTTGTATTAAGGGTTAGTGGATGTTTTTATGCATAAACCACCAAAGTGCAGGTTAGGAGGAAAATGGACACACATGCCCTCAAATATTTCATGGGTTAAATTTAGCTGACAAGGATGCCCATAAAATTCCCATATTGCCCCACCAGGGGTCAGGGGAAAGTCATAGTCCAGGGGTGGGGAAGGTTTTCATATTGGAAGGCTGCATTAATTTAGCTGTAATCAAATAAGGCTGCATTTAAGAAACTTCAGTTGGATATATTTTAAAATGTACATTATTTTATAAAAATGTAACTACTATGTACTTAATAACTTCAAAAAATGAAAGCTGTTAATTTTAAAGTTAATTAACCTTTTAATGACTGTTGTGTCTGCTTTTTGTTGGAAAGCATTTGACTATTTGGTCGCAGCATGGAGGTCCGCAGTTTCAGTTGATCCTCTAGGTGGGTATCAGTCATTTGTGACCTTAATGGTATCTTGATTTGGGTTAGGTAGGCGAATGTAGATTCACAGCAATAAGTGGTTGAAAAGCAAGAAGGCATTTTGGGGCAAGTTGCCCAAGGGTGTGGTTATTCTGCATTTTCCCATATTTCAATTGGATCTTTCTTAGCATCAAACAATGACTTTAAAATATCATCTACTGAGAGATCAATCGATTCCATCTGTGGTTCTTTAGGTGCCTTGGTGATATCAACTAGGTGACTCTGAAATGCTAATTTGAGTGTGATGTCATGATTCTCAAAGTCAGTGAACCTTTCATTGTATTCTCTAATTAATAGGTCTATAACCGCTGCATATTCTTCAAATGATTCTCATATATATCATCTGCTTATTAATGACCTTTGCTAACCGGGGAAAATGTTCACCCCAAATTTCCTTTTGAAGAAAAAGTGTTTTGAAAATGATAACTTTTTTCAAAATGCTTGGATTTTTTGCCACATATTTTCTATAGTCTTAGTTTTAACTTGCAAAGAAATATTCAGGTCATTTTGATTTGATGTGATATCACACAAAAATGCTGCCTCCCTATAGAAATCTTCTTTCAGTAATTCACATTGCTGATTCTGTTCTTCATAAAATTTAACTATCCGTCCTCACAGAGATAAAATTTTGGATAACACCTGTCCCTGCGATAGCCAATGCTCTTTAGAATGATACGGCAAATCCACACTCAATACCTCATCCTTCAACTTTAGCATGTTACGAAACTGATGATGCCATGTTACAGTTGCAGAATATAGTTAATACTTACAACTTGTTGCAAGTGTCACTTAAAATATTATAGTAGCTTTAGCACAGAGATTTTGCTGATGCAAGATACAATGAAAAGAAATGAGAACATCTGGATCCCTTAATACTTTTATTTATCTGTGCAATAAACCCTTCATGTTTTCCTGTCATGGAAGGTGCACCATCTGTATATACACTCACGAAATTTACCAAATTCAGTCCAACTTTCTGATATTTATCTTGAAAATTGTTGAAGATATCTATTCCCTGTGTTCTGTTCACAAGAGTGCCCAAACCGAGTAACTTTTCATAGCAAAGAAAATCATCTGTTATGACCCGAATAAAGTATAAAACATGTGCTGAGTCAGTAGGATCAGTTGATTCATCCAAAGCAATTGAATAATATATATTTTTCTTTTGAAGTATTGCAAGAAGTTGTTCTGATAAGTTAAACTGCTGCCTATCAGTTATGGTTCTCCTCGAAAGAGGCAGTTGTTTGTTCTTTGAAATGTTATCAGGGCCAAAGCATCCTACAATTTTGACAATGCATTCTTTCACAATTTCTGCAATACTGAATGGCTTCCTTTTCTTTTTCCTGAGTATATAAGCTACTTTATAAGTTGTTTCAGTGGCATTATTTCCAGGTCTTATTGCTGCTTGAAAGAATTGTCTTTGCTTTTGCTTTTCATCTTTCAGTTTTTGCAATACAACCTTTCCTGCCTCTCTCTCTAATTTAAAACATTTGTGGTCCTTATGAGTGTTATACAGATGATCAGCATTGAATTTCTTTAATGTTGATATTGCAGAATCACAGAGCAAGCAAATCATCTTATCTTTAGCAGAAACAAGATAATACTGCAATTCCCAATCCTCATTAAAAAAAATCTGTTTTCTTCTTTCAGCGTTTTCTTAGTCTTCTTTGACCTGATGGGATGTTAAGCAGACAGAATTTAAAAATACTGTCAAGCTGTGCAACTATTCACAAATTCCACTTCAAACAAACATAGCACCCTTGTCAAAAACTGATAGCAGACTGATGTACTTGATCCCCATAAACTCTTGCCAACCAGCCTCGTGTGGTAGTGGCGCCAGTCAGGCAGGTGAAGCTAGAACTAAATCATGAGTGTAGCAGCTGTCAATTTAGACCTTTTGGCTTACTAATGTTCTAATTGGGATGGTCAATCTGGGAGGATTATTTTGTTGAAACTTATTTTATTCCTTGGTATTTTAAATATGTTTATTTTTAAAATAAAATAAAAATATAAGATGAACAAAAACTTATTAATAAAAATAAAAGCATTAGTTCTATAAAATTTGGATTCAGTCAAAAGGCCACACTTAAGGACCTAGAAGGCCACATGTGGTTTTGAGGCCGCAGGTTCTCCACCCCTGTGATAGTCACATCTTCTGTTTTCACAGTTATAAGGCAAAGACCAGAGGTTGCCATCTTGGTGTGGATGGGTAGATGGATAGGTATGTAAAATTCAATCTCCTTTTCCTCCAAAATGAGAATAGCCTTATTATTTCTTCTAATTATAAAAGTAATACATGCCTACTGAAGAAAACCTTAGAAAATTCAGTCAAATATAAAGAAAAATTAACAATCAGAATCTAACCTCACAGACATGGAAATCATGGTTAAGCTTTCCATACATATTTATACCTTTCCATACTTTTTTCTATGCATGTGTATATCTATAGATATTTATTTTATTTTATTTACTAAAACAGGGTCATATTCCACATACTTTTCCTTCCATAATATAATATGTCATACACATCTGTCTCTGATGTCAATGATATAAATACATATTTACATTACCTTTTAAAATTATTATATTGTGTTCTCTTTTATAAATGTGTAGCATACGTTAATTAACTAGTCATTTATTGATATTCTTTTAGATATTTTAATAGAAATAAATATTGTTGTATACACATTTTTATCTATATCTCTGATGGTTTTTCATGCATTTGGTTAAGTTGCTAGATAGGTTTTTTAACCACATATTTCATGAGGATATGCGGTGATAGTTCAGAAACTGTGCTGCTATGCTGGATGTCACTTCTTTTTATTATAATTGAGACTCCGTTCCTCCTGACCCAACAGGATCATTGACATGTTGTGATATTCAAGATTTCATTATTCCTCCATCTCTCCATTTTTGAAGAGGAATAGGGAAGGCACACAGTGATGCGAGTGCAGACAGAAGGCAGCACCGAGGTAGAAGGTGGGAGAGTGGTGTGTGTCTGTTGGCGTTATGATGAGTTAAAATAGATGATTGAACTAGGAAAAGAGACAAAGCACCTTGATATTTCACCACTCTTCATGTTGAGTTCCAGGGAGCCCCAGCAAGACCAGGTTTGGAAATCTCTGATTCAGAGCCTATGCCTGGGAGACCTGTCCTGAAGAGGTCCCTGAATCCTGCTGTTTTAGCTCTTTGGGACTGCGTTTTTCTTTGCAGAATGGTAGCACTGTGCAACTTTTCTCAGGTGGTGCTGTAAAAATGAACCAAATACCAATTATTTAAAGATTCTTTAGCATCTAGAAGTAATTCTTTAGTGGTAGAAAAGTGTAATATAAATGTGTGTGTGTGTGTATATATATATATACTTTTAAAAATTTCTATAAAAAATCTAAAGTGAGCTTATCAAATGACTTAACTTGTCTTCATATGTTTATTTTAGGAGTATCGGCAGAACATTAAGCTGGCTCAAAAATTACAGTTGGTGTTTTTATCCCCTCAATTGTCACTCCACAGCAAGAAGGATTCCTAAAATTGTATAATATAACCTCTTTTCAAATACAAATGAGAGTATGGGATATTTCTAAAGCTATTTTGATGTATTTTTGTAGTTGGTGAAAGACACTGTTAAGAAATACATACAGTATCCAAAGGTCTCTTCTGTTTTAGACTAGTTTTTGCATAATCCCCAAAAGGGGAATATATTCCTGAACCTATTAAATAAATGTCAGACTTTTTGCACACCTTGTAGCTCCAGACTTTAAAAAGATTGTTTGGATCCAGCTTAGTTTCTTTTCCTTTCCTTAAATATAATAAGTAATGATTCTTACTTTAAAAAATGCTATTATCTCCACCCTAAAAAATTTTATGCAGCTACTCAATGTATATTTCCTTTAAAAAAAAAAGTTCATACTTCATTTTGCACTACTTTCCAGAAGGTGTTAAAATGAATCAATAAAATTGACACATATCAGTGTTAGGAGATAAGGAAAAAGCTCCATGGTCAGAGAGGTAAGGTTACAAGCGTGGATCTATGTGAATGAAGAATTTATTATAAGCTATTAATTAGCTTAATAGAAAAATAAATATCTGTGGCCTATTAATTCATATTCTAAAAAATATAAAAGTTTTCACATCCTACACACATTGTAGACATCTGTGCTGAGATCTACTCTGAGTTTTAAAAAAAATCCACCACTTCTAGTATAACTTTCCCTGGCTGATTTCTGCAGTAATTTCTTAGTAATGTGTACATGGAACCTTTTGAATACACATTAAATAATACTATCAAAGCTTGGAGGCCTCAAATTTGTCATTGCCTCCCCATCTTTAAAGCCTACACACATGTCAGCCATACCAGGACATTTTCTCTCCAAATTTGAAAAAAGTTATGGAGTGCTTGAAATGTGCAAGGGAATGCTTTTGAATAGAAAGGACCCTAGAGTAAATGTTCTAATCAGAAACCTCCTTTGGAGGGTCTTTATTAAAAATATAAGTAGGGTTACTCTGAGCAAAGTATTTTTTTTTCAATTAATTCAGAAAAATCCTGTTGAAAAAACTGAATGTTTTGATTAAGAGCTTTAATTAAAAATATATTGAGGTCCAACAATTAGTAACCTCTTTCATAGAAGCGTTATTAACATATTCCATTTTACTTTAGCAGAAAATTGAAAAAGGACAAGGATGGAGCTCTCCTGCTACGTGGATTCCCAGAGGGCAAGGAGTTCTAGATCAGGGTTTTTCTAGCCAGAGGAATATCTCAAATGCTTCTTAGGGTTCTTTCAGGTCCTTTGCAACCAGAGATGAGCTTTAAGCATTCCTGTGACATTACTAGATTTTTTTATTTCACTATTTCAAGTTTCCAAAAGGGTAACATTTCAGAATCTGAATTTGGTTCCTCTTTCTTCATCTGAATTTTACTTTTTTAGTTATATGCATTTGTTCTTAAGGGTAGTTAAATATAATGCCAAAAGCTCAATAGTCTAAGTTTTGCCAGCTACAAGGTAGAATATGTGTTTCATTTGTTTTTCCATAACCTAGAATTGGAAATCATGAAAATGAAGAAGAGTTGTCTTTTACAATTGTGTAACCTCCATCTCTAAATTTATTATTCTGCTAGAATGACACTGCTATCATTTCAGACCATGAACCATCCCCATCTTCCCCAACTCTCTGCCTATCTCCCCCCCCACCATGTTAGACTCCAAAGAAGAATATATTTCACTTCATTGTTGCTTAGTCCAAAGCTTCCTCTCACCTAGTTTTCCAAGAAGGCTATATGGATTAGTAACAAGAACATTACGCTTTGGACCAAATAGACCTAAAGAGTTCAAATCCTAGCTGTACCATTTACTAGACATGTGACTTTGGTCAACTCAGTTAATTGGTTTTTAAATTTGTACAGTAAGAATACCAATATACACTTAGGGTTGTGAAAATTAAGTGAGATTATATTAGGTATGCTACAATGCCTGGCATTAGAAAGAGCTTAACGAATGCTACTTAACCTCAGAATTGTTTTTCCTGCATATGGAAGAATAGAATATGAAGGAAATGATAGTTAGATTCAATTGTTTTTATGTTCTCTGTTCTTTCCGTAGGAAAATTAGGACCACTAAGAATATTTTTTGCATTTTTTTAGAGATAAAATTCACATAACATAAAACTCACCATTTTAAAATGTAAAATTCAGTTACTTTAGTATATTCACAATGTTATGCAATCATAACCACTAATTCCAGAATGTTTCCATTATTCCAAAATGAAACCCCATATTTATTAAGCAGTCACTCCCAACTCCTCCCCTCCCCCATTCCTTGGAAATAACTAATCTACTTTCTGTCTCTATGCATTTGCCTATTCTGAACATTTCATATAAATGTATTAATAATTATGTAATACGTGTTCTTTTGTGTCTGGCTTCTTAAACTTAATGTCTCCAAGATCCGTTCATGGTATAGCATGTATCAGTACTCCATTCCTTTTCGTGCCTAAATAATATTCCATTTGTGCAAATACCACACTTATTTATGCATTCATCATTGCATGGACATTTGGATTGTTTCCATATCTTGGCTATGTGAATAACGCTGCTGTGAACATTCATGTACAAGTTTTTGTGTGAACATATGTTTTCAGTTAGGACAGTTAAGAATTTACTTCCCAATATCACATGCTAACTGGTAGGAATTACTATAGTTGTCTAAAGCAGATATTCAGAGTCAGTGCAGGGGGTGGGGATATGAAATTTCTGTGACTTCAAAAAGTTTGAACGCTCTCCTCTTTTTAGAGTACATTCTGCAAGTAGACATACTGCCATACTCTTAACCAGTAATTTAGATAGAGTTCTACTTAATCACAATTTCATTTTTATAATACTCATATACAATTATATAACAGACACGCAAACACATATGCACATGCATGCCGAGCAGAAGTGACCTTTTTAGTATAAAATGAGAGTTAGTCCTGGGAGTTTTGTATGTGAAGATAGCCATCACTCTCCATCTGGGCCCTTTTTGATTCCTTCAGCTCCGACCTTTTCCGCTCCTTTGCACCCAGAATCTGATGCTGTCCTAAGAATTGTTGGCACCCATCATCTCTGGGAAAAGTTACACAATTAGATCATTCACCAGTGACTTATGGTTTAATAATGTGCTTCTTTTCCCAGAAATAGTTCTGCATCAGAGGAGGACAAAGATTGAGGATGATGCTTGACACAAAAGATGGTTACTGATGGTGGTTTTAACTCACCAGAAAGATATTTGAATCAGGGTCCTTGCCAGTGTTCATAGCTTCTCATTAGGGAGGTGACTGCACGCCTTGCTTTTTTCTACACCAGAATTGTGTTTTCAGGTCTTTTTCCATCTTTTGTAAGCTTTCAGCCATTTTGATCATATGTGATATGTATTAAGGATGATTGATACTATTTATAACCTATCCTAAGGGTGTTCCTTATTAAAGCATTGGCATTATACCGGAAGACCCCACCCAGCAGGGTTAATGCCCCCCTCCCACACACACCCTGCTTTGACATTTGACACACTTGGGCTCAAGTCTTGTGGGGGGTTTTCGTTATTGTTTGTTTGTTTGGTTTCCCCAAGACAGAGTCTCACTCTGTCACCCCAGATAGAGTGCAGTGGTGTCATCACTGCAACCTAAAATTCCTGGGCTCAAGCGATCCTCTTGCCTCAGCCTCCCGAGTAGCTGGGACTACAGGCACATGCCAGGAGGCCCAGCTAATTTTTCTATTTTTAGCAGAAATAAGGTCTCCCTCTTGCTCAGGCTGGTCTTGAACTCCTGACCTCAAGCGATCCTCCCACCTTAGCCTCCCAGAGTGCTAGGATTATAGGCGTGAGCTACCATGTCCTGTCTCAAACCTTGTGAAGCAACCTTGAAAAAGTTATTTAACCTCTCTGAGCCTCAGTTTCCTTAGCTCTATAGCAACAATAATAATAATAATGTCGATCCTCCAGACTTATGGTGAGGGTTAAAGATTAAAGCATCTAGCAAAGTATTTAGCACTTGATTAGTGCTCAGTATATAGTAACTTGTATTACTGGTGGTTTCACAGTGAGAGGAAACCAGACGTGGTTTTCTAGGTCCTCTTCATCCACGGAAGGCCGGTATGTCTGTTGAAGCTTTCCTGGGATTTGCTCTCTCCCCTGCCCTCATCCCCAAGCAGCTGCCTCTCTCTCTGCTTATCTCACTCATTCACTTAAACTCTAAACTGAGTTGAGTTGAAAGCAAATATGAGGCAATAGTAACTTGAAGACATATGATCTAGAAGCTACACAGAAGCATGTTGAAGGAATAAGAAACTAAGAGTCCTGTCATTGTTTCAGTACACTAGGTTGTAGGAAGTCAGAAACCTGGGGAAACTTGGGTTCCAGGTCTGGTTCTGTCATTTGCTAGGGGTAAGATGCTGGGCAAGGTTTCTAAACTCTCTGGGCTTCAGTGCCTTCTTGTATAAGATGGGAAGAACAGTATTACCACTACTTTATGCTTCAGGCTAACTAGGTGAAATAGCCTATATTAACAATGACCAGAAGGAGGCAACTGTAAATGAGTGGAAAGATTTTTGTTTTCCCAGTGACTGAGGTGAAGGTGTTACTGGTTAATTTAGGGTGTGGGAAGGGATGCTCAACACCCTGCAATGTGGGACAGTCCCACACAACAAAGAGCTGTCCAATCCAAAATGCCAACAGCACTCCTATTGAGAAATACTACACTTTATGAATATGTTTTGACAATTCCAACATCTAACATGAAAAAATCACACCAATGCCAACCAGTTAATCTGTGAATTTGAGTAGCAAGAGAAGGATGTCCCTTCCTATGTTCCATCACTAGCTAGTCTTGGGCATAATCCTATACTTTTCATTTTCCCTTAGGAAAAGGAACAGAAAAAAATTATCTCTTTCTAAATAGCCCATATTCTTCTTTCTACATCACCAAATAAATAAATTTTAATTTGAGTACATCTCAGAAGTTTATAATTGGTAAGAAAAATATCTCAGAAAAAAAACTGTGATTGGAATCATGAAATGGAGCTTGTTGAATGTGTTTTGAGTCCTTTGGCATGCAGGAGTTTTATGAAATACAAGATGGTATTGTTTTCCCCAAATGCGGGTGCCTACATGAGTCACACTGTCGACAGGTTTACATTTTACAGCAGCATGTGAATGGCATGAGAAGAAACAAAACCATCTGTAAAGTATCTAGGGTTCTTTTCCAATAAGTGTATTTTTCTATTATAAAAAGTATTAAAGTCACATTATAGAAAATTTGGAAAATAGAGAAAAGAACAGAGAAATTGTCTATAATCATTCCACTCTCAAAATAACTACTATTAAAATGTTGGTGTGTTTCCTTTTAGTGTGTTTTACTTGGTGTATTCTCAGTTTTCACCAACAGTTTTATCACTGAACGTTACATCTAATATTTACATGATTCCTTTTCAAATTAGTTGTTTTTTGAGAAATATCTTTGTGCAGGCTTTTGGGGGAAAATTGTAGGTTCTTCCATTTAAGTGACTTGGAACTTCATGATGTGTTGCCCCTTAAAGCAAACAATAAGGGAAATTTAATTTTTCAGCATCCAGAGTTATTTGTGTTATATTCCAAATCCACTTCTTGTTTCCAACTTTTAATACCCTGGAGTACTTCAAGGAACATAACTATGAGAAGTAACATCACACTGATTCGGTTTTCGTGCAGAGAAAGATTCTAGTGCTGGATTCAGATATTCTTTGTGAGCAAATAAAATCTCCAGAGACTTTGTAGCTTAGTGAATAAAGGATTGGCCTCCAACCAAACCCAGCTAAATGAATTTGGTGGTCTCAGCTGAGTTGCTAGCAAGTTTTAGCCTGTGTTACAAATTCATCATGCACAATTATGTGCAATTTGGCACAATTTCCAATCCCTGCTTAGGAGAGGCCCTCTGTTTGGGGTTGAAAGGGAGCATAAAATAGTTCTTGTGCCTAGAGGGAGCAATTCTCTTAGGTCAAGGTTGAGTTACATATGGAAATGGATGTGGTAGAAGTATTGTCAAGCACAAAAAGTCTAGGAATATGTGGGTACTGGATATAAACTGTGCTCACCATTTGAAATTCCTCACTTTTACAGTCCTCTTTCAAACAGAAGATGGCAATTCCAACACCAATGGGCACATAGATTCTCTCCTAGCTACACTTGGCACAGATGAGTTAAGATCCATGAACATTTTTTATTCACCTAACATTGGAACATATTGAAGGATGCAAAATCAGTTTAGAAGGTAGTTGGAAAAAAACCCTCAGACCTGATGAGGTGCCTAATATGTTGGAACAAACACATTATGAATCTACAGAAATCTCAAATATTTCTAGTATTGTAGTAATGCAGAATAATTGTTTGATTGAACATAGGCCAACTCAGGAAATTAAAATTTTAGCAATTAACTTTTCTTTCCATGGTCAACTCTTCTTGCATCCCATATATTCACCTTGGATTTATTTTAATTGTTTGGAAGAAAGTATGCTGAACAGCAAAATGTTCATTGCTTTGTGTTCTAATTCTTAAGGAGTTGGCATTTTGCTGGCAGGTCACTGTGTATAAGATGAAATGATTAGAGTCCTGAACATATTATATAATCATAATCTATCATAAGAGATTAGGCTGTGTTATTCATTAGCTAGATTTGGGTAGGAAGAGAAAGCCAGCCTGGGAGTGGGCTAGTTGATCAATATTTCCTTCTTTGAATGAGTCTTATGTCAGTATCTAAGTTAACCAAAATACTGAGACTAGAGTTTGTTGGTAGTTAGACATAACCTAAAATAGCTCCTTGGTTGTTGCATTGTCAATAATTGAAACTTAAATAATGGAAACCAGCAAATTGTTGATTTCTATAACATAGCAAAGAAATCCAAGCAAGTAGCCAAAGGAAAATAACCCAGATAAGCATAATGTTGACATTTCAACTCTTATTCCAAGAAACTCTGGCTTAGATATTAAACAGATTGTCTTTCTAATTAAGAACAAAAGGACTCCAGCTAGCCAGGGGACCATAAATAGATAGCAGAATTTCCTTTCTTCAGTTTCGCACCTAAGAGTGATATGTGAGACATAGCAACCGATGATGGGACCAAAAATATCCCAAGGTGTTTGGTTGAGTGGGAGCTCTAGCCATCTCCTTCCCCAGGAAAGTTAGCACCTTTCTGTCTAGAATAGATGAAGTGCTGACTGAGGGACCCATGCTACTCCCACCAACTCACCCATCAGGCTTCCTGCCACAAATTGTTGGCGATAGCTAATGTGATTCTTCTGAGTTCTCTCCTAAGTAAACGATCATAAACTCAGTTGTGTAGGCAATCCAATTTCTTATTTGCCTGTTATAAACTGACCCACATATACAGGATTTAATTAATTCTTTGGGAAGCAGCATGGAAAGAACTTAGCCTTAGAAGGCAGATTATAATGTTCAGTTTTGGCTTTGCCTCTTCTATGTATGAACTTAAATTACTTAACTTTTTGTGGTTTGGTTTGTTCATTCTTAAAATAGGAATAGACGATTTCTTGCATTTTTAGTAAGGAATGTTTGTGAACCATTTAACATAGAACTTTGCATACAACTGCAGGTATTACAGGAGATCTTTAAAATCTTGCTATGGTATTAATACTTTGGTGAGTCTGTGATATAAGTAAGGTAATACATAGTAAGTCTGTCCGACTAAGGATTAAGGAAGGGGAACATCAGAACTGACAACCCCTCCTTTCCAACGTGTTATACCCTTAAGTAATAGTTAGCTGCTTTGGTTCAAGAGCAAGTGAGAGAGGAAAATTAAAGAAGGAAGAGGTGAAGGATTGAAAAAAGCAAGAAGAAGCGTAAAGAGGTGGCTGCTGGAGACCAAATATAAAGGAGAAGCAGAATTAAGACCATTGGAAATAGAATGGGGCATGTGGTTTCTAGCAATGTGGTCTAAACCTCCTAGATACAGAACACTTGAAGATACTAAATAAAATGTTAAGATCACATTTCTAATGCATGTCAAACCTGGAAATCAGAATAAATTCTTAGAGATAAAAACAAGAAAGTGTGAATCCAGGAAGAAAAGCATGGCCTGGAGCCATCTGCCAAGCTCTCATGGTTATATATTACTGGCACAAGGGACAAAGCCTAAGAGAGAAAGACAAGCAAGAAGTCAGAGTGGAAACTCCTTCGTAAAGCTGGGGAATCCCCACCCATCCAAATAGCAGTACCTTCAGTGGGAAAAACCACCTTGTAGAAGAACATCTTATCTTCCTTGTCTTTACCTTGACTCTGAATAGAACAACTCTCCCTAAGACATCTACTCACAAACACAAGTATAGAGCCCCAAATAAAAACTCAGGTGACAATTAGGTTAAGGTTGGTCCACGGTGAAAAAAGCAAACCTGAATTCTCTCTCAAACAATGCAGTCTGTTATCTTAAAGAATTCCCAGAGAGAAAACTCCAAAGGACATAAGTTCACAATCAAAATTCACTAACGCTATGTAAGCCCTCATGAGGTCTGATCAACAAAAACAATAAACTATATAAACAGACCCTCAAAGCCTACAGATATTAGCATTATCATACAAGTTAACATGCCCATGTTCTATTACCCAGATATATATCCTAGATAGACTCTGGCATATGTTCCTGGAGATATGTATAAAAATATTCATAACAACAATTTTCTTAATTGCTCCAAACTGTAGCCAATCTAAATTTCCATCAATAGTAAACTAGATATGTAAATTGCAGTGTATTTTTTCAATGGAACACTTACCATCAGAGCCTATAAAAATTACTGAATTATAAATATATTTATCAACATGATTATATCTCAAAATCATTCAGGAAAAAAAGAAAGAAGTAAAAAAAGTATATCAAGCATGTTTTCATTAATACCAAGTTCAAAAATAGCACATGGAAGATGCTTTCAAATGTAGTAAAACTATATTTTTTGAAAAAGCAAAGGATTGACTAACACAAATTTCAGAATGGTGGATATCTCTAAGCACAGAGGAAAATGATGTTGGTGAAGACTAAGAGGCTGCACAAAGGTACACAAGTGTTCATTTTTAAAAACATTATTTAGATTATCCATGCCCATTGTATACATTCTTTGGGTGTATGGCAATAAGAAGCAAATAAAAATTGGAATCAGAAGGAAAAGACAAGAGGAATAAGAGCAGTTATTTAGGCTAGGCTGAGTTAGAGGGAAGAGTTTGGGGGCCTTAAAGTTAAAAAAGGAAGAGAGTTTAAGAGAAAGAAAATGGGGAAAGATTATTTAAAGTATTGCTGTGTATTTTGAGTGTAATCTCCCCTTGGCATTTTCTTGATAGTTAAAACAATGTAAACTACTTTTTATTTATTTTTGGATGCCAGAGCGAAGTTTCTTTCAATGCAACCAAGCAAGAAAACAAAGCAGTCCAAATTTATATGGGTTACAGAGTCTTTCTTTTTTGTGTTTGTTTGCATTTGTCTGTTTGCATAAGTTTTTCATTGCAGAAAAAAATTGAGCCTCCATCAGCTTCATTGTATACACATGGCCAAAGTCATCACTGTGCTCCCTCAGTTCCTCATGTGCCTTTTTTTAAAACCCCATTGCTGTTCCCTTTCCTCATTAGTCCCATGTACTATAATCCTCACTTACCTGTATATTTGAAGTATCATCATATACTATTTCCTCATTTCTGAGACATGCAGGTTTTTATATTATAACGCTTCAGGAAGTTGGTGGTATTTCATGATCAGCATGTATATTAATTGTGGTATCATATTTTCTTCTTAAATAAAAGCTCTTATTTAAATGGATGGTGTCTCATAAATCAGGAATAATTTAAAGTGAAAAAATATGAAAAGAATTATCTCATATTCTTTTTGTCTCATTCAACTATAGGCAAATACATTTCCCCTCCCCAGAGTTCACTAAGTATTATATTAAAACAGTAACACTTCCTCATGGAAGTTGTCTTTGTTTTACTTTTCCTCCTCTAACTCTCTATTTATTCTACTGTACTTAGAAAATGCATATTTCTCCACCTACCAAAGGAATATGCTCATTTAATGGTTTCTATCAATATCCAAGCTGATATAAAATAATCGAGATAAAACACATGTAAATACAGGGTGTTGTTTGAAACAGAGCTGAGATGTCATCCCTAGGAATGTATGAAGTTAAGCTTTTTCATTTATAATGGACCATAATAATTTAATTATTAGAATTGAAGTATTTTGGATAAGTGAATCTTTCAGATAATAGAAATGAGATTTTTTTTTAAGGGAGATTGCATGATATAATGGAAAGAAATGGAATTTGGCATGAAAAAATCTGCCTGGGTCCAAGCCCTAAGGTTGTCATTTACTAGCTGTGAAACTGGGAAAGCCATTAACGTTTGAGTCTGCTTTTTAACCTCTAGTAATAATATTTTAGAGCATTAATCATAGAAATAATTTGATAAACAGCTACAAGGTACCAGCCACTGTTGTTCTAAGCACTTTACATATATATATTAACTCTTAATCCTCAAAATAACCTTATGAGTTAGATACTATTATTATCCCCATTTTGAACAAAGATGGAAACCGAGGCATGAAGAGTAAATAAGTTTCATAGGTACAGAATTACTCATTTAGTGTCAGAGCCAGGTTTTGATTCCAGGTGACAGATGAGTGGACAGCTCGTCAGGGAGGTGCATGGGTGGGCACATGTATCACATGCTTTCCTGCCTCATAGATATGAAACATCACTTACCCTTTTATTGACACCACAAGGCTGTCACCATAAGCACATGTTAACTACACACTGCTGTACAGAGTGATGCTCTCAGAGGTAGTGTGGTGGGAGTGGCCTCCCACTCCCACGCTAACTGCTGTGGGACTAGAGTGTGTCCTTGTAGAGACGCATGCAATCCATTCTGTATATTTTATTTAGACAGATTCTATGATCACCATTTTTTGTAAGAGGAAACTGAGACTCAGAGAGGTTAAGTAATTTGCCCAGTGTCTCACAATTCTTAGGTAGCAGAGGCAGGATTGGAGTGCAGAGTAGTCTGCCACCAAAGTTTATCTACACTCTTTATGCTCACATACTGCCTTCTTTTGAATTTATATTCTTTTCAATTGACAAATCATAATTGTGTCACATGATGCCTTCTGTGATGAGGCTGGGCCCATCATTTTGGATGATGAATATGTTTGATTCTATTAAATATCAGTGTATGAGCCCATGCTATGATAATTTCAGTAGCATTCATTTAGTGCAGATATATATTAAAATGGTTGGCATCAAATAATGAAAATATAATTACTACTGAGACCTTAGGGTACTACTATTTGGTCCACAATTTTGAAAGGAAAGCACAAAACATACTATTTCACTGATGGTTTAAACTGATATGTGTTCCTCATACCTTGCCTCTTGATTAAATTTGTTTATTCCCAAAACAAGGATCCACTCCAGAGTTTTTGTTCTTCAGCTGCAAAAATGTCTAAATATGATGATGAAAGGAACTAGAACTGTGTAATGCTATAGGATAATACAGAAACTGGTTGATTAACTATAGTCTACATAGAAGAAGGGTTTGCTAAATTTGGTACTTTTTATTAATAAAAGAGAGTTCATGTTTTAGGAAAAGTTCATCCACTAGATACAGCTTAGGCTCTTGAATAAGATTGCCTTAGTTGCCTTAGGTCTCAGTAGTAATTATATTTTCATTATTTGATGCCAATAATTTTAATACATATCTGCACTAAATGAATGCTACTGAACTCACAACTTTACCTCACAACTCTCTACTTTTGAGATCTCAAGCAAGTTAGTCTCAATAAACCTTAGTTTTCTCATCTGTAAAATGGATATAATAATTGTACCTATGTCATATGATTGTTATATAAATGACATAACCCATGTAAAGCACTCAGCATGGTGACTCATGCATGTTAATGGCTTAATAAATGATAGCTGTTCATATTCATATTGATAAAGTTAGTAACAGAGCTTGCTATAGCCTTCATTTCATTTATCATTTCATATATATCTAAGCAGTATTTCCCCCTTGGGGTTGTATGTGTGTATTTCATACATAAATAAGGTGTGTTTGTAGAGCATCTTTATTGAAAAGAAAGCACAGCTCTTTCATAGTCAATTCAGCAATGCCAATTATGTGCCATGCACAGTTTTCTAATTGGATGTAGATGGAGACAAAAGATATTACTCTTGCTTTTTTCAGATAGAGAAATTGAGGTACATTAATCCCAGGTGATAACCTCAAATCATAAAATTAGCATACAAATTGAGGGAAATATTTAGATGTAAATATTCTATACAGAGCCATTATTAATAAACGTTGACTTTTGCTCTTATTGTTCCAAGATGCTACCTTGAAAGCTGTTAAGAGAGTAAAGCTTTTTATAGGAATTCTTGGTGACCTTTGCATCCAATTATTTTTTAATTTGCTTTAGTTGGGTAACAACAAATCTAAATTTAAAAAATAAAATTCTTGCTTTAAGCAGTACCTGTTTCCGATAGAATAAGATCCTTGGTTTTGCAGTACTCATACAATTTTTATTCATGTTCTGATGCTTTGTATTTTGAGCCATGTATGTGTATATACATTATGTACTCTGGCCTTGTTTAAAGATCTTGATTTAGGTTTGCTTTTTGATATAAAGTTCAGCATAGCTATCATGCATTCCATCATTAGAAAAATACTTTATGATTACACACCAAATGTCTGTCTTCTACAGTTGGTATTTTAATAAGGGTGGAGTACATATGAAACTTATATCACATTGCAAACTGCATATATTGGCAAACCTTAAAAACACACTAGACACAAGAGGGAGGTTTTTCTTTTTTAATGGAAGCTGATATTATCTGAGTTGTTACTCTCAGGTTTACTGGGTATTTTTATTTGCTTTATAAATATATGTTTGCTAAAGTATAATAGTTTTATTATTGTGATAGGTTTATATAGTTCTTTGAACAGATATTGTTAAACACAAAAGCATAGTAAAGTTATATTAAACAGGGTTTTAGAAGCATGAAATACATGCCACTATAAAATTTATCAACTTTCTTTATGATGTCCTGAATTTTAGAAAATGTACTTCACAATCAGGAATAAATGTGGGCATTAGGATTTGAGGAGACAAATCTTATTCTAGTTTAGAATCTCTCTCTGGAGCCAGATGTGGTTTTGATGAAACCCAGAACTTGAGGGGTAGATGTGGTATATAAATATAGCTAAGTTCCTTCCCCACAAGGGCTCTGGTTCCAACTCTCGTGTTAGATCTCTGAACATGCATCACCCATTCTCACCATCAGGTACCATAATGGGGATGAGGCTCCAGGTAATTCTAAGATATACAAAATTATCTGTACATTACTAACAACAGGAATTTTTAATTAATACAAGAATAGGCTTGAACAGCAAAGCAACTTGAAAGTCGATAGGGAATCTTTCAGCTGCACTTTTCCAATGACTGATTTAAAGAGCAAACTCTGGAAGCTTAGAAGTAGCAAAGTAAGATTTTTCTGCCATACAGCACTTAAAACAAGAGGAGAACGCATAGTAAAATAACCTGAAAGCTGACTTAGAAATGGCAGCTCTCAGGACTGAGTAGTGTCGGCAAGATCATCATTAAATGTCACCATTAGGGGTTTGAGGAGGAGAGAAAAGACATGGGGAAAGATAAATGAATAACTAGAAGGATAAATAGCATACCACGACTCAAACGCTTTTGGAATAATAATATTGTACATGTGAATAGCTCTTTGCAATTTACAAAGGTAAATATCTCATCCGATTGCCATGACTACCTTATGAGAAGTACAGCAGGAGCCATCTAAATTTTATAGCTGAGAATAAACTTCAGGAGAAAGAGGGGGTGCAGGTTGGTCCAGGGTCTTAGTAATGGAATTGAATCGAGGCCTTAAGACCCCTTGTCCAAGGCCCTTTCCATTACTACACAACCAGATTTCAAATTTCATAAGTCTCATTTTCCTATATTTAATGTGTATTCACCAACGCTATAAAAATATAATCACTAAGCTGTATCATCAAGGTCTTTTGGTTTGGCTCTTAATTGAAGGCTTGCTCCCATCTATTGCAGACACTATACAGGATTGAAGGGTTTGGTTACATGTGGGGCTCTCTAAAATGTATGCTTTCTGTACACACAACCACTTCCTGATTCCAGACTGAAATATTGGACAAATCATAATAAAACCATAACCATAGTAAAAATAACACTAAAATGGGACAAAGGAGCAAACTGTGGAACCATCTCACTTCCTTGCATATTCAAATGCTTGGGCTGGGGGAACATCATAAGTAAGACCGTGTCCTGGGCATATTATGCTAATAACTCCTAAAGTGAGAGTGGAGCTGCTGGTCAGGAGAGGTCTGATCCTCAGGGAATCCTTTATCTTCTAGAACTTGCTGCTGTAATTTCTAAAATTGTATGTTTAAGTTGGATTATTTCTAGAGTCTTTTCCCACCCTACCCCAGGATTTAATTACATATAGTTGAGCTTCTCAGTCCCTCAAATTTGATCATTAGTCTTTGTGTCATAAAATAACCTCTGAATTAACTGTCCAAGCTGACATTTATTGAGAATTTATTCTAGGCTGAGCACTCGCCGAGGAGCTTTCCACTTTTTTGTGGGGTCATCTGAAATTTAACTGAATACAAACATGCAAAAAAAATATAGCATCATTTTATGAAATTACTTAATCTTGATCATAAGCCCACCACTCTGCTGGTTAGGTAGTGCCTATTAATAGTCCCGTCATCTTTCAGGTTACAACAGTTTTTTCAGAGATTTTTCTCCCTTTTTCTTTCTTCCCCTGATGGCATCTGAGTGCAGGCTGGTTAACTCTGCTTTTGGGGGTTAGTAGAGGGGTCAGAAATCTGCAGGCTGATTTTTGTGTCCTATGGTCCTCTAGGATAATCATCTCCTTCGGCACTGCCAAAAGGGGCTCTTCTAGAACCAAGGAAGAATTTGGAGATCTAAACTCGATACCCCTGATAATTCCAGCAACCTAACCATACCACACCAAAGACTGCTGCAAATGCCCCAGGCAAGTACAAGAGACATACCATAAGGCAGTCCCCTGCTAGAGGGCCAAGTTACAAACAGGGTAAAACCTCTCTGCTTTGGCCTTTCCTGCAGCTCATGACATTCTCCTCCTAGCGTTTTCACCAGGAGTAGGAGTGACAGGGGGTGGTGAGGCCACGACATATGTCTCGCTACCTGTACTCGCTGCCTCTGTCCCCAGCTCTGTCCCCAGCTCCCATATCTCCAGATCCTGAAAGGGACAGTAGCAACCAACATGTGCTGGGCAGTTGTCATAGACAGCAACTGGGCTAGGAACTTTCCATTTGGGGAGATTTCTACTCCATTTTGGAGTTTTCCAGTTCCTCCTCCTCTGACATAGACTTTTCTTTTGTCAGTGGTTCTCCACCTTGCCTACCCTTAGAATCACTCAGGGAATTTTAAAAACCTTAGATGACCAGTCCTACTCAAGGAGATTCTGATTTAATTGGACTTGAGTATGGCCCGGGCGTCAGAAATTTTCAAAGCTCTCCATATGAGTCTAATATGCAGCACAAGATGTTTCTTAGTGCCCTGAAGTCTCCTGGGTGTACCCCTGCCAGCAACTTGGCACTCTGCCTTCAGCGAGTCCCCCCTCCATGATGAGAGCATGATTTTATGCTTCTCTGGGAGAGGGCACCTTCTTTCTTCCCTTTCTCTTCTCTGTAAAAGAGAAGGAATTAAGATTGCGTTTGTTTACTCATATTTGGTGGTTCTGAGAAGGGACTGCTTCTAGTTCTGCCTTTGACTTAGGAAATGAGTCTTTAACCAAATTAAAATGCAAGGATTGTTATTTGAGGACTAAAGGAAATAGTGTATGTGAAGCTCAGGTGTCTGGCACGTAGTAAACACTCAATAAATGGTAGCTATTTTGAGTTATTTTTCAAAAGTGTAACGAGAGTGAGCAAGTAGAGACCTTGAATAAAGAAGTCGTTCAAGAATCTTGGCAATATGCCAGAGAGGGATATAGGATTGAGGGGACTTTTTAATTCTGCTTATTCATTTTATTTTTATTTTAAAGATGAATGATATCAGTATAACTTTATTGGAACGGCATCCCACCGATTGACAATTTCCTTGTTTTGTGTCACATTAAAAAGAGCACATCCAAACAGAGAAATGTGTCTTTACTGACATCTCTTACAGTATGCTAAAGTAGATCCCAATCATTCCCCTGGCAATATCCCATTTCTCACACCCCATCCTCTTAGGAACAACCCTCCCTCCTCCTTTTCCTCCCCTATGGCTTTTCCTTCCTCTTCCTTCTCTCTTCTAGCTCTCCCTCCACACGCCCTGGTTCCTGATTATGTGCATTTACTTCACCTCTTTTTCTTTAAGTCTTCACTTCTTCTTCCTCTCTGGTCATGTCATCCTCTGACCAGCCCCATGTTAGTAAGTTTTTTTCCCATTTCAAAGACTAATGGGATCAAGACCTGGGTCGGAGCAATAATGATTGTTGGAGTGAGGCCTTTGGAAGGGATGGGATTGAGAGTCCACATGAGGCACTAGCTTTGGGCTGCAGGACACTTGATCATTTGAGACCAGAGAGAAGCAAGAAGTAAATGGGACAGCAGATGCTCATGAAGAGGTCAAGAATTTAAAGCAGTTCTAGGTTTTTCGGTGAAGAAGGGGGCCGTGTCATCTTCTGGGAGTGATGAGGGTAGCCACTGAGGCGAGGGACTTGATGGTGCTAAACAAAAATTATGGGAGGCCATTGTTTTCCACTGAGCTCCTGAGCTAGGCCCCAACAGACCAGACCAAGCCAAGATGGAGTCACTCATGCTAAATACCGCATCATCAAACTGAAACTTTAAGGAGGTAGATCTCAAAACAGACCAGTTTTTCCTGAAAACATGAGATTCCAATCTACCTGTAGTCAGGAAGTCTTCTCTGCTTGACCCCTTACCAAGAAAAATAAACTGAAGTAACCTGATGTTAACCAATCAGTTTTGTTTGCCTATTGTTCTGTTTTCTTGTCCCCACCTTACAAAACCCACTGTTCTGCTGTTGCCCTGGGAGATCTTATTCTGTTTTGCAGAATGGAGCCTGTCCTGATTCATGAATCACAAATAAAAGCCAATTATATTCATAACTAAATTTGTTATAATTTTGTCTTTTGACAATGGGGGTGAATTGAAGCCCCAGGACAACCGAGTGTCGTGTGGGAGAGGAAGCCGATGGGGCTGCTGAAGGATCTGTAGGCTGCCTGGGAAGTCCAGGAACAGGAGAAGGGGGAAAACCTGGCTTTATAAGGGATGGAGAATAAGGAAATATAAAAATGATGACTACAGGATAAAGGCAAGAAAAGACATGAACTGTGTCATGGAACAAAACAGAAAAGGTAAAATTACTATAAGAAGGTGTAAAAGTGAATGAATCAATGAGGAAATGAGCAGCATTTCCCAGTTTTGCATTCTTGGGTCATTTCCTTTACTCCATCATCCCCTCAGGGATTAGAGGCTTTCATTAAAATCCCCCATCCTGTTTTCCCATCCCATGGGCATAAAGAAAGAAAGCATATACTGAAAGGGATAGCTGCAGCTTGGGAGTACCCCAGGGCTGTTAAAATAAGAAATTGTTGACTATTAACCTACTTCCTCATTTTTCTCATTTTTCTTTTTATCCTTGCTGTCTCTTTTTCCTTCTGTGTTCTTATTTCTTCCTCTATTTTAACTGTTTTATGATTTCTCACTATTAATTTCAATAGTCTTTCCTCCACTTAATCCTTAAGCTTTCCTTTTTATCTAAATTTGTTAGTAGAAGAATTTAAAAGGAAGGATATGGGGGAAGAAGGATTGATTACAAAAGATAAAAAATTAAAAGAAATTGGCTAAATGAGAAGTTCAAAGTTTTAGAATGAATACACAATTTATGAAATAGAATGTGCATAATAAATGAGGGTGAAGCAAAATGAATAGAAGCTGTGAAATAAAGGTAGAAATAAAAAATATTAATGAAATAAGAAAATGAAAAAATTAAAGAATACACATACTTTAAATGAATACCATAAAGCAAATTTGAGTTTAATATTCCTTTCCTCCCTTCCCCCACCAATAACCCTAACAGTTATTTTTAAGTTATAAATAATTTTTTACTTGTTGACTTACTGTTCTGGTCATCCCATCTGGGAAAAGAACATAAAAAGTTGCTACTTACACATGAGGCAAAGAGCAGTTTAATGAAAAACTCGGGGAAGGAAGAAAGTGCACATTTTCATGAATAAGCTTCCAAATGACTTGGTCAATCTGGAGAGTTCACATTTTATATATTAGAGCTTCATTTTTTAAAAGAACAGAATTCTCATGTTTTCATGTTTTTCTCATTAAGGCTGAATCCACATCCATTTCTTTCCATTCTATTTTCCTCATTACTACAGTCCTTCAGGTGAAACACGCCACAAACAAATGCAGCTTGAGCTGTTACAAAATGCAGTAAGAGGAGCTGATCTTTTCCACCAAGGAGAACCCTGTATTCTGAAAGAGCTGCAGACATTCCGATTGGACTTGATGGAAAACCCATGTGGGTAGCATGTGGCTCTTCTAGTCCATCTCCTTTGTCCCGCAAGGTGTGCTAGCATATTTGAGTATTCATTTGGTGTTCTCTAGGCTGTTCTGTTCTCATTCTGACTGAAATCATGCAAGTGGAATGCACTTGAGTGGGTGGAAATAATTTGGGGTGAAATGATAATGTTCAGATGTTTGACTTAAATAATGAAACTTACATTGAGCTCTTTAAAGTGGCCCTTTAAACTCTTTCTAGGTCAGGCTGCCTGCCGACCCAAGGCAAATTAGGTTTTCTTCCTGTGAGTGGCTTTAACATGTGAAAATGATGGGGGATTTAGACTAATCAATAAATTATTTGTTTTTTTCATTCATCTTATCCCTCATGTTTTAAGATTGATTTTCTTCCTGTTGTCAAAAATTAGTAACTCTTTGTGTCTGGTTTTCTTAAGGTACAATAGTACTATCAATGATGGCTACCATTTATTGAGTGCCTAGTTTGTGCCAGGTACTATTTGGACATTTTCTCTTTAGTTTTCTGAGAAACTCCAGAGGCAGATATTAGTCCTACTTGGTAAATGATGAAGCTGAGGCTTGGAAAAGTTAAGGTTCTTGCCCAAGTTCCCATGACTAGTTAGAGTAGGGCCTTACGTCCAGGACGTCTGACTCCTCCACCATATTCTGCCTCCTAGTGTGGTGTAATCCCACATTTCTTGTTGACATTGGGAGAATAGGGCAGAAGTCCACACCTGGAGAAGAAAGAACTTTCTTCTCTTTCACAGAGAATGAGAAGTTTCCTTTAATGAAATGTATGCAGAAATCTGGCATTTGCACTTGATGAAGGGCCATGATGTCATTTGCTTTGTAAAGTAGCAGGGAAAGAAAACTGAGCCCATTTTTAAAAACCATGTATCACTGAGAGCTTATGCAGAGCAGGAGAGGAAGAATTGGACTTTGACCCTCTTCACATTCTCCTGCTGAATGATTTCACCATAATCAGTAAGGATCATTTTAAAGATGGCCAAAGGATGAAAGCAAAACATTGATGTTTGCACCTTTTATTTAAAGTATAGTTATTTTAGATCTTTCCTTTTTCCTTTCCATAGCCTGTAAAATAGCGTTTCTAGACAGCTCAATGAAATATTTTTTCTGTACTACATCTTGGCTTCTTCCTGAGGGCTTCTGCTTTTCCAATGACTGCTGGTGCACAAGTGATAAACTGGATTTGTGCAATGATTGTGCAGATCAGCCTGGTGCTAGGGAATTTTGACAAGTGGCAGGTAGCATGCTGTTCCTTGTATAGTACCTTGGTAAATGATTGACTTTCAAAACTAGAAACTTGCCATGATTATGTATGTGTTTTCTAGGCTGGCAAATAAAAGTGGCTCAAGTTCAGAGACACGTTAAGTCTTTAATAAGTTGGTGAAGAACATGTCTTTGTGTTGTGAACTCTAGCAATGGTTATGTTACCCGTTGCCAAATATACTGCCACATCTCACAGTCTTACCACATGTGACTTTCTAATTCAGAATTGTTTGAAAATTTTAATTTTACCAGCATCCTGGCAGGAGAGATGATTCCAGAATGCATGTCTAAATTTAGCCACTTTCCCTTTCAACTGTGGCAAGATGACTTTTTTCTTTTTTCAATAGTGAGAAAACTTCTTTAGGTTGGGAAGAGTGGGAGGAATGTTTGTTTTGGAGAACCTCGACAGGCACATGGAATCTTAAAGTATAGCGAGGAAAGAAATATCAGTATCTCCAAAGAAACAATGGAGCCATAAAATCCAGAGCCTGTTTAGGGATATGTTAATGGCAGGAAGGAGACCAGGGCTTCAGGATATATCCTGAATATGTGTGAGACTGGATTGTGAACAACATCACAGTGTACTTCTTGTGGTTTCCTTGAAATTGCACCTCAGCCCTGCTGAACACCTAGTGCAGAGAAATCTCCACTAACAAAACTCTAAGTTAGGATGCACAATGCTCATTATAACACAGCTCTGCAAGGCTGCAAGTCCTCTTTATAGGATGGATTTCCAAAAGGCTGACAAATTGAAGGATGGCAAATACACAGAGGGGGTGCATGAAAACTATAGTAGGAATGCACCGAAACAGAACATCAAGAAATAGAACATAGCTGAGGATAAATAGGGAATAATAACCCTTGTGTTCTACCCTCAGACATTTCCTTAAATGAAGTAGAAAGGGACAGGCTAGACTAGGTTCCATTTCTGGCCCCACCATGTACAAACTGTTCCTTTGGGAATTACTTAAATGCACTGAAATTGTCTTTCCTAGTCTGTTAATCCTCTGTTATAGAGCTGTAGAATTTTGTGGGAAGAGAGAGTTATTAAATAAGGCAATTGAAGTTACAAATGTAGTGGGATTGCCTATATTTTCTTGTATCTTTTGTCTTTCCCTAGTTCTTCAGGCAGTTTTCTGTAGACACCAATTTTGGCTGTGGAGAGAGTGGTAAGGAGAGGACACAGCCACCCAAGGACAAAGACTTTTTTTCCTTTGAGTACATGCTGAAAGCCTTGAAATTCTGACTTTCATTTGGAAGAAGTAGGGTCAGGACAGAGAAATATTTCTCCGATAATGGAGTCATCAGCTGACCATAGAGATCTGCCAAGCTAGCCCAGCCCAGAACTGCCTAGCTGACTCAGGGAATCATCTGAACAATTTTAAAAGTGACAGTTATTTTAAGCCATGTGTTTCAGGGTCGTTTGTAACTGAGCAATAAGTGAGACTTCTGAGATGATGGGACTGCCGTGTTGTGGTTGTCCCATTTGACTATGGTTAGATCCTGAATTAATCGAATATTTGCCACAGCAAGACTGCTTTAAACTGAAAGACACTGCTCTACTTGGCCAATTTACAAATGTAAAGTAGTTTTTGTTTAATCCAGAGAGAACTTGAAGGCCTGTGATGAGGCTGAGTTCAGGTGTGGAGAAATAAGGTTACATGCCTGGACTTTTGAATATCTTTTCGTGTAAATTGAAAACAGTGCTCCTCAAACTTTACTGTGTGTATGGATCACCTGGGGTCTGGCTAACTGCAGAATCGGATTCAGTAGGTCTGGATCTCTAGATCACACTGCAGATTCGGCATTTCTAACCAGCTGCTGGGTCATGCTGATAACCACTGCTGTTGCTCCATGGACCACACTTTCGCAACTAGGCTTTATGTTACCAAATGCTTGGGATCTGGTCATGGTTGATGACACTCAGCAAACGTTAGCTCCTTCCTTCTTCACTGCCTCCATCTCCCCCTTTCACAGCTCCCCAGGAAGTCTTACATGAAGGGCACCGAACCCCTAAATGCCTACATCACCACTGGGAATGGGTGGCCTCCACCACTGTGACGTGGGTGTGTTTCATTCCCTCGCTTACCGTAATCTCATGAGCATGCTTGCCATGCTCTGAACTGTCCTTAGGTCTCTGGTCAAACCCAATAGGATTATTTTTCTCAGTGCTCCCTCTCCTTGACATTTCTTCTCCATTTGTCACTATTGACCACTTCTTTACTCTTGAAATGTTCCCCTCCCATTGTTGTTGTGCTTACTGAGCCCTTCTGATTCTACTTACATGTCTCCTGGATCACATTACGCTTTTCTCCTCTTTCTACCATGCCCCTTTCTCTACCTATGTACCTTATAAACATCTCACAGAGAACCACCTCTATGTACATCTTCTAAATCTATACTTTGGGCCTTTATCTTCCCAGTTACTTTTGTCCACTTGGTAATAAACATTCATTGAACAACTCCAGTGGTGCTGACTCCCTGGGGATACAGACCAGAAATACTGCCCTTCCTGCCCTCCCAGAGCACACAGTCAAATGGGGACAGATTACAGGCAAAGTTTGGGTGGGCAGGGGCATTTAAATGATGTTACTGTGGAGAGTCTGGGCTATTCTTCTCTTTTACCCAACATAGAAAATATGACTTACCAACTTTTCCACCTAAGTTCTTCTCACAATTGACCCTTTGTCTGCATTTCTTGAGCAGTTCCTGGGCCTCTGGCTTTATCATTTATGCAGAGTCCCATATTAGCCTCCAAGATGTAGTGTTGCTCATTGCCAGACACCACTTGAGGTCAGAGATGGTATTACTCACTCTTTGGTTAAATGAATCAAGTGTCTCCACTGAAAGTAATGAGGGATTTATTTTCTATGGCTGTAAAAGATTTTGTCTTACTTTCACATTGCCCTTTGAAATGACTTTGAATAGTACATTAGTTACGATGAGTTTTTAACAAAAAACTGCATGTTTACTTACCTTTAACTTGAAGAATATGTAACAATAAAGAACTCAAGCTCTTTAGCCCTTCCTTTTACAATACCTTTTCCATAAAAGAGTCCCAAAAGCTTTTAGTAATGTTAGCTGTAAAATGAATATTAAGTTTTAACTTCAACTATGAAAAGAATAATTATCCACCTTTAAAATTTCATTCCTTTTTTTAAAAAGCACAAAATTAATTTTTAAATCCTTGATACATGATGCATTGTGGTTTCCCCCACTCCAGTAGTATTTGGCTGACATTTCACTTTATGCTTGTCACATTTATAGTCCCAAACTAGCAACACATGGTGCAGGAAGGGAGTTATAGGCAGTGGGTGGCAGGATTTGTTTTAAATGATGTGAGAATGTCGGTTACTCATTCTTGTTTCTCAAGTAGCTATTGCCTCACCTGCATCCTCTCTATTCTGAGCTCAGATGATAATAATAATTTTATGGCAGCATATAAATGCCAGTGAAGTCAAAGAATGTATAATAAAACAAGCATCCGAAAACCATTAATTCATAATATCTGTGCTTAGCTATTCTTTTTTCAAAAAAATCAGCAAAATATTATTTTACTTCTCACTGCTTTTCTCTTCGTTGTAGGAAGTCTTCTTATAGGATTCACTGTCTAAAATGGTTGTTTAATAAAGAGTGCTGAAGAATGTTATTTTAAACAAAGTTGAAAATACAGGCTGTTGTTTCGTGGAAAATGATCACTGGTTCTACCATTTCAGAATGAAGGCAACAAAATGACAAATTGCTGAGTGTTGAACCTTCAATTTGCTATGGTTCAACTTTTTAGCCTTTCGTGATTTCTCAACCATGATGGTTAGTGGTGAGGTAATTACTGGAGCCAGCATAATTAGGGACCATATCACATTAATGACACTGGAATACTTGGGTTTGGAATTATTTCTCTGTTCCAAGGTAGCAGTGTGCCTTCCCGCAAATTTGCTGTCAGACTTCCTCATGCAAAATGTTGAAATGCTTCTCTCCTTTTCCAGAATCTTGAGAGTTTCCTTATTTAATAAGGGGGCTTCTATTTCCCTTTTGTTCTTTATTTATGCTTGATAGAATGTTTACCTGAGCGTGTTCCATAATTTTGCCTAGCTTTATCTGAAATTGCCTTTATTCCTTATATGCTTAGTTAATAATCTTATCCAACTTCTTTATTTTGTGGTATTTTATTTTGAATTATATTGTATTCTGCATGCAGTCATTGTATGTCCTTTTATATTTCCCTTTGTAACATTCTAGGATCCTTTAGACTGACTTCATAGAATTTATTTGCTGTTTTGGATTTCTTATGAGCAAGCTTTCTCACTTAATTCTCGAGTATGATGGGCTGAATCTTTTTAAATTGATTTTTTTACTAGTCATCTTCATTTCCTTTAAGCCCAAAATACTTTCCACTGCATAGATTTCTTGTCTATACATCCATGGAGAAGTTCAAGAAGGTGTCCAAGAAAGCAATTTGTGAGCACATTATCAAAGGTTTTATAAATGACGTGGTAGAATTATATTTATTGATGTGGAAGGGATGTTCAGGAAAGATTGTTAGGTGAAGTAATACTTTTCTAAAATTAATGAATAGAGTGAGAATCTCATTTTCATGTATTTTTATAGAATATCTTACATATTTTTTACTTAGAATGTAATCTGTAGAAAGAAAAACCTGTAAGGATAAACACCGACATAAAAAATAATTTTATTGTGAAATATTTAAAACTCATAAAATGTACAGAGACCACATAAAATAAATAAATAAAATGGTCACACACAGGTGTGCCCATTGCCAATTGTCTCCATTCTTGAAGATATATAGTAATGATACCACTGAATCCTCCTATGAAGCCTTACTATATTTCATTCCCTTCCTTCCTCACTAGAGGTATCATGATCCCAAAGGTGGTATTTATCATTCTCATGCACATTTCTAAATTATTACTAAATTTGTAGGCATCTATAGATCATATGTAGTATTATATTGCATTTTTAAATTTTATTTCACTTAGTACCTAACATTACACATCTTGCTTTCTTCTCTTAAAATCATACTTTTGAGATTTATCTCTGTTGCCACATATAGTTCTAGTCTAGTCCATTTTTTTCATTTACTTTTCTATTAAAAATTTTGGATTTTTTAAAAAAATATAACAGACTTGTGGGGGGGCAAGAGCATTATTTGAAACCTTAAAATTTGTACCCCCATAATTTGCCGAAATTAAAAAGAAATGTTAAAAATAAAAAAATATATATAACAAATATATACCATTTCATTATACTTTGAAAGTTCTTATCTTCTTAATCTGTGGCTTAATTTTCCACAAATCAGAAGAGGAAGTAATAATAACTTTTTATCAGAAATATGGAATTCAGAAAGACTTGTTTTTTATTTTTATTTTTCTAGAGACAGGATCTTGCTCTGTTGTTCAGGCTGTAGAGCAGTGACATGATCATAGCTCACTGAAGCCTTGAACTTCTGGATTTCAAGCTATTCTCCTGCCTCAGCTTCCTTAGTAGCTAAGACTATACAGGTGCATACCACCAAGAATGGCTAAGATTTTAATTTTTTGTAGAGATTGAGTCTCACTATTTTGCCCAGGCTGGTCTCACACTACTGGCCTCAAGTGATCCTCCCACCTTGGCCTCCCAAATTTCTGGGATTATAGGCATGAGCCAAAGCACCTGGAAAAAGACTTCTTTAGGAGAATATTTATGGGCATCCCTCATGAGAATTTTTTTTTTTTAATTTAGGTTACTTCATAGCTTTTTGCAATGTTCCTTTACTTACAATGAAGATTTCTAAAGAAAGAACAAATAGAGAAGATCAAATTCTTAATTATTATGTTATTTTTCAAAATGAAGTTCTTTCTATTCTTGGTCTGCTGTTACATTAGCATTCATAACTTTATCTTGGACCTCTAGATGATTTTTTTTATTGAAGTATTAAGGGGATACGAATGTTTTTGGTTACTTGGATCACTTTTGTAATGCTTGAGTCACAGCTATTATTATAAGTATGACCATCACCCAAACAAATAGTATTCACTGTACCCATTAGGTAGATTTTTGTCCCTCTTCTATTCCTCCTTCCTCTCTCCTTGATTTCCACTAAGGTTTACATTCCCCTGTGCACATGTGTGCTCTTTGGTTAGTTCCAGTTTAATGTTAGTGTATGTTGCGTTTTTTTGTTGTTTTTGTTTTTCTGTTTGTTTCCATTCTTGTGATACTTCAGGATAATGGTCTCCAGTGCCATCCACATTGTTGCCAAAGGCATTAATTCATCCTTTTTATGGCTGAGTAGTTCTCCATGGTATACATATACCACATTTTGTTAATCCACCCATGAATTGATGGGCACTTGGGTTGATTCCAC
>VBSM01003204.1:40840230-40855657 GCA_008086735.1 Cheirogaleus medius | reverse complement strand
AAATATTTTCTCCCATTCTATAGGTTGTCTGTTTGCTCTGTTGATTATTTTCTTAGCTGTGCAGAAGATTTTTAGTTCGAATCCCATTTATTTATTTTTATTGTTGCTGTGATTGCCACTGGGGTCTCAGTCATAAATTCCTTGCCAATTGGCTCTTCTAGGCCAATATCTAGAAGAGTTTTTCTTACATCTTCCTCTAGAATTCTTATGGTTTCATGCCTTATATTTAAGTCTTTTATTCATCTTGATTAATTTTTGTGAGTGGTGAGAGATGGGGTTCCTGTTTCTTTCTTCTGCATGTGGCTATCCAGTTTTCCCAGCACCATTTATTGAATAGGGCTTCATTTCCCCAGAATGCATTGTTGTCTGCTTTGTTGAAGATCAGTTGGCTATAGGTGGCTGCTTTCATATCTGGGTTCTCTATTCTGTTCCATTAGTCTATGTCTCTCTTTTTGTACCAGTAGCATGCTGTTTTGGTTACTATAGCCTTGTAGTATAGTTTGAAGTCTAGTAATGTGATGTGTCTAGATTTCTTCTTTTTGCTTAGGATTGCTTTGGTTACTTGGGCTCTTTTCCGATTCCAAACAAAGCATAGAACTATTTTTTCTAGATCAACCTCTCTATGTCCTTGAGTTTTACATAATTTTTTTGGTAAACGGATATCTGGATTTTGTTATTTTTGTCTAATCTGATAATTTCTGTCTATTTAATAACTAAGTTTAGTCTATTTACATTTATTTTCATAAATGATTTATTTGTGCCTATGTATACATTCTTAATTTGTCCTTTATATTTAACAGACTTTTCCTTTGCTGCTTTTTTTTTCTTCTTTTCCTGCCTTTTCATTTTCTGCATTTTCACTATTCTCCTTTTTTCGCCCTCTACTGGTTTGGTAGTTAAATACTCTATTTCAATTTTTTGTTGAATAACATTAAATTTTAACACCTATATTTGACTTCAATAAGTTTAAAATTAATATTTTTACTCTTTCCCAAATTATACAGAGATCTTAGATTTCTTTTACTCTAGCCACCCCTATTTCTCTCTTTTTTATTTAAGAAATCGAGCAAAGATTCAAATTCTTTCCTTGTTTCCTGAAATATAAAGACTTTTTCAGAGCTATATATTGTCCATGTCAATAAATTACTCTAAGAACTGCTTTCTATGTATCTTTTAGAAAATGTAAACTGGTTAGTGTACATAACCCAATTTCAGTCCAATCACCAGTTTAAAAATTTGTACTGAGCATCAAGTATATTTCCAGAATTTTGCCAAGTATACTGAGGTATGTAAGGAAGCTGCCCACCCAGTTTCCTCTTCTATCCTGTCAGAATGGCTCCCCTACATTCTAATTATTGAAGTCATTTCACCCAGACTTATTTCAGCCAGTTGCGTTGTAGTTCTTATTAGGAACTGAATTCCGTAATTCTTATTGCTCCACCTGTATCACAGATGCTAAGGGGGGGAAGAGGTTCATATGTAACATATAGAGAGAAAATTCATGGCAGGTGTACACAAAGAAAAAATATTTCAAGTTACATATTCTCCTCATTAATACATTAATTTCTGAATATAGGAGTTAATTTTTAGTGAGTACTTTACAAATACAAATACCAGTGACCATCATATTATTATTAGAATAAAAGGTAAATGCCATAAAGAGAAAAACAATTGAAATTACATCTTATATTAATGTTTCTATGAGAAAATATTTAGAAACATATAGCTGAAGACTCCCCACAGAGAGGTACAAATTGCCTTTTCACAGTGATAGCTCTGATCTTATGTGTTCGTCTGTACTTTGCTTTGTTCCAGAAAGGGCCTTAAAAAAAGAATGTAAAAGAATATGTATTATGAGATAAAATAAATCATGAATTAGTATGTGATGAATTTGGGGTATGTTAAAACTTTGAATAAGAATATGTAAGCCAGAATTTAGCAAAATATCTACCATGAGGTTGTATATATTTATTAGAGGTGAGATACAAATTTGGCTCTAGATTTCCTAGGAGTTAATGCAGGGATGGGGGAGGTGGTTAAGATTGTTATGTGATTCAAAATGCTTATATGATTTAAAAAAAAATTGCTCAGGGAAAGGAGAAAGCAAATCATTTATGGTACAGGGACCAGGAAGTAATTTTTCCTCTGGATAATCATGAAGCCCTGAAATGTAGGGCATGGCAACCTCAACAACTAGCACAGTAAATTCTGCAGTGAGATTCACAGGTATTATTTTCAGGTCAGACACATGGCTTCATAAGTCAACAAAGGCAGTCTGCGATATTGGGTTCTAAATTGATCTGAGTTTGTTAGACTATCTTTCAGGCAACCTAAATTTCATTTCTCTCGGTTAGTCTTTGTTTACGTACTGCGTGACAGTAAGCATGAGATTCTTTACCCCATGTGAGCATCTGCAGTGCAGCTATCCTCCCTGTTAGTGACAGTGCAGACCCACATGCTGTAACAATCAGCTGCACTGGGTCTGGCCAACATCCTCGCAGGAGCGTTGACAACCCCCAACAAAAACACCTCAGGAGAAGTCTTCCCCACTTCCCCGTGGAGGAAAACCAAGATACCAGTGTTCAGCACCAACATTTTCTCAAGATGCAACTCAGGACCCACTCTAGCATACAGATAAATATACCTCGGGATGCTCACAGTGGAGTATCCACAGAACTTTAACCTTTACTCATATAAGTGAGCCTGTCCAAGGGAGCTCTCCAAGATAAACAGGGTTGGATAATAATGTATGCTGAGATAACCAGAGGTGTTAATTTGTTTATGATTCTTAACTATAGGCTAGATGTTGGGGTCATCTAGTGAAAATGATTGCATTGGCTGTAAGATCATTCATCTGCATGAGCCCTTCTTCCTGGCAGTCATGAGAGAGCCGGGTCTCTTGTTGATTCACACCATTGATATTTAATAACAGCAAAACCATGCCTCGTGCCTGGAGCTATGTCACTTATTTTATTGAAGCTAAAATATGGTGGGCATTTTTGATACCTAGATTTGGTCATTTTTTTCCCTTTGCCCCATCAAAACACTACTATTTTCAAATCTACTTTCATTTACCCTTTAAGATTTTAAAAATCTCTTCAATATAATTTTTATCAAAATTACTAAAGAAATTTTTAGTGGGAATTACCTCCTTGTTACAATAGTTTGCTAAATTTTATAGAATTATGTTTATTTACTCTAGAATTTTATAATGAAAATGATTAAACATTATTAGTACTAGGCAATATGTTACAGAGTGTAGTTGGTCATTTTTTTAGACAGAGATCCTGAATGTGGTTTTCTTAATTTCCTATGAGAGAAATTATTCTTGCTCATTATTTTTTGCGTGATTCAATGTTAACATTTTATTTACACTTAGATGAACAAAATGTTTCTTGGGCTACCTGTAATGAATTATTTACTTTTTTCAAATATCACTACTATGATTAATGAAACTTTAACTGAGGAACCCCCATAAGATGTATAGAAAGCACTTCATTGTGTGCATGCTGGTCCAGGCCACAGAAAATGCTTATCGTTTTACTAGAAATTTTGTCTTGACTCTTCTTATCAGAGAGAGGCACAATCTCTACAAGAAAAAAGTTGAAAACTCCATTTTCCTTTAGCAAAAGTAAAAGTGTATTCTTAGAAATATTTTAATTCCTACCACAATTTAAATACTAACAGGATTTTATTCAAGTTTCCAGAAAAAAAAATCATCCTTGAATAGAAGATGTTTGGAAATTTTCTGCAATAAAACCATATTTAAAAGTCAGATATAAATAATTGAAATATGGGACTATCTGGCCATCTCATTCATTGGCACAGGTAGTATTCTCATGCTTAATACATCATGCTTCTTCCAGAGTCAATGTTTAGAAATGGATTTTTGTCTTAAAAACCAATTTTGTTTAGTTCTTAAAGGACTTTTTAATTAGAAAGGGATTGTGGTTCAGCAGAAAAGATAGTGACCAAAGATTCAGATGATTTCAATTTGAGTCCTGAATCAGCTACTTCCTAGCATACTTTGGACAAGTCACTTAAATTCTTCAAGTCTCAGTTTCTTTACTTTTTCACAAATATGATTAGTAATATGGGTCCCACTACCTTACAGTGTCGATGTGGGAACCAAAATGATATAACATCTGTGAAAACATTTAAACTGTATAACGTCAAAGTGTAGCTTTTAGTAACGTGTGGTCAATAAGATGGCACTCACTAGCCCAGCTTCATGGTGGTGGAAAAACGAACAGTGTAGTGGGTTGCTTAAAAAGCTTTCTATGGGCCAAACTGTTATGCAAGCAACAGTATCTTAGCACCTACTCCTTAGCACCTGCTCTCCCATAAGCATCACTTCACTTAACTCTATACCTTGACTTGGCCTGACATGCCCTGCAAACATACTACTCGTTTCACTTTGTTTGATCTTTCTTGGTATTCTGACAATAGTTTTCCCTGCAGATAGCCCTTATCTTCATCTCTGTTATTTACTATTTTTGAAACTTCTATTGTTGGCTCCTACATTCTGAACTTCTGTTCCAGGTTACTTTTGTTTACATGTTAAAAAAAAAAGTTACAATATAATCTTGAAAAAAAAACAGTAGGCTAACTAAATTAAGCAATCATGTAGATTGTAGAATTATGCAAAAATAATTTATTTCTGCATTTGTAAACTTTAAAGGATACTCTAAATTCATACAAGAAAAAAATAATAATCTTCTTAATCATGAGCCAGAATGAGAAATATCTGCCTTCTTTCCTTTTCTTCACCTATCTTCACATTGGTGTCTCCTTTATTTTCCCAGCTGAAAACCAGGTCTTTGTCTCTGCCAGGCTTAGGCTCCTCCATGGCCGTTTCACATGCTACCTAAGGCAATAAGATGCTTTGTCTTTGTCTATAATATTCAATTTAGGACCATACTTCCTGAGGACTTGTTATATTCCAGGCATAATGCTATGTGCAAGGAACACACGTTCCTCTGAGAGTGCTGTAGTCTACTTGTAGAACGAGTTTCTGCTTTGAATAGTCCACCCAGTTTGTTAGTGAAATGAATGAGTGAGAAATTAAACAAGGAACTTCTAAAGTTCACTCAACTCACAGAGTGGATGAGTCTATGATATACATATAAGATATAATTACTATTGCAGATTATACACATATACAGTATGGTGTTTAATTTTTTTCGAATTATAATTTGGATATTAAAGGGTGCTATTGCTGGTGCATTCCGCTTAATTGCCTGTGAGCATTATTTCTATGTGTTCAGGAGAGCTCATGGCTACTTGGACCCAGTAGGAATTAAAGGGCAAAAGTAGTGATCCAGTATCCCAGTTTTCTCAGCATTCACCGAGTTTTAGGACTAAGAGTCCCATGTCATGGGAAACCCCTCAGTTCTGGGGTTTATTAAAAACCTTTAATTAGTGACTGTCCTGATTGAATGGATGAAAAATTTAGCCTGGCATAAGAGGATAGTTATGCAGGGAAAGCAGAGTCATAGAGAGATGATTGCTTTAACTTTAAAAGCACAGGTAGGACAAGGAATTTAAGGAGGAAAAAAACATGTAAAACAATTGGATGGACCATTGAACAATAAAAATCAGCTGGGGATTACATTGTTTCAAATCCTCAAGTTGATTGTTAAAAATAGTAAAAAGTTTTTAAAGCCTATATGATTTGGAAAGGAGCTAAAATCCCTAATTCCAATAACAGTATCTATCCACAGAATTCTTTTTTGGTCCTATGCCCCAGTAGGTCCCTATTTTGCTTTTCAGATATTGTTTGTTGAATGGGTATAATATCCCTGACATTGGAAGTATAAGACCAAATATAAAAGTATAGAAATACAAATGAAAGGACTCGTCTTCTATAAGAGAAAGAAACAGACAGAGAGAATGAGAAAAAGAGAGAGAATAAGAGAAAGAAGCTTGTTATGAATTATTCTGCTTTAAACTTATCACAGCCCATTTTAGTATGCCCAAACTACAACTACAACAGGTTAAAATAATGGCTTGCATATAGATAAAAGAAAATAGATTAGAAATTCAACATGAATTGAATTATTTATTTTGTGTCTCAAGATCGTGTTCATCATAAACACACACCAACCCAGAAAATAGTTACCCAATCTCCGTTTTAGACAGCAGGAGTCAGTATGAGAACAGCAGGTCTGAAGCAAAAGAAAGCATTCTTTTCATTGCAGTATCATAATCAATGGAACACTAATTCAGCTTCTTTGTCAAGAGAAAACTTCAAACTTCCCATTATGTTAAGTTGTAAATAAGGCTGTGGGAAAACATCTGTAAACTGAAAGGTTGTGGGGCTGTGTCTGTTGCCTTTAGTTGTTTCATAAAGTGTTAGAGAGTCAGTATTTATCAGAAAGGGTAGCTCACATAGACTCTTGGAAACCTTGGTTTAAGAAATTCGCTTTATTGCTTAGTCTGAGGTTTGATGTCCCAACTTGGTAAATAGTGCATTTTTCAGGTCAGAGAGTTTCCTCTTGCACCCTGTTCATTCCTGCTTTGTCCTTGAGCCATTTCCAGGTGTATGAGGATTATGTCAGCTTTCCTGCATTATGTCATGGAAAAGCAACTGTAATATTTGTAAACTGCATTTCAAAATAGTACTCACAGGAAGCCAGGCTGAATTGACTCAGGTTTTAAAGAATAAAACATGTGTTTGATCAGTGGTGGCCTTAAATCCTGCTTTTTTCCACTAGAGATAAACAATGGAAACTGTGAGAATTAGTTGTTGCTAGGCAAGATCTTGACCTGAAGTATGTAACATTCAGGGTGGAATTAAATTGCCATGCTATATTCAGAAATCTCATCCATTGAGGAATGAGATCATTTAGAGACAGGACTGGGAGACCATACCTATTCCTCAAAGGAAGACTGGAATTTACACTTTATGTGACATAATAGAAACAGATCTGTTTTCTGACAGGGCATTTATTGGGCAAAACTCAATGAATGGGTGTTTGGAGAGTCAATGCAGAATCAGCTGTGGAGCTTCTGCGGCAGCCCTAGACCAGATTACATCTTGAACTGGGTTTATCCAGACGTGCACTTCTCAGCTACAAATGGACAAAGAGCTCTGAGCTGTGTATTGGGAACCGAGTGATGGCGGGAAGCATAGTTTAACTAGCCTTGATTCATCCTGGCTTAAGTAGGACACATTTTTAGTTTCTCAGGGTCTGTGACACAGATGGCTGCCGGGTGAGTGCTATGCTGGAAGCTACACTGAAATGCACAAATGTGCCATTTCTCCGCATAGGTGATGTGTGCATCAAAGAGGAAATGCAAGAACCCTATATGCTGTCTTCTGCTCCCCAGATGTTCCTGAAGTTACTTACTCCCTTTCCATCTGGACTTTCTCTGCAAGGAACGCTTTGATGTTAACCATTGATGCCAAGAATTCTTAAGGATGGCTCTTGCCTCCGAGGAGGACTTTCATAGGTTAACTACTGTAAGCCATGAGGAAAGCAGGATCTTACTATATCCAACCTTAGGCGGCTCCTGTCCTTTTTGTTAAGCGGTTGGCCTACTTCTTGGGTGCTTCTGCCCTTGAACAGTCCCAGCTGATTCTAAGAGAGTTGGTGGTAGCCATGGGTATGCAAATTTAGCTCAATATGAAAGTAGTCAGGAGGTTGGCTGAATGCTGGAATGTCAAGATGCCCTCCCTGGACTAATCCAACACAAAATTAGATTCTGATTTAGTTCAGAGGAACTTTACTATTAATCCATAAAATCTAAGTCTCTTGTGCTTCAATTTTTAGTTTTACATTAACATTGTTCCATGCAAATAGAGTGCCAGTCTTCACCTACTTAAAACTGCGCCCCCTTGCACAAAAATATACCCTTGCTTTGCCATGATGACCTTAACTGTCAAGGTTTAACCACTTCCATGTTTTAAACCCTCATTTTTTAGTTCACTTTGTCACTTTTAAATTATAAGCATCAGAACTTAGGACATTCTTGAATAGGTGTCCTAAGAAATATAATATATGCTTTGGTTCACATATAGAATGTCTATTCTATATGTGAATGTCTATGTCTATTTGTGTCTTAATATTGATCTGGCTTTTGTGCTTTCTAACAGAATCCCTGATATTTTTCATTCTTCAGACCATACTATTCACAGTGATCCTGGGATCTGTTATTTTTAAACACATATGCATAAATTGACATTATCACTAAGTTTAGTTTTGTTTAGATTTCTTATCTGATTTTTATTTCCTCTCTCTCCCCCATCTTACACCCTTATCCACAGGTGGTGTTCTTGAAATGATTTCCCAGTAGTCTATGAAATGAAGTTATTAACTTAGCCTGAGTTGATAATGCCTTGCTTCCTTTCCAATATGATATTATCATCCCAAAAGGAAATCCTGCTTTCTGGCATTACTCTTTTCAAGAGAAAGGGACACATTATCTGTGCTTCATAAGTACCATATTTCTTGAATCCATGATGTCTTTGAATCCATGATACCTTGATTAAAGATGGACTATTGTATTATGTGCACTCCAAAATAAAGAAGCTCAAAATTAAAAATCTGATAATAGACTTGCACATAAGAGGGCTGTGTCTTTACTATATGAATAAATGAGCAAACAAAACCACCATGTAAAATGGGACAGCATGAAAATTGATATTTTTCAACACTGGCACTGATAGAAGAAGGAAAAAAACTTTTCCCCTGATTATTTGAACCAAAACCCAGTACAAATACAGGTTTTCCGTCTGAATTCATGAAAGTGCATTTAAATCGCTATTGGATCATAAGATAAATCTCAATTGCAGAGATGTTGAAACATATATAAAGCCTTATTTTAAAATCAACGAAATACACTAAATTGTTTAAAGATTAGTGTTTGCCTATATTTTCTTAACTTCTAAAAGGTTTTGGTAAGCATCTATACCTCATTGTCTTACTCCAAACTGGATTTCCAGATGTCTTAAGGTCATTTATCACTGAATAAACCTCTCTGGATTCAACTTGATGTTTTCTCCCAGCATCCATAAAGATGGAACATTTTAGAGGCTAAAGTCCATAATGAGGTGTGTACATTTTAAAGACCCCTAGAGCAATGCAGTATTGTCTTGCTCAGGGCTGTGTACATCAAGATGTAATTATCAGATATAAAATGACACTGAAAATATATTCGGTATAACAGCTGGCTTTATGGTATCGGTTTTCAACACTGCCTTTCCATCAGATCCACAATAGACTATCATCTTACTAGATTTCTCATATTAAGTAGAATCAGCCTTCTCATTCAAATTGAATGGCAGGCTCCCAATGAATACCCCATGCTTCATGTAACATACGGGAGGTTGAAGTACTCTGCTACTGACCCATAAGTCCTCCCATGGTGTCAGAAAAAAATAATGTCATTATGATAAAATAGAAGTATGAGATCATAATGAGTTAAAAAAAAACTTAAAATATTTTTCTTTCCCTAAGAATGTCCTGAAAACTGTGTGTTCATCAAATACTAGCTATATGCAGATTTTCCTCTACTGTGACCTAGATCAGGGTTTTCCACTCTGGATCATTAGTCCAGTGATTAGTATTAATTTAATTTGGAAAATTATGTACACTCTGTTCTCCTACTTAAAATGTCACAGCGTACATTTGGATATTAAATTCTCTAAGAGGCCCTGCAGTAAGGAGACGTGTTCAACTTTTCAGTCATTTTACCATGAAATCATATCTTTCACATGAAATTTATTCTAACTTTGTTTTACACAGTTTAAGATGCTGATCTAGAAGCCAGTTATTCATTTTCACTCTATTAGCAATGATTAGAGAGACAGGCAGAAAGCAGTTATGGTGGTACCTCACCGGCTGTTTTAATGGGAAGCCACTGAAGGATTTTAGAGAGGGGAATTATCTAGTCCAATGTGTAGTAGAGAAATAAAATTATCTTCATCAGTAAAAAGTTCATTCATTAATTTATTCCAATGTGTAGCAGAGAAATCAAATTATCTTCATCAGTAAAAAGTTAATTCATTAATTTATTCATTCAACAAATATTTACTGAGTTTCTATTATATGTGAAGCATTGTGTTAGATGTTAAAGGGTGAAATTCAAGTGACAGAGTAGATGGTATGATGCAAAGTGATTGATAGCCACCCCCAGGGCAAGAATCTTAAGATATTAATAATATGTTGAAGTGTAAGGGTAGGGATGTTCAATTTGACAAACATACACTATAGAACCACTTATGTGCTATATAGATGTTCCCTCCTGGGGTTACAGAGATGGATCTAGTACATCCCAGGCTCTCAGGAAGCCTATAAGCTCGTGAGTGGAGCCACGTATCTGTCCCATGCCAAGTGTCAGAAGCATTTGTAGACCAAGAGTTGAAGAAAGTAGAACAGTCTTTTCTTTGCCCTGAGATAATTCATAAACTTTAGGATTAAAGGAAATTATACATTTCTCTAGTTCCCCTATCCACTTACAACAATTGATCTTTTTTGAATTTCCCATTTTAGAATATACTATGTCATAGCTTTCAAAAATAATGCATTTTATGATTATAAAAAAAACATAAAAAAGAGTATTTGAAGAATTCATAGCCATAGAACAAGTTTGCTCCACAACAGAGATACCAGAGTTTCCTAGGATCGCCTTGGTTCCTGCCAGATTTCCTAGTTTTGGTTCCAGTACACATATGTTCTTACCAAAAAACTCCCTTATTAATAGGAGGCACCTTAGGAAAGGACCTCTGTTTATACATCAACAACCACAATAACAACAGCTAAAAAGAACGTAATTAGATGCACCATAGCATCTAAGTAGGTTAGTAGTCGTGATTGATAACAATGCTTTAATTTGGAATAAAATGTGATTTTCATCTACTGGTTCTCATCTAATGGTATCTCATCTACTGGTTCTCATCTAATGGTATCTTCCACATAACCCTAGGAACTCTCTTCTTCCAAAGCCTTTAAGTTATAACATGTATTTTCTGTGACACAGAAATAACATATTGTTAAATTATTGACCTACCTCTATGAGACTTATTCCTAAGTATATGGGCTGTATATTCTTTCATTACTCTTGTCATATTTTAGCAAGTTGGTAATATCATTTTATAGCAAACATAGAAATAAAATTCGGTCTTTCATCCAGTATTGTTAATTATAACAATTTTATTGATATTTTTAAAAGTTTCTTTTAACTTCAGTACTCAATATTGGTAAGGTCATGTAAGTTTTTAGGATCTTTGTTAAATTTGGAAAGCCTGTATCAAGTTTCTTTCATAGTTTGCTCTTACCGAATACTTGCTTTTTGCATTACTGCTATAGGTTTGTGCCCTTCAGACACAAGAAAGCAATAAGCTAAATTTCGTACTTCTCATAAAAATGTATAATGTATTTGTAGTTGTATGTAGAATATGTTTCTAACACGAGTGAATTTTCGTTTTGACTTTGTATCAATGGAAAACAAATTCTCAGCTAAAAATTTGTACATCTAATAAATGGAAGGATTTTCTACAGACTAGTATCTGGTTCTATACATTCCAAACCTTGTTTCTACTCAGTATTTACATATTTCTCGTATTAGGTGCCTCTCACATCAGGGTAAATCCCAGCAGGATCTGTAGCCCTACACTTTGTGTCATGATATTGGGTGACTCAATACGGTGGGTAATCAGAATATTCTTAGGAGCCCAGGACAGCTAACAATAACTGAAGTAATTGCAAGCAACATAAAGACACGTCACCAAATCCGAATTAGATCTGACCCAATTTTAACTCTCCCTTAGCTAAATCTCAAATATACTCCTGACCACACCAGTGAAATTTGACCAGAAAGGAGAATGAAGGGGAAATTGAAGTGGAGAGAGATCATAGGTTTAACCATTTATGGTTTAAATATTTTCTTTCTGCAATAAGTAAGTAAATAATATTTTGTTTTTTGAAAACATACGCTCATATGAACACATTGCTAGGGCTCCCAAGGCTTTGCAAGGAGCTTAGGCAGGTGAGGGTCTGAAGCTTAAACTACCTTAGCTTCTCCTACCTCTGCGTTTTACCTTTTTCTTATTTCCAACTGCCTTAGGCTTTTTGATAAAATCCACATGATACTTTTCCTCTATTGCATGGCATCTGGTCACTCACAGTTTCTGTTGACTCCAACGGAGCCCAGTTTGCCCTTCTGACTTCTGTTACTGAAGCCTTTCAGTGGAATCTCTTACAGCTTATTTCTTTTCCTTTCAGAAGTGGTTGCTTTTGGATTAAGTACCAATGCCTGGAATGGTCACCTATGACCAGGGTGGGAGAGGAGGCAGGGACAGTACCTGAACAGGCCTGCCCTGAGACATCACCCTGTTCTGACATCTGGAAAGTAGGAAAGTCAGTCGAGGAAGTAGGGCAACAGGATGGTGGAATCTGCCACCCTCAGTTAGTGGCAGAAAGAACGCATTTAAAGGAAGACCATCTCTTGACCACCATGTTTCTCACAGCCTTTCCTTCACAATGAATCCTTTTCATCAGAGTATTAATAACTGTCACATTGATATATTGCCTTTAAAATGGTTATAAATGCACCCCTTGGGGAGATGTGTTCAGGGAGGTGAAGCTGCCACGGTGATCTGCTGTGCTCTTCCCCTTGATGAGAGCTACGAGAAGACCATTCTCACCTGCCGGGGTATGGGGACAGGCAGGATCCATGACCGGCTTTTCTAGTGCCAGTAAATATTTAGGTATTAAATCTGCACGTATCACATAATATTTCTCGTTTTGCAGAGTTGGTTGTATCTATGTAAAGGAAAGCACTATTATTGCGAGCTATCTGGTGATATGTGAAAATTTATTTTCTTCTCACTCTTCTCATTCCTGTGGGTCATCACCCAAATCCCTACCTATACCCAGATCTTCCTTCTCTGAGTTTCCTATGAAACTATCCAGAAGACCCATTTGTCTAAAATCATACTTATTCTAGATCAGCTTTTGCCCCATCATTTATTTTCGCAACAAATGTAATCTTCCATGCCAGCTGCCCAAGACAAGAAGAAACCCTTTAAGCTTGACTAGTACTCATCCTTCTCATTTCATTAGTCAGTAAAATTTATCAATTCTATGTTTGAGCAACGCTCAAATCTATCCTCTTCCCTCCACCCCACTGCCAATATCACAGTGTGGCCCTCATCATTAAATGATGAATCAAGGCATCAGCCCTCTGATTGGCTACTCTTCCACCCATTTCATCTCCCTCATTTCTGTTCTAAATCTTTTTAAATTAATAATAAATCATCTCTCTAAATCACTAATCTCTCCTTGTCCTGTCTCTGCTTAGAATTTTTCACTGACTCCTTAGGACACTCAGGATGAGGTCTAAATTTTTTAACATCCCTATGAAATCTTGCAGTCTTGTCTTATCACCTTTCTCCAGCCATTCTTAACATCTTTCAGTCCATTAAACATCTGTTCTCTTTCTTGCCCACAGGCCTTTGCATCTTTTGGTTGTGCCCTCCTGAAACGCTCTCCTATTTATTACGCAGTTTAGTGCCATCCCTTCCAGAAAGCCTTCTCTGCCCTCAGACCCACCCAGTGGCCTGGATCAGGAGCTCCCAGCATATACCCTCCACCTATATCATGGCTGTCATTGGCTATACTCACCATGAGAATTGTTACTACTATTACTAATATGAATTAGACATTTATTGGATGCTAGGTTCTGTACTAGTTGTGCGTTCTCTCATTTACTCTTCACAAAATCTTATGAAGTTGATTTCACTAATTTGCCCATTTTATAGGTGAGAAAGCCAGGGGTTTATGACATTGATTAACTGCCCAGATACTGTCACATACTAACACTGTTAGTATGTTACAGAGCTGTGATTTAAGTCTGGGTTGACTGAATGGATTCCAAAGCTAACTCTGTTAAGCTCCAACTGCTGCCCATTTATCACATTTCCTTGTCATAATCTTTCCTCATTCTCCCCCATTCAACTGTGAGCTAGCTTTTTTCGAGGGAAGAGACCTTGCCAATTTCTTTGTGTCTCAGCAGTACCCAACACAGAGCCTAACACATAGAAAACTGTCACCAAATATATGTTTAATGCCTGAAGGTGGATAAATAAATGAATTAATTAATAACTTTGGCATTCTAATGACATGGATTAATTGGACGTAGAGATCTGTGGCAGGTACAGTTTGTCTCTCCTCATCACACTGTGCCCTCCATCTCGGATTTCTGACGCCTAGTTGACTGGCACAATCGTGTCCTTGAGTTCCTTCTGCAATTTTACTGTCTTTATCTAGAGTTTAAGAACATTTGTTATATTATTGAAAAAGATTATTAAGCAGTATTCTTATGCATTCCTACATATGTTAACTTTGAGGGTTTGTTGGATTTTTTCCGTAGGAGGTGGGTGCAGGGGATGCAGGGGTGCTATGTGAGCTTTCCATGTAAAAATAAACTTCTGAGGAGCTTCCCAAATGTGGATCCACATGAAAATATCAGTAGAAAGAGATAATGAGGAGGTTATGGCCTTCTGTTACATCATTTTATGGCTTATAATAAAATAAGGCTATAATTTTCATAACGGTGAGATTATATATTCTGCCTTTTCTCATAGAAACTTCTCTGATAAATACTATTCTATTCTATCACACCCTGGTGTCTCTAAGTCTAAATCAGCTAACTTTTATTTCAAGTACCTGAGATGAGTTTTTGCTTTTTTTAAAGTTGTTATCATTTTACAGAAACATTTTCTCTTTTGTTGCTTCATCCTTCAATTTCATTGTTAATTGCCATGATTAACTCTTGAATATGTCAAAGCCTTTTTCCTCTTCTACTACCAAACAGTGAAGTGTAATGATGGCAGTTAACCGTCATGGAGGATTTTATGAATATTGGAATCTAAAAAGCCTCATTTTCCGACAGCCGTAAGAAGGCAGTTTGAACGCGTTTCTAGCCGCTTTGAATCCAGTGGAACTCAGGTCTAAATCATGTCAGTGTTTGTTCACCAGGCTCACGTCAGCCTCTGCCATGGTGCCCTGTTCATCTTGAACTCTGTCCGAACGGCCAGGTGATGAATTCACCCAGGCTTTCCTTTTTAGCTGCAGTTCTCTCAACCCACCTAAGCATCTTTCAACAAATAGTCTGAGTATCTTAATCAGTTTTTCTTCTCTCTCATCACCTCTCCTGTCAGGACCCTGGCATTATGCCCAGTGGAGGGAAAAACAGTAAATTTCCATTAAAGCTCATCAGTGGAGTTTCCATTAGATTTCTAGGTGCCACCTTGGAGAGTTGCAAAGGTTCCCATTACAGAAGCTGAACAAACTAGGTGTTTTGGCATTCCTGGCTCCTCGGAATGGAAAACCATCACTCACCCTCTTCTTCCATTTCCCCCTTTTCCACATTGTCTCCTGCAGCTCCACATACACCCCTCCTCATCTTCTTTGATTCACCT
>VBSM01003204.1:40811062-40840205 GCA_008086735.1 Cheirogaleus medius | reverse complement strand
CCCCCCGGCCCCTGAATTTAGTCTGCCATCAAGTCTGGCCAGCAACTTTCCTGACTAAACTTTCAAGTCTCCCTCTCCCTTTATGCCTGGAGCCAGACCTCCCCCCTGGCCCCGGAATACTGCTGTTTTCCTCCCTCCAACCTCAAGATGTAAGGACGAAGGCTCTACCTATATAATTTCATCTTTTCTTATGTGGTACTATGCAGTTCTGGCTATATTCAAACAGTGACAGAAAACATCTAAGGGCAAAAATACCACTTGACTTTCCAGCCACGTCAGCCTCAGCAAATATCTTCAGCATCTTTTCCTCCCCCTCAGGACAGCTTTCATGTTTCCTTTACTTTCTTAGATAGCAGGCGACTAAGTTGTCTCCAAATCCTGAGGTTCGTGAGAGGATGGAAATGGAGGACAAACAGTGATGACACAGAAAGGTCAGGCAGCAGATGGCAGGGGCACTTTTCCAAACCTCTGTAACACCTACAGTTTAAATTCTAGAATCAACTTTACAGGTTTGGCCTTGGACCACCCTGGGTGCTGGAACTGTAGATTCCAATCAGGACAAATGACAGCTGAGGTGCAAGGAGAGGATTCTTCTCAGATGAGGGGAAAATGTTGTACCACCTTCATGCTCCTGCAAGTTTTCTCTTTGGAAAGAAGAAAGGGGAAAATTTCAAAAAGTAGAAGAATGAAAAAAAGGGTTACCTATGCTCAAGTTAATTTAAATCTATTATGATGGTTCTTTGAAGATCACTTCTAGCAGTGACCAAGATTTTACACAACAATGTATTCTGCTTAGATCTAGGAGACCTTAAAAAAGAAAGAGAGGAAATAAAATATCACTCATATCAAATCATATAATCTTATGGGTATTCTTCCTTACTTGACAATTTCATGGCCCTGAATAGCTTGGTTTGGCTCTATTCCTTTTTTTAAAAAAAAACTACTTTTGGAAAATGTTTCTGCTCTCTCTAAAGGATTATAAGCAGAGAAAATTACACAGAAGCTACCCAGCTAATTTATCATAAATATCTTTAAACCTAGTTGCTTAGCTCTTGTTGGGAATATTAAATCTTGAACAAATTAGATACTCATTATCAAATTGGTAAGACATGCAATTTAAAAGCGATCCCATCATCTTTTAGAGATTCCCCCAAAACATGTCTTCTCTTTGCCAACTCACGAAGGCTTAGGTCTAAAGAGCAATCCTGTTTCCCATTTCTGAACATATGATGGAGGAGAGAAATCAAGCAGCCTTCAGTGAAGAGCACCCTGTTCAGAGAACATGCTTATCAAAGTAAAACTAAAATGATATGGCTCATTGGTACAAGAAACTTTCCCTTCTTCAATAAAAAATTGCCCTTTCATTTCTATTAATTAGTAGACTTTAACTCAAATAAGTAAAAATGGTTAATATTAGTATCTTGTCTATTCTACTCAATCTGCTGAATTCTATTTTACTCCAATACAGTGACTAAAACCCCAGAGATACAGAGTGAAGTTTTGGGTACATGTCGTTGATCTGCTCACGTGTCCTTGGTCTTGTGTGCTCATGGAAAAGTTTTGTTTTTCCTCATTTGTAAAATAGGAGTAATAATAATAGTATCTACTTCTCAGGGAGGTTATGAGAATGAATGTGAAAAGCAGGTTTATAATAATAAAAGACTTATTTATTCATCCAACAAACATCTACTGAGTTTCTACTAGGCAACAAGCATCGTCCTAGGTACTAGGACTATAAAAATGGAAATAAAATTCATCTCTAGGACACTTTGCCATCCAGTAGAGGCCATATTTAAACAGGTAAACAATGAGATAATTGCTTTAATTACAGTCTATTATGAAGTGCAGGAAGAGCAGAAGAAAGCATTCAAACCTGCCTGGGGTTGTCACAAGAGCCTCACCGAGGAAATAGGCATTTCAGCTAAATTGAAGAATGAGTAAAATTTTGCCAAATGATCAAGCAGTGGGAATTGATCTTCCAGGCAAAAGAAAGGGAATATGTGCAGATGCCAAAGCATGAGGAAAAATGGCACATTTGTCATCTAGAGCTCAGGGGGAAGAGTTGAGTTGGAAACATAGATTTAGGAATTCGTATTGTATGGGATATAGTTGAATTTTGGATAGAATTAGAGGAGAGAGGGCTAAGCATGATTTCAGAGGGAAGATGAGGATAAAAAATGAGAAATGCATGAAGAAGAATGAGAACTAGCAGCCAGAGATGTAGGTAGAAAACCAGTCGAAAGCAATGTTTTGGAAATTAATAGAGGAGAGAATTCCAAGAAAGGAGTGGCGACAGTGTCAAATACTGATGAGATATGAAGAAAGAAAAAGGCTGAAATGTATCCACTGGTTTAATACCTAGAGGTCCTGATAACCTTAGTGAGGATCAATGAAGAGATAGAAGTGGAAGCATTATTGCAATGTTTTGAGATGTGTATAGGAAATCAGAAAGTGAAAAATTATATTTTCTCCCTTTTGATAGGAAAAGAAAGCTGAGTCATTGTCAGAGAAGAATCAAGGGTATTAGGCTTTGTTGACTCATTTCCAGTAGTTTGGCTGTGTAGAGACAGAACCGTATAGGGCTACAACTAGGGAAGACTGCACTGTGGTAGGTGATGTTTCAGTTCGAATAAAAAATACTGGAATGTGTTTTTAAATTTCACACACACACACACACATATATATATATATATAATTTAGAAAATTTTGAGTCCCTACAAAGTACATTGTGGTGTTTTTTATCAATTAAAATGGGAATATGTTTATCATAGGATATGGTTAAAAATAAATTCCAGAAATGTGGGTAATTTTCTTTAAGTTAAAGCTGGGAGAGGTAGCTATATATACTTTCATTTAAGAAGCATATTGAGCACCTACTATGTGTCAGTCACTGCAGTAGGCCCAGGTGATTCAGTATGGACAAGGCAACTATGGTACCTGCCATTCTAGAACTTACAATCTCATGGATAGATGCCAAAGAAAACATCATACAAACAATTATTGAAACAAAAATATATTCAATTCTGTCCCTGGCTAGATATGCAATCTCACATTTTCACCTTTCAACTTTTTAATATCACAGCTCTTCCACAAACCTTTCTCATTTTATTTCAATGAGCATTTATTGGACATAGAATGTTGTCAGGCAATCGACCAGGCATAAGGTGAAACAAGGAATTGTAAGACATACATTCTGCTGTGATGAACTTAGAAGTAATTGTGCAAACTGGACCTAAACCTTTCAAGAGTAAAATATAATATACAATCACATATAATACGTTTAAATAGGGATAGATTAAAATAATTTTATAAGAGTTTAACAGGTTTACTATAATACACATGAAGCCTACATTTCTTATTGCTCTTTTAATTTATTAAGATCACAGAAAGTTGGAACTGTAGGGAATCTTATTGGTCAGGTAATCCATGCATTTATTTTTCAGATGAGAAAAATGACAGCTAGAGAAATGAGGGACTTGCCTAAGATCCCACAGCCCAATCAAAAATTGAAAGTCTAATCAAATACTTCCATTTGCATGTTATACAGCCATTAAGAATAAAATTGTAGTTTGATGAAACAGGATGATGTTTATTATGCAGGGTTCAAATTTTTGATTAGTAATTCTCTATAATATTTCCACTTCAAACATTTATTTTCTTTTCTTTTCTTTTTATTCCCAGTTCAAACCCATGGTAGCAAACTTTGGGGTTTTCTGACTATATGGCCAGAACATATTCATATAATGAGAATTTGTTTTTTTCCAATTCCTGAATATTATTTCTCTTCAAATTATATAGCTAGGATATACATTATAATAAAGTACCAAACACAAGTATCTTTGTCTTGATCCTGAGTTTAAATGTAATACTTTTAGTATTATATTTCAATATTGAGTTTGATGTTTAAAATACATTTTTGTAGATGTCCTTTATAATGTTAAACAAGATTCCTTCTATTCTCAGTTTAAGTATTTTTATTATGAATTAATGGTGAATTTTATTAAATAATAATTCCTGGATCTAATAAGATACTTGAATCTTTTAAACTATTAGTGTATCAAATTGATTGGTAGATTTTCTAACATCAACAGACTTTAATTTTTTCAATCCATTTAACTTGATTTTAATATCTTATCATTTTATAATTTCTAGATTTATTATCAGAGTTGTCAGATATACTCTAAAAGAAAATAGTAAAATGTACCCTAATGTTATCACCACCCAGCTTCAAAAATTATCAATATTTTGCTATTCTTGCTTCATCTATCTCTCCCTTACCCCTAATTTTTTTTTTTAGGGCAGAGTATTTAAAAGCGAATCTCAGACATCATGTCATTTCACCCATAAATATTACAATATGCATCATTAACTGGTGGGCATTTTTAGAACATGTAAGAGCCATCTCATTATTACACCCAAAAGAATTAATGGAAATTCCTTAATATAATCTAATACCTTTTTAATACTCATATTTTCAGGAAAGTCTCTAAGGTATATTTTTACATTATTTTGTTCCCCCCCCCAAAATCATTATCTAAATGAGATCCACACATTGCAAATTGCATATCATGGTTGTCTCTTAAGGCTCCTTTATTTTATATTCACTATCTACTCCCTTTTCTTCAAGACATTGACTTTTTGGGGAAACTGGGTCATTTATCCTAGAATGTTCATTCTGGATTTGGCTAATTGCTTCTTCCCGGGACCAATTAACTTACCCTTCTAGTCCCCATGATTCCTGTTAACCAAAATTTAGATCTAGAAACATTATTGAATTTAGGTTCAATTTTTCAGGCAAGAATACCTCTTAGGTGGTCCTGTGTCCTTCCTTTTGGATCACATTGTGAGGTACAAAATGTCTAATTGTCCCACATTTAGTGATGTTATATTGATCAGTGGACTCAGGTGAAATCAACTTAATTCCTCCATTGTAAAGTTCCCCATTATCCTTTACCTAATGGTTTTAGCATCCATCCATGATTATTGCCCACGTGTATTATCTCATTAGAGGTTGCAAAATGGTTATTTTCCAATTTTATCATTAATTTTACATTTGTTAACTAAATTATTTTTCATAGAACAACTTTTGCTGGTCAACCTTTTAGCTACAATGAAATAGAGTTCATACAGGAAATACAGGATAAATGCTTCGTTCTTTCCCTTTATTTGTCAATTTTCAGACTGAGTTTTGTGCTACCAACCACAAGTGATGACTAATGAGGTGGTTTGGGGTATTTTTTGTTTGTTTGTTTATTTGTTTTTAGTGTCATTATGGACTTACAGATCTCTATATTTTTGATATGTTACAATTCAATATAGTTATTCTTTTTGATTTTCAAATTATCTCATATTAGGCCACTGGGAGCCCCTTCTAAATGTATCCTCTTTCGTTCTGACATTCATCTTTAGAAGTCTCCTTGCTTTCTGGAACAACAAGATCCCCTGGCTATGCTTGTTTATTTCCTTTACCACCTATTGGAAACACACGCACACATACACACACACACACTGCCTTGTTTTGTTATCAAGTTTTTAGTAACCTCATAGAAAAGTTGAGGTGTTCTTTATCTTTTTCTATACTCTGAAATAATTTATGTAAGAATAAAGTAATCTGGTTCTTAACTGTTTGTTTTTTTCACCTGTAAGCCTTCTCAGAATAATTATTTCTTTGTGAAAACATGTTTATTACTGATTATCTGTCTGTAATAATTTATTTTCTCACCAAGTCAGCTGTAATTTAAACAAAAGAAATCATTTTTAATATTTTCCCTTGCATTTTTAGGTGTTTTCTATTGGGAGGGTTATCTCAGCACATCTGGTACAATATATTGACTTGTGATTTGTTTTTAAGTGAGGGAAAGATGGAAGAAAAAGTTTCAATTACCCCAGAGCCTAACTCTTCATCCTCTTTTATTGTTGAATTGTTGTGGCTTCAAAGTCTTGGTTGTAAAGTCTCTTTCCTCACACAACTTCCCGTCCCATTTTTCTTGCTTTCCATCATGGCAGAATTATTCAAGACATGTTTATGGGATTTCCAACAGAGCTTTAAAATAAAAGATTGGCCACAGTATGATATCCTGGCTAAATTTTCTGTTTCTCAGGTGTATATATATATATATATATGTATATATATATAGCACAATTCTGTCTAAACTACTAAATATTTTGGACAATTACAAAATCTGAAGTACTAGAACATCACAGTCAGTGGCAAAAAAGCAAAATGAGTTGTCAGTTGATCTAGGGCAGTGAGATTTGGGGTACAGCTGGTATTTTTTAAGTTGGTTTTACAAAAAATACTTTCTCTGCAGTTGACTATTCAAGTATGAGTGTAATAAAGTCTCTATGGCGCCTATCATAAAATTCTGTCACTTCATCAATTTTAAATTCTAATTCTTCAGAAGAGGTTTATGCTTCAAAGAAACTAAATCTGAGATGTCACATAAAATATGCTGATTAATGCATTTATCAACATCTGGAATATACAGAATGTTCTTCCTATTCATTGAGTCTAAAGAGTTAACTATAATGGAAACATAATCTTTCAACAAAATGAGAGATTCCTTAATTATATTCAGATATAAGCTTTATTTATGTACTTTTTTGTGATATAAACAGCTTCAATTAAGCATTTTTAGAAAGAAATAAGGTCTTCCACTTCTGGCCAAGACAGAGTAACACAGACCAATTTACTCTCATGCGTGAAACAGCCAAAAAAAACAGACAAAATCTATGAAACAGTGGTTTTTATGACACTGGATGTCAGGCAGTGAAGGGCAGTGATCTTTCAGGGTGGTAAACAAGTTAGATAAACCCTGTGATTGCTCCAGCTTATCTACTTGAGAGAGTTTCCAGGCTGTGGTGCAGGGAGGAAACTGGGCAAGTTCCTTGAGTTGAGGAGGTGAGCTTTGAATCAGGAAGACCAAGACAAAGTTTATACAACAGATTACAAACAAGAAGAAAACTTCACAGAGAAAAAACTCCAGAGACCTGCAAAGGGGTTAGATTTCAGTATCTAGCAGAGTACTGATCGATAACATACATGTGAGAAAACCAATTGCCCAGGAAAAAAAAAAAAAACTTCCCAAAAGGATTAGAGAGAAAAGTACACAGCACTCACAAAAGAGTGGAGAATAATGCCTGTTTCCACAAGCCAAACTGGGAAACCTCACAATTTACAGGGCTTTGGGTAGAGTGCTAGGAAAGTCTTGCCTTAATAATAGGAAATAATTATCCCTAATCTAAACACAACTCTGGACCTGCCTAACAACTCTTAAAAGCAAGACCCAGAAGGATAAAACTATTTCCAAGTAATTTAAATGCAAGGTAAAATTCACAGTGTCTGGCATCCAATCAAAAATTAGCATCCATGCAAAGAAGCAGGAAAATACAACCCATAAAAAAAGAGCAATATCAATTAATCAAAACCACCCCAGCATTGACACAGATGTTAGAATTAGCAGAGAGAGACATTTCATAATCTTATTTCATATGTTCAAAAAGTGAAGTAGAGCTATGGGAGATATAAAAAAAAAAATGAAATCATACTTCTAAAAATAAAAATTGTAATCTATAATAGCCAAGATAAAACATCCCTTAGCTAGAATTAGTAACAGATTAGCTATTGCAGAAGAAAATATTTATCAACTAAAATATATACTAGTAGAAGGATGTAAAATGAAATATAGAGAGACATAGAATTTAAAAATTACAAAGACAAAGTATCAGTTAGCTGTGACACAACTTCATTTGCCTAATATACATATAATTTGAGTTCCTAAAGATGGGGGGGGTGGAGAAAAAATATTATTTAAAGAAATAATGGCTAGAAATTGTTCAAATTTAAGTGAAAAAAAACAAAAAATCTACAGACCCAAGAATCTCAACAAACTCAAAGCACAAGAAATATGAAGGAAGCTATACCCAGGAGCATTATAATCAAATTTCTCAAAACCAGTGATAAACAAATTCTTAAATGCAGCCAGAGAAAATGACATTTCTTATATGGAGGAACAAAGGTAAGTATCATAGCAGCTTTCTCATTGAGATCAATATATACAAGAAGACAATGGAGCAATATTTTTAAAGTACTGAATAAGAAAGTGCTAATCTAGAACTCCATACCCAAGAGAATATATTCACAAATAAATGTAGTTGAAATAAAAGCTTTTTCAGACATAAAAAGCTGAAATAATTCATTACTAGCTTCAGACCCATACTATAAGAAACGTTAAAGGAAATCCTTCACATGGGATAAAAATTATGCCAAATGGAAATATGGAACTACACAAAGGAATGAAGAGCAGTGAAAATGAATAAGTACTTGGGGAAATAAAAATACTTTCTTTTATTATTTAAATGTCTAGAAAAGATAATTGACTAAACAAAAATAGTGTGGTGTGGTGGTTATAATATAGTTAACTAGATGCCCATGAGATATAGTGTGATATCACTTTTTTTTTAATTTCAGCATAATATGGGGATACAAATGTTAAGGTTACATACATTGCTCTTGCCTTCCCTCCCACCCCAAGTCAGAGCTTCAAGCGTGTCCATCCCCCTGACAATGCACATCGCACTTATAATGTGTGTGTATGTGTGTGTGTGTGTATATATATATAGATATATATATCACTTGAAGATAGACTGCAGTAAGTTGAAATATATACTACAAGCTGTAAAGTAACCACTAAAATAACAAAAAAATAAATAGCTAATAGATCAATGAAAGAGATGAAATAGAATTATGAAAAATATTCACTTAATCAAAAAGGAGGCAGATGAAAAGAGTTACTAAAAACAGAAAGGACAAACATAATTAGCAATATTATAGATTTAAACCTAATCATAATCATATTAAATATAAAAAGTCTAAACACCTAATTAAAAGGCAGAGATTGTCAAATTGGATAAAGAAAGCATGACTCAACTATGTGCTGCCTGCAAGAAGTACACTTTAACACTAAAAAGACAAAAATAGGTTTAAAATAAAAGGATAGAAAGAGACATACCATACTAACATTAATCCAAAGAAAGCTATAGTGGGTATGTTACTATTAGGCAAAATAGATTTCACAGCAAGGAATATTACCAGGAATAAAGAATGTTATTTTTTTAATGATAAAGGAGTCAATTCATTAGACCATAACAATTCTATGAGTGCACATATTTTAAAAACAGCTTCAAAGTGCATGAAGCAAAAACTGGATAAAACTGCAAGAAAAATAGACAAATCCAAAAATTCAGAGACTTAAATATGCCTACCTCGATAACTGGTTGAACAAATAGAAACTCAGCAAACTATAAAAGACTTGAATAACATAACTCACTTGACCCACTTGACATTTATGGAATACTCTGGACATTTATAGAAAACTCTGCAAAATATACATTCTTTTAAAGTGTAGATGGAACAATTACCAAGATAGACTATATTCTGGGCCATAAAACAAGTTTTCAGTAAATGTAAAAAGATCAAAGTCACACAAAGCATGTTTTCTAATTAGAAAGAAATTAAATTAGAAATAAATAACAAAAATATCTCTTTCAAATTTCCAAATATTTGGAAATGAAATAACTCTTGCTAAGTAAGCCATGGATTAAAGAGGAAATCAAGGGAAATTATATTTTGAACTGGGATCTCACTAAAGCATTACTTGAGAGGGGAAATGTACAGCACTAAACACCTAAGTTAGAAGAGCAGAAGGTCTCAATGCAATTACCTCGACTTTCACTTTAATCTAGAAACAGCGGATGAAGGCTAAATGAGGCCTAAAGAAGAAAGGAAATAATAGAGATGAGAGCAGAAATTAATTTAAATTGAAAATAGAAAAACCATGAAGAAAAACAATAAAAATGAAAGCTGGTTCCATGTGAAAAAACAGTAAAATGGATAAACACCTAACAAGATCAACACAGAAAGAATTAATTTATCACATGGGAATGATAGAGGGGATATTACAGACTGCACAGAAACTTAAAGGGTAAGGGGATACCATAAACAACTCTACTTATCAAAATTCAACAACATAGATGAAATGGACCAATTCTTAGAAAACTGCAAACAACTAAAACTCATCCAAGATGAAGTAGATAACCTGAATAGTCTTGTCATTTTTAAAGAAATTGAATTTATAGTTAAAATCCTATCAAAAAAGGAATCTCCAGACCCAGAAGGTTTCAGTGGAATTTTCTACCAAACATTTAAAGAATAACACCAATTCCACACAATCTCTTCCAGTAGAGAAAAGGAGATAAAATTTCCCAACTTATCTTATGAAGTCGGAATTAACCTGAAAAACACCAGGCAAAAATAGTAAAATAAAAAGAACACTACCGAACACAAATTCCTCAACAAAATATTATCAATTCAAACCAAGCAATATAAAAAAGGAAAAAGACAATATAACCAAAGACATTATCCTGGAAATGATAGGCTGATTCATTATTTTTTAAAAAATCAGTATAATCTACCACCTTAACAGTTTAAAGGTGAAAGACATTATAAATTTATGCCAAAACAGAATTTAACAGAATTCAATATTTATTCATGATAAAATCTCTCAGCAAACTAGGAAAAAAAGGAAACTTCTTCCTGATAAAAGGCATCTACAAAAAACACACTACAGGTAACATCAAATTTAGTGTGAAAGACTGAATGCTTTCCCCAAACACTGGGAAAAAGTTATTATTGTCTGTGTAGAAAATCTCAAGGAATCTAACAAAAAAACTCCTAGAAGTTTAAGTGAGCTTAACAAGGTTACAGGGTACAAGGTGACCACACAAAAATTAGCAGTATTTTTATATACTAGCCATGTAAAATTGGATTGAAATTAAAAACCAATGCTATCTGAGAAATAGGAATAAAATGGGGCTATATGAAATAGGGCTAACAAAACATGTATGGGATCTGTATGCTAAAAACTAGAAAATGCTGATGAAAGAAATCAAAGAAGACCTAAATAAATGGAAAGACATATATTGTTTATGGGGTAAAATACTTAATATACCAAAGATGTTAATTCTCCCCAAATTAATGTATAGATTTTATGCTATTCCAATCACAATCCTAGGAGGATATCTTATATATGGACAAGCTGATTCTAAAATGTATATAGAAAGGCAAAGGATTAGAACAGCTATAACAATTTAGAAAAGAAGTAAAGGTGGATGAATTATAATACCCAGTTTAAGATTTAAGGCTTCAGTAATCAAGATTGTATTGTTGGCAAAGAGAGAGACATATAGATCAATGGAACAGAATAAAAATTCCAGAAATAGAGCCATATACATATGGCCAATTGATTTTTGAAAAAACTGCAAAGCAATTCAATAGAGAAAGAATAGTCTTTTTAACAAATCGTGTTTTAAAAAATGGACATGTATATGCAAACCCAAACAAAATATAAAAACCTCTCAACCCCAAACTCAAAATGGATCATATATCTAGTTGCAAAATGTAAAACTATGAAACTTGTAAAAGTCATCATAGGAGAATAGGAGAGGCAGAGTTCTTAGAAACGACGAGAGAGAGAGAGACAGAATGAACACACATGCACACACATATCACTGGAATGCCTTCCCTGATCACCCTCCTCCTCAATTCCCAACCACCTTTCAGGTAGGCTGGGTGGGAGATCTGGCTGTAGCTGTTTTCTTAAACACATTTAATATTATGAACACAGATCACCATTGATAACAGAGCACGAACTTTGCTGTCCTGTGTTGAATCCTTACTCTACCACTTACTAGCTCTGTGATATTGGACAAGTTTCTTAACCCTTCGGAGCTTGTCTTCTCACCTGTGAGAGTAGAATGATAATGGTTTGTAAGAATTCTGCAATACAAATGAAATATATAATAAAATAGGTGTTCAATAAATGGTAGTGAATACAAGTATTACAAAGTTACTCAAATGCAATACTCTATATACCAATGGGATATTACCTTTTATGGAAGTAGATTATTACAAATGGTTAAGGATTTAAGCATGTAATATTCTCAGGATGTTTCTTTCATCAGAATCTGTTACATAATCCCAGCAAAGTAATTTTAGTATCAATTAGCAGGATGCTGCTGAAACTGTTGATAGCTTTGTGATGCAGAACTGAGTAAAATAATGGTAGCCATTTAAATGTTATACTGCCTATACCTGTTAAACAACATAATAAAATTGACAACTTATAACTGCATCCGGCTCATCTCCATTTCATTTCTCCCTGGTCTCCTATAAAATCTCTCTGGTGATTTTCTTTAGTTAAAAGAGCAGTATGTTTTGCCTGTTGAATAATGTCTTACACACACAAGCAACCTTGACCATGGAAAGTGTATTTAGGATGTTTGCCATTTTCTAAGTGTTGGTGAGGTTCCTAAAACTTCCAGTCACATCGAAAGAGACAGACACCCCCACCCCTTTCTGATCTGATTCTCTAGCATCTTCTGTGAGTTCTTCCTACGCCTTACTGAATTCCCTTCTTCTGAATCAGGAAAATACATTGACTCTTCTCTGAATAATGTTAAACCATGTTTCTGTGGCATTCGGGCACATCCTCCCTGTGGGTCTTTTTTATCATCCCTTTTAAAACACTGTCGGCTGTGATCTGGCCCCTGCTTTCCTGGGCCTCTTTTCTCACGCACATATGTGCTGTGTTCCAGGTACCCCAGCGACTTCTCTTACCTCGCACACAGCACGCCACCTCGTTCCTCCGTGCCGTGCCCCACTTGGCTCTCGCTACCCAGAACTAGAATCCCAAAACTAGAGTGCCTTTTCTAGTTTTTGTGGAAAACTCACCCTTCAAGACCCAACTGACACATCCTCAGGGAAGCCATCCAGAGTGTTCATCAAAGGATGTGACTCTTTCCTCTTCTCTGTCCCTATAGCATCTTGTACGGCCTTTGTCATAGCCTTTATCATATAATTCAGTAACTGATTGCTTTCTTGTCCATCTTCCCACCCCTAAAGGTAACCTCCTTGTGGATAAAGAGTCCATTTTACTATTTTTGTACCCATAACACTTATGCCAATGTCCTGCACAGAATAGAAAATAATTAAATGCTATTGAGTGACTAAATGAAATGCCTTGCTCTCTAACATTCTTTCTCGTGGTTGACAACAGCACAGAGTTGTTAAACAGTATTAATTGTAGAGGCTTCTGGAAGATTCTACTTGCCTTCCAGACTTTGGCATGTCCTGTGTGTAAGACCCTTATATAGGATATGAAAACTCCCTCATGGTGTGGTGGCCAGTTTCTTTCATTTCTTTCCCCTTCCTGGAAATCTCTTTAATTAAATTTTCCGAGGCCTTTTGCTAGTGACCTAAAGGCCCCAAGGGATTACATGTGTAGGAACCAGTCTGGCTCTGAGCCTAAAAATAGTTTATTACTTTGGAGAGAGAAATTACTTTCTGGACAATTTAAACTGGATTTTCTTTCTGTATATGTAGATAATAATGGAAAAAAATCATAAATTAACCAGAACCTAGGAAAGAGGATTTTAAACTTGTTGTATGGCATAGGTCACCTGAATAGGAAATGAGCATTTTAAAAGATGCCAATGAAGAACTGATTACCTTAGAGTCTCTGGTGCAATTGATTCCCTTCTTAAGTCCATGCTCTCATCCCCTATTAATAATCAAATTGATAGACATGTACTCACTCAGTCTCCCCCTTTCTTTTGTATTTCTTAAAAGAAAAGTAGCTTACATGAATATATTATTTATTCATTTAGCAAACCTTTACTGAGAATCTGTTAGTGGCAAGACACTGTATGAGGCACTTTGAAGGATGCAGTTAAGTGAGGACAATATTGTCCCAATTGGCAAGGTAAGAAACATACATAAAATGAGGTAAAAATGGCATTATGTTTTATAAATACAGGGATGTGCTTTCGGAGGTCAGAGGAAACACATTTGGAGGTCAGAGTTCAGGTCACATTTGCCTGAGCTGCGTTGTATTAATAGAAGCCTGGGTGTTGAAGCCAAATCTCCTTGTGAAATGTATAAGAAATCTATATCCTATTTGCAATACAGGGATAAAATAGGTTGGTTTCCATGACCTTTCAAAATAATTTGGAGATTTTAAATATATACATATCTTCAATCCTCAATTTCATATCTTCAGTTCCCAGTATGAGATTAAGATAAATATATCCTTGAATGGCATTTATCCTCCAAGTCTTTATCCCGCAGGCTAATGGGCAGAGTTTTGGTATGTTAATAATGCTTCTGAGTAAAGAGCAAAAATGTAGCTCAACATGAGAATGTTTGAGTTACTTATTCAAAGATATGCTAAATTTAACCTCAAAGGAATTACTTCAGTGGTATCTCTGAATGTCTTCTAAAATAAGATCAATTTCCTTCTGTCTGGGATATTTTAGATATGGCCTTGCTTAATGGTGAGGGGGTGGATGAGAAGCTGAACTGTTAATGTTTCTTCCATTTCCAAGACTTCCTGATGACGCTCTCAGCCAATAAAGCTCAGGCAAGTGGGGCTGGAAAACAACTGCCCTGTTGAACTCATGCTATGAGGAAATCCATGCAGTGCTGGTGACACATTCAGTGACTGCTCTGGACTAAATACTGTGCTAAGCAGAGGGACTGGAAAGATGAATCTTATACAGTCCCCATGAAAATATTTACCACTTAGTAGGGCAACAGTGAGTGTACATTACCATAAATCAAGACATAATAAGTGCAATAAAAGGAAAACAAGTACTGCGGAGTACATAATCCTCCAGGAAAGCCTACGTAGAAATGATGGCATTTGATAATGTTGAATAGTAAACCCCTAAGTCAGAAAAATGGAATAATCATAACACCAAACATATGCAAAGTAAGGAAATCTGTATCTACTTTGTCCTGTTTTTTAGAAAGAATTAAGATGATTCACTCACAGTCTAGAAAGGGGTGCTTTGTGTTTTCATTCCTGTAGTGATTTTCACTGAGCTAGACATACCTACCCAGTCTCATTTATGACCAGGTGGGCCTTATTTTCAAGGAGAACCTTGAGGTTTTGTGAGGAGCATTCTAGAACCACCACTTTCTGACCCACCATCCTCTTGCACACTGTCATGGCACTAGAAACTCCATCATTTTCCATCAGTAAAAGATTATGCCTTAGAGTCTTGACATGTTTATCTTTAGATGACTTCTTATCTAAATATCTACCTGAAGTGTTTGAATGACCACCTATTATTTAGATATTAGTTGGCAATTGGCTGAAAACAAGGCTGAACTAGTAAAGGAAGCATTACAACCTTTAAAAACACTACCAAAGTGCTAAGAGGAAGAATGAGGCTGAAATTTGGAATTGATAACATCTACTTTGCAATTTTGCTATAGGGTGCACTCACATTCTCTTTTCTATAAAAAAGAACTGAGCATGATTTGATATTATGAGAATTCCCATAGTCGAGTAGAGCAACATGGGAAAGATGCAAAATGGGTACAAAATGCACAGTGCATTCTTATCACCACCATTCCTTAACCAAATTTGCTACTCTAAGAGTTCTCTCTTACCAAAACCTTTCTCAAAAATATATCCTCAGCCAAACACCAGAAATTCATTAATTCCCAATCATTGCTAAAATATCAAAGAGAACATCAAATGTCAGAGACTCTGGTTGAATATAGTTCTTAGTTTTACAGCAATAGTTCTGTATGGAGCAAAAAGCTTTATAGAAAGATTCTAAGAAAAAAAAAAGAGAGGGGAAGTGAGGGGGAAAGATGTTATTGCTGAAAGATGCGACCACCAAAGAAAAATTTCCCAGAAACATTCTTACTTAACCCTCTGACTTAGCTCAAGCTTCAGCATCAAATGTGGGATATGTGTATGAATGTTTTCCCCTTGATATGCTCAGTTTATTCTGTCAAAGTTGTGACTATCCTAATCAGGACTCTTTGGTAGGAGTCACTGACCCCCAAAGTTCTCAGGATCATAAAGAGATCAGATGAGACAGCCTAATTCATGGCACTCTTTGGTTAAGAACAAAAGCCCTGGCATAGAAGGGGGACACCTTGCTCAGGAGCCAGTCCACGGGCCAGCCATACTATACCCAGGAAGTTTCCCTTACTCAAGACAGGGGAGGACTGAGCTAGAAGAAAGCTTTTTAGGGAGCAATGTTTCATTTTGCATTCAAGTTATTTCCCCTCCCTAAATGAATAGCTGCATTTTCAACTTCCCTCAAATTAGATCTGCACATAATTCCCTAAGTATAAGAAAAGACCATGGTCACGTGTCAAAAAAGTATAAACACTCAGTCTTTCTTCTGCAGTTGGGGACTCAGCTTCCTGACTTCCCGGTAGCAGTCATAATTGTGAAATTATCTACTAATATTGTTAATATCTACTATTGGTTGATTGCTTACAATGGGTTAGGAGTTTTTCTAAACTTTTTAAATACATTTTCTTCTTGTGAGGTAATGACATCTCAGATGATGAGAGCTTAGGTAAGCTGCCAAGGGTCACATAATTAGTATAGGTACGTAGCTCTGAGCCCAGGGGATCCCGCACTCAACCAAGAAGCCATGCTGTCTCCTGTAAGGAACCTGAAGCCCAGAGATGCTTTTTACATGCCCAAGGTTACTTGGCCAGCTGGATTTAAACCAAAGCCTGCAATCTTTCTAAATTGTTGTGCTAGTAGTCTGAAATGAGCAGTTGCTAACCAACTGCAGCACAGGGAACAGTTTATCACTTTATTTTTTTCGATTCATTAAGGAAGGATATTCCTTGAATCAGATAACATTATGAAAGGTTTTATTACCAGGCTTGGAGAACTGTAGCATCTTGGAAACATTTTTATCACTCAATGTACACATCTCACGTAACAGCTAGTTCTGAAATTACGGCTCTCTTGAAAGACTTTAAGCAGAAATGGCTATTCTGATGCTTCTGTGATGATTGTTCCTAAATGGCTTTGCCTCCACCAGCCACTCTAATCCTCTAAGACAGGTTTTGAAGCAAATTAAACAACTTGGAATGAAATAAATTTGACTAAAATCCAGTACACACAATTCTTAATTACTTAGGAATGGAGTTGGTAATTATCCGCTTTGGTTAGTAAGATCTCAGTTTAGGTTTGTCTTAATGAGTTGCTGAATAGGGACATACTCAGGTAGATAAGCTTGCAGTGGCTGCTTTTGTGGATCATTCCAGGGAGAATTCCTATATTTTTATTTTTTTTTAATTTTTAATTATTAGTACATAATAGCTATCTATAATTCCTGTATTTTTATATGAAAGCAATTTGATAGGCAGAAAAAGGAGGTAATCCAGCCATTTCATACATGTTACTAAAATATTAGGAAAGTGACATTTATATCGAAGCAAATTATAAAAGTCACCATAAATAGATATTAAATTATAAAAGAGCAAAACATGACAAAGAGATGTGTGATTTTTAAAAATTTCAACCATCTCGTGCCCATTGTCTAACAAATTTTCTTCTTTTAGTGCAATTGAACTTAAACTAGAGCGGCTAACTGGCTTTGCCCACATCCTTCTCTTGCTCTCTTAAAATCTCAAGAGATGTTCGTGCTCAGGCAGGAGCCTAGGACATACCTTGAGGCTTGAAGCTTCAAGAGGTAAGCACAAAGCCTTCCAGGTTACATTTTCCTAAACCTCTCAATTAGCTAAGAAGTTTTACTTGTGACTAAGTGCTGGCTCTCTATTCTACAGCAGGGGCGGGGCCCGCTCTGCCATTCAGAATGCATTTAGAGAGGATGAAACCGCTCAGTCCTCACTCATTTCCCATGACTGTGCTTAACTGGATGTGGTTTGTGCTTAGTACGTGGTAAAGAGTAGAGCACCTCTTCTTTCATCTGTGCCTGGTCCAGGTCTTTGATGTCTGATGTCTGTGAAGTTCGGCAATGCTGGACCTGTCAGGCAGCTTGCCACCCTCCTTCTCCACCTATCCCACACCCCAACCCCTCCAAACAAGATTATTTCTTGAGGGTTACCTTTTGTTTCAAACATCTTATGGTCATCCAAGCATGGTAAAGCAATTTGGGATCATTATATAATTTTTCCACAAAACTCAATAGGCTTTTATAAAATCTGTTATGTACCTGGCATTGTACTTGGCCTTAAAGAGAATCCAGAAGATATGTAAAATGGTCCCTGAGGATTCCTCTTGTTTGCCAAAAAAAAAGAAAGAAAGAAATTATATATATACAATTGAAACACAACCTAAGTCGGAACACAACCTAATTCAGAACACAATCAAACAGTAGGGTGTAAATAGGAGAATGTAAATTGTGCTATATGAAAAAATGAGGTAATCTATATGATTTTTTGACCATTTCAACTGTATATTTCTTTAATGTGCATAAATAAAAAGCCTCAGTTCTTTTGAATGCCTTCTTTCTTACTCATTCTGATCTTTAGCGTGTAATCCATAAAAGGCCATTGCTCCCTCCATAAATCTTCTTTAATTCAAAGCATAACTCTCAGAGTTCAAAAACTGAGCAGATTAGCTATTGCTGCTCCTCACTGAAATTGTCAGTGTATAAACATCTCCCTGGAGTCACAACTGCAGTCGGTGTAAAAATAAATCAAAAGTCAGCTATAAGTTCCAATGATTTATCAATGAGTTTTTTAATGGTGTGTGTCTGAATTATAGCATTTTTACAAACCCCACCACCAGTTGCTATTTTCATTAGTTCATAGCTTTTTTGAGTTTGCGTATGTATATAAATATCTATATATATATACGTGTATTTGCATCTATAAATTTGTATTTCATAATGACATATTCTTTGCCACTAGATCAGCTGTACTATATTTGGAAACATTACTCTCTTTACTTGGAAATCATAACCTCTTAGTCAATCTAAATATGACTTCATAACTTTTATAGCTTTCACCCGTACTTTTGCAAAACCTTATTGTGATTGCAAAATAGCTCTGTGTGGGTAAGGAAAGAAAAGAGTAACTTCTCACTCACAACATACCCTTACAAATGCTTTGGGTTTTTGTTTGGCCTTGGGATCCTGATATGGCTGATGTGCTTGTATACTAATGTGCGAACAGAAAATCTGAGTGGTTCAAGAAGGGAGTGTTAAACCAAAACTTTGACTCTCTTATTTCTCCAGTCACTAATTAAATTAAAGTTGAATCACCCAGAACAGTGCTTCCAGGGTTCTCTTGACCCTGGAGAAAAGATTGACTTAAAATGCAGAACATCATTAATTTTATTCATTAGACATAAGTAATTTTCTTACTAATTTATCATTACCCTTTAGAGAGAGGGGTCTGAAAGTTTTGTTTCTGTTTTTAAAACACTAAGGATTTTTTCATTAAGAAATATTCCATTTCATTTAAATTATCTATTGATCTGATACTATTAGTTGTAAAACAGGACTTCTTTAAATTTTATATACATAGCAATCGCCTGGGGATCTTGTTGAACTGCACATCCTAATTGAGAAGGTCTGGAGTGGGGCCTGAGATTCTGCATTCTTAATAAGCACCAGGTGATGTGCTAACTGCTGTAGTGGACGACACTCCAAATAGCAAGATTTTAAAATATCATAAGTATGTACTGCAAAGCTTCACCAATAGTGCTATTTTTCTGTGAACCACAATTGCCTCCTAAGGTATGCTCGCCTGAGTTCTCCTTCTGATGCCAAGTTCAACATTTCTTACTCTTTGCATTGCTTATATCAGAGGTCGTCAATCCCAAGGAATGTCCCAATAAACCTTCTTCTGACTTGGAACTGATCTGGTTCTTACTTTTCTGCAGGTGTGTATTTGTAGTAGACCTTGAAAATGTAACTAGGAAACTAAAGCATGCTTTTGACACATATTTTGTTCATTTAAATGGGTTTCATGTGACTTATTCCTGGGGTCTTCTCCCAGACTGCCTATACTGTTTCCCTGATCCCGAAGCATCATAGAACTAAAAGAACCTGGGAACTCTTCTATACCAGAGGTAGTGAGACAAAGCCAATCCACCCTCTTTCAACCACCCTAGTCCCCAGAAAACCCCTTGCAGCAGACACACACCCCTCAAGCTGGAGTGAAAATTGTGCATCTAAAAGGAATAAATAAATGTGCGCTGAATGAGATTGACTAAGGGGCATAAAATTGAGGCCACTTGTACCACTAACCAATAGACTTGTATGTATTTTTAATCGGGTTAGAATGATTAGCCCCATAGGGACTTAGCCATGAATTATCTATACAGACATAAAACAGCAGGCTGAATGGGTCATGTGACAGTTGCATATATTAGCTCCCCACAGGGATGGTGGAGAAATGGCGCCAAACTGTCCAGATGTGCACAGTAATCATTGGATGCCAGATGGACCATGTGGGCCAGAGACATGGAACAATCGTAACATGCCCTCTACTACGTGTACACACTACACAAATGCCACACCTGTGCCACCAGCCCCTAGTCACTTACCGGACAATATCAAAGAAGTATATTTCACTCATGATAGACCTAGGGGACCAGCTCAGGTACAGCAATGCCCCAGAGGTGTTTTTATTTGTTGAGATGTTGAATTTCTAAGTCCAGAATGCAAATGCAAAGGAGTGCTACGTAGATGACTTTCAAGAATCTGGCACTGTCAGAGGCAAATCCCATAAAATATCCCATTGCTGGAAGAAGCTAAAATGTATTAATGTGGCTCATTATTCACAAGTCTCTTTTGGACTAAATTGCACATGTTCATTCAGAGACAATTATGAACATCCTCTGAGAAGTTTAAAGACCCAGATTCCTAAGATTTGGAAGAAATTGCACTGGGGATAAGAATTTGTGTATGGGACCCTATACCAGGGACTCCAAATGTTAGAGTTGGAAGCAACATTAGAGGTCATTAGTCCAAACTGCCACTCAAAGCTGGAATCCTCTCTGCTCCATTCCTTGGCAGATGGTCATCCAGCCTCTGCTTGAACATTTCCAGGGATGGGAAACACAGAACTTTTTGAGAAAATCCATCCCCTAATGACAGTTCCAAATTTTGAAACATCTTCCCCAATACAGAGCCCAGACAGGACTTTATTAAATTTCTACCGAATGGTCCTATTTCTGCAGTCTGGAGCCATAAAGAATAAGTCTTTATCTCCTTTCACATTGATGAAGAAAATCTCTCAGCTGCCCCCAAAGTCTTCTCTGCTTCAGATCAACAGCCCCAGTTCTCCCACCTTTTCTGCCCATGACCAGCCCTTACCTACTTAATGAATAGCAGATAATATTGAGAACCTTCTAAAAATGTGAGAATGAACATGGTACTAAAATATGATCTAACTAGTGCAGATACAGCACAACTATTTGTCTACATAAGCTGGGGCCTTTTTTTTATTCACATAGCATAAAATTTTTTTGTAAATTTTTTTTTCATCAGCCACATGACACTTCTGACTTTTACTGAGTTTATAGAAAACTGAAAATCTACAGCATTTCCACATGAACAATGGTAAAACTCTTCTTCCTTCCATATTGGATGATTGATTTTCCTTTTTAACCTAAATTCAGACTCCGACATATATGCCTTTAAAGAGACCAGCTTATTAACTTTTATTCTATCTTACCCATAGCACATCACCAAAGGTTATCAAACGCTTTGTTAAAATCAAGCCAGAGTCGTGTATTAGAAATGAACACTAGATTGAGCCAATAGATTCTAGATTCTAGGACTTTCTTGCTGAGGGCCTCCAATAACCTCTTTTGTAGTCCTTGTTTCCCCTTTTTGTAAAAATTGGAATCATTATTCTCTCCTCTTATATCCATGCAATTGTTATAAGGAGCAAATGTGATAATATGTGTGAAGTTAGTTTATAAATTACTCAGTCCTAACTACATAAATATTAGGGCTCATAATTATGTTTATCTATGGATCCGCTAGTCCAGTATTGCTTATGTAAAAGGAATAAGATTAATTATCCCTTGTTCTTTATGAAGCCATACTTGATGCTAATTAGGATGACTATTTTTCTACATGCTCACAGAAGATAATCAGATATAATTCTGGATCTGGAACTAGCTGTTATCCTCAAATGCAATTCAAATACTGAAGCTTTTCTTCTTATGAATCCTCTACTTATTTCATTCCCTTTTTGAAAAACAGGTGGTGAGGCTAACAATGTATATATGAAATTGCTAAAGCAATAGGAGAAAGAGTGCCTTATTTCGCAACTCTGATAGAGCTCATCATTTGCAATGTTTTCATTATCAAGGTTCTTCTATGAGTTACAATTAATGCCAGTACCTTCAGCTGTGGGATTTGGTGTCTTCAGAGAGCAGCAGATATCTCTACTTTTTTTGTTTCCAATTTTGGCTTAGTTTTTGAAATCTTAACTATACAACTATACTAGAAATTTTATGGAGGTTTGTGTTTGCATTTACTCAAAATATTTAACATTTTCTGTTAGACCACAGGATTAAAATTAAACCATTTTCATCTTTCTCATCTACTGTAGATATGCACACAATTTTCAGTCTTTAAAAATTATTTTGACTTGATTTTTTTAACCAACAAAACCTCTTGTTTATTTTGTTTTAAAAAGAATGAGAAAGCACAAATCACGCAAAATGTGAATAGCTGAGTAGGCTTTTCTAAACCCTTACTACACTGGCTACAACTGAAAACAAAAACCAAGAACTTCATTTGTCTGACTTCATCACTCAAAAATTGTGAACAATTTTAAGGACTATATATTGATTCTTAACATAGATTCTGTTGAAGGCCCATAATAATCAAAATGGTATCAATGTTTTTATTTCTTTCCTCTAAAAGGGCAAATATCATTAGGTAGTGAAACATCGCAGAGTTATTCCTTATTCCTTCTGATTTGGACTGGAGAATTTTATTCATGAACTATAATATAAATTATTGGAATTTCTTGGGGACTACAATATATAGATTTCATTTAATATTGCCATTTTTTTAAGAAAAAGAATTTTGAACTTCCCGGATAGGCTGAAGTTGGGGAAGCCAAATGGCTTTTAATAGACCTGATCTGGATATATGTAAAAATGGTGATACACCTCAGAACAACCTGGGCAACTACCCAGAAAGGTCAAATTAAAGGCACAATTTGAAAAGGAAACCATGACTTTATAACCAGTTTTATATTAATCCCAGAGATCTGAGCAAAAAACTCCAGTTTATTCATACAAAGCTAATTAAGCCTAAATACTGGCTAGAACCTAAACTACACACTTAACGGTAGACTAGGAGAACTTTCAAATAATTCCAGAAGTTTCAACAAAATGACTCATAAACTCAAACAGACCTGGTTCAAAATGTGTGTATGTCCTGACATATAGAACATGGAATTTCCACTGAATTCAACATAGAATGTGTCCATATAATGCTTTCCTGTTTAGGGGAATGTTAATTGCAATTCTCATATCTTTCCACCAATCCAAGGAGCTGTTAGAAACTATAAATTTTAGTGTTTCACACAGGTGGGTTATGATAACAAGTTGTCTGGCAAGGAAACGCTGAACCTTTATGTAACTTTTCCAGTGCAAGAAAGGTAGTTGGTAGATCATAGCTTCAGCAGCTTAGAAAAGAATACTTATAAGGAAATATGTTTATATTTGGCCCCACTCTTAGTTCCATCAAGACAGCTCCTAGGAGACTCTAGAGGTTTTCTACATCCTCTTATTTAAAAGAATTCAGTGTCATAAAAGCTTTAGGCAAGGTCCTATAAGCCCATTTTCATGGAAAAACCAGGAGGCCATGCTAAGTTGGTAAAGAAGAAATGATACTACCATGTTTCCCTGAAAGTAAGACAGGGTCTTATACTTATTTTTCCTCAAGAAGACACCCTAGGGCTTATTTTCAGGGGATGTGTTATTTTTTTAAGTACGGTACAACAATCTACATCTATTCAAATATAGTTAAGTTGTCTTCTTCTGGAACATCATCATAACTCTCCAAACTCCGAATTCCATCCTGAATTTCTTGTGACTCTATTTCCTTTAGAACCGTTGGCCCCAATCTCTTGTGTTGAGCAATAGAGCTCTCTTGGGGCAGATAAGAAGGGCTGCTCGTCTTCTTTACCGCTCCGCGACGAAATGCATGGGTTGTGCAGATACGCTGCGTAGCCACGCCCATCACTAGGTCTTATTTTCGGGGTAGGGCTTATATTGCATAAATGCTTAGAAATCCTGCTAGGGCTTATTTTATGGGTAGGTCTTATTTTCAGGGAAACACAGTATTGCTGGTAGCTTCAGCACACATCCCTTCTGTCTTGCCTCCCAACAACAAAAATCAAAATTCAGTTTTGGCAAATTTGTATGGGTATCTACAATATGCCAGGAATTATTCAATAGTGAATTATTATTCTATATTAAATATAATAATAAATAGTAAATTATTCTATAGTAAAGAAAAAGACAAGATTCCTGGTCTTTGTGAAGCCTACATTCTGTCGAAACAGGAAGGTGGGACAGATGAGAACAGAAAACTAGAAGAAGAAAGTAAAATGTTCATTAGTGATAAAGATTTTGAAGAAAATAAACAGGCAATGTGATAGAGTGCCTAGAAAGATCTTATAGATTAGGCAGGTGGTTAGAAAATTCTGTGAGGTGTCTGTCATTTTCAGGACATTGTCTACCCTGAAGTCAGAGTGATATTTTAGAAATACGCTTGGTTAATGTCACTTTCACCTTGATTGAAACACTCAAATGACTTCTACAGTCCTTAATATGACCCCCTTGCCTTGTAATATCTGGCTCTCCCTACCTCTTCCATCTCAACTCATACACTTCCCCAGCTTGCTGGCACTACCCTATTCCATATTCACCTCTGTGTCTCTTCAAGATCATGGCCACGGTTGAAAATTTTCATGTATGTCATTCTTTGATTGGTGTCTGAGTCCACTATTAGTCTGGGAGCTCCATGAAGACAGGGACCACATCTGGCTTTGTTCACCCTGTATTCCCAGCACCTCATACAACATCTAGTACGTGATAGATGATAAATGCATGCTTTGTAATGTATGAACGCATGAAAAAGTCAAACAGGGAGTTGAGATGTCATGGCATAGAAGTTCCCAAAACAAGTCAGCACCATAACTGTATAGACTAGTGATTCTTTTCAAGAATAGTTTAAAAAATGTTTGTTGTTCACACAGCTAAGGTATTATATATTGAGTACTTATTATGTGCAAGGACCTGTATTAGATACCTTAGGAAATAAAAAGATGAAAATGTTTGGCCTCTGTCATTACATAATTTATATCTTGTTTAGTCTCATATATGAAGTAACCCTAAGCTGGACTGTAGAAAGTATTCATCTATTCATCCAACCAATAAATGTGCCAGGAACTACTCTGGGGATATCACAATGAGTCCCAGACTTTGCAAAGTTATGCTCTAATAAGAAAACCAGAATTAGCCAAATATTCACACAAATACATAACTGCCACTGTGTTCTCTGTTATGAAAGAAAGCACTGCTATGGGAATGTATAGTAGGGGTGGAGGCAAGGCTCTGATCTATTTGGTTAGCCAGGAGAATTGAAGTCCAGGGAAGGGTTCTGATGGCAAGTGTCCTAGGAAGAAAAGGAAGTGAACTTAATCTTCGAAGCAGTCTGTGGTGCCAGGACAGAGACCAAAGAGGAATGTGGTTAGATGAGATTTGACCTTTTACTTTAAAGAATAGGTAGAATGTTTAAACAGATAACCCTGCACAAGCCAGAAGGGTATGCTCAGAAAAGGGCATAAACAAGGTCCAATGGTAACAGAAGTGAGGACCCCCTGGGGGGTCTGCAGCAGTATAGATTGGTTTGAGGAATCCAAGTCTGAAAGATATTAGTGGGAAATAAGGGCAGAAATAGAAGTTGAAGAAGACAGACTGTGCAGGACCTTAAGTGCCCAGAGAGGGTTTTGGGGCCTGATTTAGGAGATGGTATCCATCCTTCCTCACCTCTGCCCTCTCCTTCAGACCTCTCTGTTAGGGTGGAAACTTACTAGGTGCTCAGGGGTTGGAGAAAGAATTCTCACACCAGGAGTAGAATAGTTTTAGGAAAGAAAGTTTATTTTACTTTCTCAAGAAAGAAAGAAAAAGTGAAAGAGGGAGAGAGTGAAATTTCTGAGAGTGTGGCCACCATGGCACTGAGAAGAAGGTAACAGGGTAGTGTGCCAGGTGGTCGAGGAAAGTTGCTTGGTGCTTTTAAAGGGTAAAAGAAGGCTTTTTCCCCTCTGCTTCAGCAGACTGATAACAGAAGCGGCAGCGAAGCAGTTGCAGGTGCTCTTTATTGTTTTTTCTCTGTGAGGCTGACTTTATCTGAGTCCTTGGAATCTAGTGCTGGCAAAAACTGAAATGGGGAGCTCGTACCCCTACTGTCCTCTTAGGGAACTTCAAGGCTGAAAAAGAACTCTTAGAGATAACAAGTAGGCCATGGGTGTTTTAATTAAAACAAACCAAAGGGGTTAGTTGTGTTGTGAGTTTCCTTTTCAAAGGGGCAATTATGTACTGTGAGTTTATTTCTCTTACTTTCTGTTTGATAGTTTATTTTCCTCGGTTAGATACGTTGTTAGTAAGGTCACCTTTCACTCCCTGCAGCTAGTGTCAGAGAAAGCATGGCCCTGGACTGTATCCCACACACCTTCTCAAGCGCTTCACTCCTTTCAGGTTCTGCTCTTGTCCCAGTATCAGCATCCTCATCTATTTCACCTAAGCTCAGTTCTTCTCTGTTCAGGGGGATGCTTGATCCTGTATCCTTCTTTACCTTGTGCTACCTTGTCTCTCTCTGTCTCCGCAGACAAGTGTCCTCAAACAGTAGTCTGCACTGACTCTCTCCACTGCCCCTGATTGCTCGGTACATCTCCAGTCCAGTGCTAACGTCCCCTACCACACTCACCTTTTAAACTGCCCTTGCCAAGGTCACCCATGACCTGTCTCTCGGTTGTTCAGTAGACACTTTCCAGCCCTTATTCTACTTTACCTCTCTCTGTGGTATTCGATACTGCTGAGTCCTTCCTCTTCCTGGAAAAATCCCTCTTTAGTTTCCAGAACCACACCTTTTCTGTTTTTTCAGCCATCCTCATGGGATCCTTTTCTTCTACACTGTCTTATACAACATCCCTTGAAGCAGGCTCTAAGGTGGAGAACTGCCTGTAAAAAGTTTGTTGGAGAGTTCCTTGGGCAGACACACCTATAAGGAGGTGAGGAAGGCAGGAGCGGTAGACAGAGGGAAAAGGGAAGCTCTAGAATAACGCTTCAGAGTTTTCTCAAATTGAAGCCAGGGGGATGGGCCTTGATATCCCAGCATCAGCCAGTCATTGGCTGTGGGTCACCATCCAGGAGGGTGGTCATCTTGGGTGAGGCAATTCCCTGTGGCTGAGAGGGATGCCCATTGCGAGGCATTGGCTATTATGGGTACTTCCCCCTCTGTACCTCAAAGCTGGACTCACTACCTCCACTCCCACCCTCTTGCAAATCTACCACTTAGCTTAATTTCTCAGCTTCTTTAATAGCAACGGCAGCATCTACCCAACTAGGCTGCTGGAACCAGAAACCTCATCCTGCTTCTCTGCATGTCCCATGTCCAAATAGTCACCATGTCCTGTAAATGTTACATTATTAATGTCCTTTGCATTCAACCGCTTTTCTCCAGTTCCAGTGCTGCTGCTTTGGTTCAGACTCTCGTTTGTCCCTCCAATTTCTCCCAGTGGAACCCCTTCCTCTAGTAATGACAGACTGTAGTCTGTTATTCTGTTTTGCACAATACTTAAAATCTCATGGCTACAGGGTCCAGTCTGAACTCCTTAGGATGGCACAGAAGTCTTCTCCTGACCTGCCTCCGTAACTGCCCCTTTCTGGATTTTCCTTGAAGATTCCTTCCTAGCTTACTGGCTTTCTAGTATCTGGCTTACAGAGATAACTGCAACTCTTGAGAGTTTAGGAAGGCAACTCACAACACCAGATCACATTGTATTTTGAAGCAATTTCCTTGCAGCGAGAAACAAAGCCCTTGACCCAGAACAGCGATAAGCAAAGCATTTCATTAAATACCGGTATTAATCCCAGGAGATCACATGACCTTTTGAGCTGCCCAGCCTTGGCAAGAACCCAGCCCCCGCCTGCTAGCTGGGCTAATCTGAGACTGAATGTTGCCACTAAATCCTTATTGAGCATGACTTATGCACCCAGCTGTTAACACGGATACACTCACAGTGCCAAGACCAGGCGCCATTCCCCAGGCACTTACACATCCCTGCCTGCTGGGATGGGAAGGACAGGAGCAAGGTCACCCCCAAGTCAATGAGGAACGAGGGACTCTTGCCACCACGGTGTGCTTGATGGTGGTATGCTGTGTTTTGTTTATTCTCTACATCAAGCCAGATACCATCAAGCAGACTATAAATCCTCTTCCCTGGCATTATGTGACAGGGAAGCATTCATTGCACGTTTCTGGTCTTAATCACAGGAGAAAGGAGGCAGAGAGATGAAGCAAGAGTTAGGATAGGAATAAAGACTATCAACCAAACTTGTTATTTTTGAAAAGTAACTTCTGGTGAAAACGGAGCCCCTCTCTGAATAGTGCACCGCCCCGTTTTGCTTTGACATTAGGGAGCTCGCCGTTTGATCTTTTGCTAGGAACCCAACACCCAGGGGCAGCCAAAGTCGGCCTCCCAGCCCCACGGGTGGCCAGGGATGTTTTTGCTTTGGTGTCAGCGGGACCTGACCGGCAGTATTTTGGAACTACGGCTGGCTTCCTCCTCCTCTCTCCGGCCCCATCCCCTCGCTCGGGTTTCAAGCGTGTCCCTTCCGCACTGCCCTCTTGCATTCGCTTTCTTCTGGAGCTCGTGAATGTTACCCTAGGGGGGGCTGCAGCGCCGCAGGCTTCCTTCTCGCCGCCACCATTTGCTGTTGTTGGCTGCAAGTCCGGTGCCCGGCGCCAGCTCCTCGGCAGCCAGCGAGGACCCAGCGCTCGGCTTACCCAAACGGAGGAGCCGGGGCGCGGAGAGTCTGCACACGCCGGGCAGCCCCTCTCTCCACCCCCGCCATTCTGGACGCTGAGAGGCTCATTGCAGCAGTGTGCGTTTCACCAGCTGTGCACAGTCCGCTGCAGCCAGGCACACGCAGCCTCGATTCACACGGGCTTAGCTCCCGTTCAGAGCCTCTGTCCCACGCCCGCATCTATGCCCACTCCCCTGCTGCACGTGATGGGCGGTTGACAG
>VBSM01003204.1:40618543-40801089 GCA_008086735.1 Cheirogaleus medius | reverse complement strand
TATCAGTATAAAAGCATTATTTATTGCCAGAAAAAGACATGGTTACTCATCAATCCAGTTTTTATTTTTTATTTATTTTTTTAATCAATCCAGTTTTTAACTTTCACATTTATTCATGTAAGTGCTAAACAACATTGATTACATAAAAGGGATAAGTTGGGGGTTACAGAGAGGAATTTAGTAATATTGTATTATAACTCGATTCTTTGAACTACTTCTGAGTTATAAGCAAAAAATTACTTAGTGATTAAACATCAAAAATTATATTTCATAGTTTATCAGCTAACAACTAAATTATATAACATAAAAGTAAAGAATTATAAATACCTTTAACCTGCAAAGTGATTTGTAACATAGTCATTAGAGTCATTTACCTTTTCAGTTTTTGGAATGTATACCAAAAGGCTTTATTAAGACTTATCAAATGATTACTAGTTATATCTGTTGCTTTTTCTCTTAGAGGTACCTTGTTTAACTTAATATATTTAGGAATAGTTAGGAAAATCATAATATAGTTCATTTGATATACATTTGCCAATACAATATATTTTGATTAAATGGAATTACCATATTCCATGTTTTAAATATATTGTTGTCAAAACTTTGCAATTGCAAATACACATATCTGGTAAAGGCCTGTGTCAAAAATATTTAAAGACCTCTTACAACTCAGTAGTAAGAAAGCAAACAACCCCCAAAAACCTGAGCAAATGATCTAAAGAGATAATAGAAACAGAAAATAGATACAAGTGGCAAATTAGTACATGAAAACATTTTCAACATTGTTAGTCATTTGGGAAATGCACATTAAAACCACAATAATATACTATTACATATATTATATACCTAGTAGAATGGCTGACATTTTAAAAATTGACAGTGCCAACTGCTGGCAAAGGTCCAGAAAACTGGAACTCTCACAGTGTGGTGAGATATAAAATGGGAGAGCACTTTACTACATAGCAGTTGCTATGTCAAGTTAGATCTACACTTACCATAAAACCCAGCAATCTCATTCCTAGGTATTTATACTAGAGAAATAAAACTATGTCTCCATGCAAATATATATACAGGAATATGCTTAACAGCTTTATTCATAATCACCAAAAACTGGAAGCAGCCCAAATGTCCATCAACCAGGAAATGAATAAACAAATTGTGGTATGTCCATACAGTGGATGTATATTCAGTGATAAAGTGTGGAAAGGATTAACTACAAAGGGACACAAGGGAATTTTAGAGGGTGATGGGAATCTTCTGATTGTTGTGGTCATTAAATGTTATATGTATTTGTCCAACTCATAGAATTGTATACCTAAACTGGGTGGATTTTACCGTATTCAGATTATACCTCCATAAACCCGATGTTTTAAAAAAACACATTGTAGCTACAGATTTAGCTCACTCAATTAATGAAAAAGGATTTGCTATGTGACTTAATCAGCAAAGTCAGTCAGAAAAAGGCCAATTTTATTTTTTGATTGCAATAGATGTATTAATATCTAGCTGCATGAAAACCATATCCTTTTCTTAATTCTAGGAAGACAGAGTCATATATATTAATATATACATACCACAAAGAACTTTCCTGTGACCTGGATAAAGAAATTGCTGCCCTTTGCCAAACTTACCAAACTTTGTTTGCTTTGTTCTCACTGGCTGCCCTCTGGCATAATTCATTCTTTGACAATAGTTGGAAGGATAGAAAAGGCAATCTGGTTAAATGAAAATTGTCATCATTTCCATGGCCCACTCTACAGTACATCTGGACTCGGAATATTGTTACATAGACCAAAATATCCTGCTTCTAAAGCCATGATTTGTCGTTACAGAAAATTGTATAAACAGGGAAAGACAAGAATTCTAGTGTGGGTTTATGATGCCTTAATTAAAGGAGGCTTCACTGAAACCACTATTTTGGATAATTTTCTTGTTTGGTGTCCTGAGTTTTATGCCCGGGGGTGATACACCAATGTAAAGGTCAGGTACTTTTGAAAAGTCAAAGAAACATGCTTTTAAAAGGGGACCTGTGATAGGAGGCCATCAGAACACCACAACTGCATGTGCATTCCCCTGTAGATCAGTTTTAGGGAAAAGCATATGCAGAAGTGGAGAATATAGAAATTTTCCCTTAAAAGAATCATGTCTGCATACTCCTTGGAAAAATGTGGGGTACCCTCATGCAAGTCTCAATGCAGAGACCACACAAGTGCATCATTTTTTATGGTAAAAGAGTCACATAAGATAACCTGCTGTCATTATTTTTTTTTACCTAGCTCATCATTAGTTTAGAGATGATTTTTATCTATAATTTCCATATGATTTTATACCTACAAAATTAAATTATAACTTTACCTGTCTAAATGAAGTTCGCATACCTACGTGTATCTGCATTATGGCCATGTGAATGGATAGAAAAGAGGAATCATGTTACTGACACCACTATTTGAGCAACTTTCAGAAAAGCTATTGCCACTTACATAAGTATTAGCTTAAAATTTGTATGACTCAAACAGCTCTTGTGTAAATATCTTTGTTTATCTGGCTACCCCGGAAATGAAACCTTAAACATTTCAGCTCCATGTGTTACTAATTTACTCTATCAGAACTCATTGTTTCATTGCCTGCAGTTCTTCTGCAAGTTTGAAAAGGATGGAGACTGTCTTAGTTCATTTTTCATTGCTATAACAGAATACCACAAACTGGGTAATTTATAAAGAACGGCTTTATTTCTTACAATTCTGGAGGCTGGGAAGTCTAAGATCGAGGGGCCCACATCTGGCAAGGGCCTTCTTGCTGTATCATCTCATGGCAGAAGATGGAGGACAAGAGAGGGCTGAGCTCACTTTCATTCATTCTCACCATAAAGAACACCCTCCCACAATAATAGCATCTGTCCATTCATGAGGGCAGAGTCCTCATGACCTAGTCACCCCTTTAAAGTCCCACCTCTCAACACTGCTGCATTGAGGATTATATTTCCAGCACATGATCTTTGGGGTACACACTCAAACCATAGCATTCTGCCATTGGCCCCCAAAATTCATGTCTTTCTCTCATGCAAAATACATCCATTCCATTCCAATAGTCCCAAAAGTCTTAACTCATTCCAGCACCAGCTCAAAAATCCAAAGCCCAAAGCCTCATCGAAATCCAATATGGGTAATACTCAAGGCAGGATTCATCCTGAGGCTAATTCCCCTCCAGCTGTGAGCCTGTGAAATTAAAGAAGTTATCTACTTCCAAAATACAATGGTGGTACAGGCATAGGACAAACATTCCCATTCCAAAAGAAAAGTAGGCAGGAAAAAAGGAGCAACTGGTCCCAAGTAAATCCAAAACCCAACAGGGAAAACAATATTACATCTTAAAGCTAGGGAATAGTCTTCTTTGATGCCATTTCCCCCATCCTGGGCACACTGGGATGGGTGTTGGGCCCCCAAGGCCTCAGGCTGCTCTATTCCTATGACTTTGCTGGGCTTATTGGTCTACCCAGCAGCTCTCATGGGTCAGAATCTCGTGCTTGCTGCTCTCCCAGGCTGATGCTGCAAGCTGGTAGCTCTGTAGTTTTTGGTCCCACTCCCATGGCTCTGCTAGGCATTATCCTAGTGAGGACTCTCTTTGGTGGCTCCATCCCCACATTTCCACTTGTCATTACCCTAGGAGGGGCTCTCTGCATTGACTATGCCATGTGACAAGTCTCTGCCTGAGCCTCCAGGCTGTCCGTGACATCCTTTGCAATCTAGGTGGACAAAGCCATGCACACCAACCCCCTTCCCCAGCCCATGCATTCTGTGCCCCTGCAGAATTAGCATCATGTAGATGCCACCAAGATTTACAGCTTGTACCTTGTAGAGGGTCAGATGGAGCTGCATCTAGTCATGCTTAAGTCACAGCTGGGGTGGCTGAGGGTCACTGTGACAGAGTGTGGGCAGCAGAGACCAGAGGTGGCCTTGGGCAGCAAGCCTGTGGAAGGTGCTCTGGACCAGTCCCTGGAAATCATTCTGCCCTCCTAGAGCTCTGGGCTTGTGATGCCAGGGGCAGCCTGGAAGGTCTCTGAAATGCCTTCAGCACCATTCCCTCTGTCTTGATGGTCCCTTCTGTCCCTACTGGTCTCCTTAGCAAATAGTCACCTGGCCACACCCTTGGTTTGCTCCCCAAAAACACTTTTTAATTTTTATATGTCCAGGCTACAATTTTTAAAAATCTTTTTGTTTTACTTCTCTTTGAATTCTAAATTCTTTCTTTAAGCCATTTCTTTCCTCGAGCAGTTTACTATATGTGATTAAAAGTAACCATGCAGCTCCTTCAATATTTTGCTTTGAAATTTCTCTTACCAGATATCCTAGCTCATTGCTCTTAAATTCCATATTCCCTAAATTCCTAGGACATGGACATAATTCAACCAAATGTTTGACACTTATAAGTGGTTGATCAGGGTATTAAATACAGATATTTTGTATATCTCTATAAACAGTTCGTGTTACAGACTATCATCACTCTCTGTATTATTAGAAGTGGAGTCCTTAGCACTTCTTGGTCTGATCTAGAGAGCAAATGCTAGAAACCAATTAAGGAAACTCATTCTTAAAATTCTGTTCCTCTAGGACCACTCCTGAAATCTGTATTAGTTAGCATTTTCCAAATAGAACTAATAATTATCTATCTATCTAGATAGAAAGATAGCTATAGCTATAGACTAGACATAGACATAGACATAGACACAGACACAGATATGTGAGAGGGGATATATTAGGGGAATTGGCGTTCACAATTATGGAGGCTGAGAACTCCCACAACAGCCCATCTGCAAGCTGGAGACCCTGGGATGCCATTAGTATGGTGCCATCCAGTTTTGAAAGCCTCAGAATCAGGAAAGACAATGGTATAACTCTCAGTTCATCAGTAAAGTCCTGAGAACCCAGGGGGCCACTGGTGTAAGCCATGGAGTCCCAAGGCTGGAGAGCCTAGAGTTCTGATACCCAAGGGCGGGGGGGACGAGAGCGTCCCAGCTCCAGGAGAGAGGGGGGACTTTTATTTTCCTTTTCTTTTTTTTCCATCCTGGCCCCCAGCTGATCGGTTGGTGCCTACCCACAGTGGGGGCAGGTCTTGCTCACTCAGTCCACAGACTCACACACCCTCACAGACACGGCCTGAAGTAATAATGCCTCACCAGTTCTCTAGCTATCCCTTAATCCAGTCAAGGTGAGACCTAAAAATTAACCGGCACAGAGACCAATAACTTGATGCAAATGTCTCACATATGTCACAGGACTGCACACCCATCCCTCTCAGTTATTATTCTGACAACTCAGGCTTGCATTTTATGCTACTAGACCAGGGTTCCAGAAAACAGAGTTCTAATCCCACTTTATCTCTCATTATTCCTGGTTTTCAATTTTTCTGCTAGTTTGTATTATTCTCTTTCCTTTTTAATAATGGATCCTGGACTAATGAGAACTTAAAATTTCATTGTGTTTTATAAATGAATTATTTTATACAAAAATTAAATTAATACTGATTAGAAAATAATCAAAATGATGGCAACCATCTGCAAACCAATCACATTTATTTCAAAAATACATGCAGGCTTTATACACCTGATAAATGTTGTATTATATCTTCTATTATTGCTTCACATATGGAAGTAAGAACAAAATAGAACTTTGTATTTCACCTGTTTCACAAATACTGCAATTCTCCCCATCATTTGCATAATTCATGGGTGGGTGTGGATATTATCTATATGCCCAATTGATTGTGATTTTATTACATTACTTCCTATGAATCTGTGAAATTTATATTTATTGAAAACTGTTTAATCCATCAAGTTAAAATTACTGTTCATGGCAAAGTAAGCTTTAGGTATGAGAAATTTAATATGGAACTTGATAGCCTCCTACTTATTAACATTATGATTTCTTTCAGTGTTTTACTGCTTGCTTATAAATACATTTTTTGTTAAAACAGAATAGTGCATTCATAGTCACGATTGTATACAGGTACAAGTTGTTCACTTTTCTCAAACATTTAGAAGAAATACAAACAAAAACCATATGTTTTAAATATTCCACAGAATACCTTTCTCTCATTTGCTCATATGTTGCAAATGTTTTTTAAGCTGGTACTATTCCAGAGGAGTACCACTTACCCCCTGGTTTTATGACAAGTATTCCTATATATATTCATAAGTGCATTTTTACTTAAATGTAATTTTTTAAAAAACCTAACATTAAACTCCTAATCTTTTAATTTTTTTTAATCTTTAGAGCAGCTATACACGCAGGTCTCTAAGTCTCCTAAGTAACTTATAAGATGCTAGGCAAACTTGAAAATGCATCTAGTCCACTTTCCTCCTGCAGACCAAAGTGGTCCTCAACTGATTCAGACAGATGAGAATATAATCTATTTTTTAAAAGCGGTTATTTTTTAACGTTTTAGGCATGGACCAAGTCTAATAAAAGTTGCCAGTCCTCTTCCTAGAAAAAACAATGTACATGTATATACATATACCCACAAAATTTTGCATTGACTTGGCAAGAATCCCCAACCCCATCTATGTGGAAAGAGTTCAAGAACCTCAGGTTAATAGCCCTGTCTTATAGTTTAAAGGAGACCCAAAATGCTTGCTAGGTAATTCACTGTGTTTTGGATATTTTATAATCCAAAAATTCTTATCTCTAACTAAAAGCCTTCCCATTTCAACTCGTTGTCTTCATAGAAGTCATAAAGAACAGTTAGTCACCGTTACCTTTCATATTCTTGCAGGAATATTAAGCCACACCTTGGATGTGTCCTCACCAAGATAAATAATCCTAGCTAAAGTAATTCCAGTTTGGCTATACCTTTTCTCTGAGGCCCCATTATTCACTTCTTAATCATCTTCGTTGACTTCCTCTGAATAGTCTTCAAGTTTTTCTTACTCCTCTGAGGTTATGGAGGCTATAATGATTCCTCAGACTCGACAAAAGGTCTATATAAGTGGCCTTGGTGCTTAACCAGCCCTGCACAACCAACCCGCTGAGCATGGCCTCCACGCACTCTTCTCCTGCCACTGTGGAAATCCCGAGCTAACACGTTCCTGAATATTTCTCCAGATTTCTTAGTCTCCTAGATTTTCCTCTTGGAGTACATAAAATCTCTTAACCAGGCTGCCAGGGTTGTGAGCTGCACTATCCATGGGCATACTTTGCAGCCTAAACAAGGATAAGTAGAGGCCTTTGCCTTAGTACCTAATGGATCCATTTAAAATAAACTATGAAAATCTCTGACTGCCTGGATTTCTTATTTTTTCAATTACCACATTTCTATTTAATTTTCTTTTCAAGTTAGGAGATTTTAAAACAAGAACTAAAATACTAGTGCTCACATCTACTTTCTTTAATCTTCCTGAAAACTCTGGCCATCTCCTTCCTGTTCACTGAGATCTTGATCCAATGGTCACCCCTTGGGTAACCACCTCAATCTCATTCGCATCCCAACCTTATCATGAGGTTACTCCTGTTTTTCCTTTGCCATAGCACTTACCACTATCTGAGATTACCCTGTTCATTTATTTGTTTAAATTATTTTCATATTTTTATTTCCTGCCTAGAATGTAAGCACCACAAAATCAGGGACCTGTCTGGCTGTCTCATTCATTCCTGGAGCATCTAGAACAGTCTCTGACATGTGCAAGGCCTTCAGTAAAAGTATGCAGCTTTTTGTGTTTTGAAAGAAACTGCTTTATCCTGTTTATCACTTTGTCACCCCACTCTTGAAAATCTTTAATGTCCAGATCCTTATGAAAAACTTCTTTTCCATGAATTTTATGTCCATAATAATTCAATATACTAGAGTGCTGTGTACTTCCCAGTTATTGAGCTAACGTTGAGGTTTTACTTTAAAGAACAGCAAAAATTGTTTTGATAAATAAATGGATAGGGAAATACCAATACATTCGTTAAAGTAAAATCAAATTACGGAAAAAAAGTTTTATAGACATGCATTAAGAAGAAGAGAAGAATTTCTATATGAGGTGTTTCCACTTTTAAAACATCTCTCCCCATCCTCAAGAAGCTAACATGGATTCTGAGAAATTCCTTAGACAGAAATACAAGATGCTGAAGAAGAAAGAGGAGCTAGAGAAAGCTACGGTGCTTTTCCTTTCCTCCAGATTGGAAAAAGAATTCCTGGTAGTTCTTTTCTATATGCATATTATGCTTCCATAAAAAGTTTTTTTAAAATCCGTTGGCTATATTCTGTCTTAGCTCATGAACAAATACCCTTAGGCATAGCTGACATCCTCCCTCCACCAGGGACAGAATAGAGGATATGCCTGTATCTCCAATCAAATCCATTAGGTAGAAGAGTTGGGGTCAGTGATCTTGGCTTCTGGCATTCAGAATCGATAGGTCTGTTTGGTGCTTCTGTGATTGCATAGGATGCCCATGGGATCTTCAGGATTTCATAGAAGAAATTATAGAGTTTGAAGTGACTTTGAAAGGCTGCTTTTATTTAAACCAAGAGTTTTCAAACCTTTCTGAGTGTGTCCCACAGGAAGGAATAAATTTTACATGGTGACCTAGTATGTATACACCTATGCTGAAACACATACGCACACCTGAAATAAGTTTCACCAAATGATACCTCCCTTGCTATGTGAGATACACTCAATATTTTTTATTCTTCTCTGAACTATTTTTTTCTCTTATTTTTAATACTGGTTGTTACACACTAAATTGATTTTATGGCCTATTAGTGGATCACTGCCCACATTTGAAAAATAATGATTTAACCATTCTGCAGAAGAGCTAATGTGAGATCTGAACATTTTACCTGGTTTTGCCCAAACTTTCCATGACCTTAGGTGTCTTCCCTCATTTGGACCTCACATTTCCGAAACTCAATTATGGTTCGTGATGGGGTTCTCCTTGATTTATTTTCATAAGATTCCCAGAGAATTCTTAGAAGAAAAAAGCTTGATGAAGGCTTAATGTAACAATGAGCATGATTTGGCTCTAAGATGCTGATTCAGTGATGATTCTCTTTCCATTGACAATGAAAATTCAGAGTGGCTTTAAAAGGCACTACTTCCCCCAGAGTAATTTTTAAAAAAAGGCAGAGTCATAAACTTTTACAGCTAGAAGGGACTTTAGAAAATATAGTCCAGCCTTTGATTTTTATGACAAAAATATTCCTGTTCACATTCTGAGCAGTGCAGAGCAAAAGTCTTCTTCCCTTATCAACAATACTTTTAAAAAACAGTATTTGCCGCCACAAGCAGACATATTTTAAACAAACAGAACCTTTATGTTTTAAGAAGTAACACAGGACTAATGTTTTCTAGTATTATAGTTTAAAGGGGGAGGGAAGTTGGTAACTTAGCTCTGTTTTTTAAAAGTTGCCATAATAACTGAATTGTAGAAGCCCTGTACTCATATCCACATGTCTGCTTGAGATAGTCTTACATGCATGGATTTTCCATTATTTAGATATGACAAATTTTATTTAAGAACCTAATATTTGCTCTCAAGCAGCTTCCATGGTAAAATATAAAATGTTTGGTTTTTACATTACAAATTATGTTATCAAGGAAAGAATACATGATAAACAATGTGTCTGTTGTATTTCATTGGTCAGACTTTATTGGTGTTTTATTGAACATATTTGATGTACCACTCTGGATCCTAGTGTATTGGCATAGAATTAGACTTTTTGATTTCAAGTCTTCTGTTTCCCATGAGACCTTCCTTACCTCATTAGTTGTTTTATTAATTAATTCTATAAATATTTATTGAATATTTTAGGACAGTCAAGCACTGTTGTAAACAGTGGAGTTACAGACTTGAACGAGAAACAACCAAGACTCTACACTCAGGGAACTTACAGGCAAAAGAGCCCATCATGACTTAATTGATCAAGTTAGTTAACTGAGTTCATTTGGCTTAGTTTATCAGACTCTTCAGGAAAGTACTGAACTATGTCAAATTTTACAGAAGTTGATTCCCAAATCTCCAACAGAACTCAGGAGACTAGTGTTCAAGAAGCTGGATCTATTAGTTAATTTTAAAAGTTGGGAGATCATTAGCCCACATTTGCTGAGTGTTTTAGAAAGCAATCCCTAAGTATGGTTCTTCCCATTTGGTTTTAGCCCTTCTCAGGAATAATGATCTTACTAATCAACAATTGACAAAGAAACAGTGAGGGAAGAGAGAAATAAAAGGAACATGGGAGGAAGGCAGGCTGCAGGGGAGGACCATATCCTCAGAATGAAGAAGCAAGCAAGTATAAAATCCAGATTTGCTGAGAATATTATCTGCATCACAAATAGACATAGTAACAAGGAAACCTACTGATGCTCCCAACTTGAACAGAGTTGAATCTAACAGAATAAATGGGAAAATTGTTGGCACTCTCATTCTAGAGTTGCATTGTTTTGATGTTCTGACTCAAGTCTTAAGCATGACATTTCATGATCAGCTAAGCCTCTAAGCAACCACACCCTATTCTTGGCAAAAAATATATATCATATTACATTACCAAGGAGAGCACAATGGAAAGTTTTTTAAAATAATAAATAAACACCGTATCTTATTTATAAATCTTGTCAAGATTTTCAAGGACTTGCCCAGCTCCATGGCTAAAGCCCTGTTTGCTGTAGAAAGATGCAGCTTGCAGAATGTCTGCCTCGACAGCAAGCTCCTTTTCAATTTCAACTTCTTCAGCCCTAACCAAGGGGGACTCTTCTCTTTAGTGGTAAAAGTAGATCCAGGTTTTATGGCTGGAGAGAGTCCAGGGCACTCAAAAGTGAAGCAGACGGTTGTGAAGAATTATTTATGGCAGATTTTGTGATGCCTGTGTTGTACTCTGATTTAATAGGGGGAAAATGAAATCTGAAGCAGAGTGAATTCAATTTCCAAATTTTACTAGGTGTACATGCAGGTTTTACACCAGGGTACTATTGCTACCCCCAGCTTCTTTTCATTGCTTTCATACTTTGCAAAAGTTAAGTTCTTTCTTGAACAGACCCCTGAAAATACTGCACTGGATCATCATTAGAAGTCTCTAAGATGACACTTTGATGTCCACAAAGCAGATCTTTCTCCTGTAACACACAGTGAGTGACATTCCTATTTATGATATAGTCTCATGAATGAATTCACATTTCAATGAAAATCCCTCCTCCAAAAGAAGGGGAAATAATGATAGACTCTTAAAGCAAATGGCACCTCAAATTGCTTTTGCCAACTCTTCATGAAAGCATTATATTGACATGTAAGTGGTAATATTGGCCATTTAAAGATATCAAAACATTGTCATTTGCAAGGAAAATTAAACACATGTCCAATATAATTTTAATAAATATAACTTTGAAAGCAAGTCTTAATTATTTTCCAATACCTCATCTTTAAAGAGAATATTGCAAATCCAAGAAAGTTGCAAAATCCAGGAATAAGCAAAATAAATCTTATCTCATTAAGAAACAGCAAATAGCACATTTTTTACTAAAATTTTACAGATTTTAGTAAATAACAGTATCAAATTTTATTATATATTTTAACATATGATATAATTAAAGTATGTTATTATTGATAATATTTCATGTGCATCATTTTCTTTAATTTGCTGAGCAAAGTAAGTCATTATACGATTATGGTTCTTTGTTTCTGGAATTTTATTTATTATTCTTTAAAACATTTATTTAAATTGAGAAATAAAAATTGCATATATTTATAGTGTACAACATGTTGTTTGAAATGTGTATACATTGTGGAATGGCTAAATTGAGCAAAGTAACATCTATAGTACCTCACATACATCATAATGGTTCTTATATCATTACTAATAGATATGTTCAATACATCATTTTTGTTCAGATGTAAGGTAGATGTAGGTTAATTTCTCTTGTCTTTTTATTTAATCCACCCAACCTCTTTCATTATTAAACTAGTATCCCAGAATAAAATTTAAGGAAAGAATGAAATTGTATTCATTTACAAAGCAATATCTTGCCTTGACTTGTTTAATACAGATCTCAGAAGTGAGAGATGGGAGAAATGAACAAGACACTAAACCACAATGGTCATCTTTGAGGAAATAAGCAGGAAAGGAAGTAGGCATGAAGAAATATCATTTTGTTTCACTAATTGATTAACAGTTGAATGATAATATAAATATTATAATGAAAGGTATACACATATATACATTTATATAAAGTCTGTGTGTGTGCTTAAGGTATACAAAATATAGGGACCAATTTTATATGTGTGTGTGTTTATGTAGAGTATTAAATAAAATAATGAAATGCCCATTATCCATTACTCAGCTTACTAAATCAAATATAACCAATGTCTTTGGAAATATCTGTATGGAAGTGAATTTATTACTTCAACAAATACTTAGTCAATAAATAAATATTTATTGAGCACGTACTATGTACTCTGCCCTGTGCTACATACTAGGATATGGTGGTTAACAAAACTAAAATGATTCTTGCCCTTACAGAGCTTACAATCTAATGAGGGAGAAAGACATTAAATATGTAATCATGCAAATAAATATAAATACAAATACAAATTCATGTATAACTATGAACTACAATAAGTCTCGTGCAAGAAAGCAAATAGCAGGAAAGGCCTATTTAGATTAACAGGTCTAACGGCCTCTCTGAAGAAGGAATTTTCAAGATCAGATATGAAGAACCTTAAGGATTTAGCCAGTAGAAGGAGCCGGGAGGGTGCATTCCAGGCAGCAGGAAGAGTGAGTATAAAGGCCCTGGGAGAAAAAGCCTCATGCCTACTGAAGTTGAAATAACCAAATCCTGTCTACAGATGTGCAAACAGTCCCAAGAAATACTTCCCTAATACATGCTTTTCTTTCAAGTGAGGGTGGCATTGTTGATGTAGCATTGGTAAATCTGATGCCTTCTTTTTAACTTATAAGACATTTAGTAATTAGATATGGTTTATCATATCCATTATCACATTGAGTTCCACAGTTATTTGGCATAAGATTTAGAAGTTTACATTGGAGATTTGAGATTGCCTTTACACAGGTAATTTTTTAGATTTTCTTTTATATTCTTTTCCCTCTTCTTTTAAAAAATTTCATATTCTAGTTAAATATATATGACATAAAATTGACCATTTTAACCATTTTTAGGTATATAGATCTGTGGCATTAAGTACATTCACATTATTGTGCAATCATCACCACTATCAATCTTCAGAACTTTTTCATCTTCTCCAATTGAAGATGAAACTCTGTGCCCATTAAACATTAATCCCCTTCTCCCCTAGCTCCTAGCAACCACCATTTTACATTTCTCTCTATGAATCTGACTACTCTAGGTACCACAAATAAGTAGAATCATACATGTCTTCAGGGTGTATCCATGTCGTAATAGGTGTCACCATTTTCTTCCTTTTTAAGGCTAAGTAATATTCCATTGTGTGTATTTGCAAGATTTTGTCTATCCATTCATTCGTCAATGGACACTTGTTTTGCTTCCATCTTTGGCTGTTGTACATGTGTGTACAAATATTTGTTTGAGTCTCTGCTTTCATTTCTTTTGGGTATAAACCCAGAAATGTAATTGTTGGACCATATGGCATGGAATCAAGCTTCTGTTTTTTAAATTCATACATTCAGGAAATGTCTGTTAGACTCCTATGTGCCGGGCAGCTATACCAAAGGTTGGAGAAATGAACAAAGAAGACATACCACCTTCAAGGCTTATAGTTAATGTTTGAGTAGTTGTTTTTGTTTTTCTTCTTTCTTATGATGGTGGTAATGATTTGCAATTGATTCATTAAGTCTCTTTGCCAGACTTCTTGAGACAGATAATTTGAACAGCATTGGCTATAAATCAGAGATTTGATTAATGAGACCTGTACAAATGAAACTGTAGTATTGTAGTATTACTGTATGTATTCTACCATTGTATGTGGTAGTAATGTTATATGAATTCTACCAAGATATTAAATTTGATTATGGGGGAAGTATTCTTTCCATTGAATGATATTACTCCAATAGAAGTAACACATAGAGGAGAATAATCCACTTTGAATTAGTTTTCTTAGCAAAATGTGAACCTTTAAAAGTGTAGGATATACTTGAAAAGTTTAATAAATAATGATAGGTGACAAAAATTACTTATATCCTTATAGTCACTCTAAGGATAAAGAAAAACGATGCTTTCATCACCATAAAATCACTGTCTGATTCCAATCATCTGATTCCATCTTAAAAGTGCTTCAAAGCTGACTTCCTTTTCATAATCACAACGTTTTGTTTTGTATCTTATACTGCCTTCCTCCAAACAAATTGTGTATTTTGAGTAAAATTATACTACAAAAAAGACTGAACCATTTACATGGAATAACAAAATATAAAAACAAAGAGAAAAGGTGTTAGGGGATTTTTTTAAATTATAGAATGAGGAAGTTTTAACCATTAAGCACAGATTTTTGTTCTGAGCTTCCTACTACCCAAAGGAAAGATGGCAACTCAAGGAGTGACATAGCTCTCATTATCAAAAAAGGAAAACATGCCAGTCAAAGACATACTTTTTGTATTTGACCATTATATTTTGAGAATTTGCCGTAGAGTTTCTTACATAATTGAGTTACATAGGAAAAATTATCCTAGATAATTTTACAAAATCTTAGGCATGTTCCATATTTACATGTTTTTATACTGGCCATTAGTCAAAGCCAGGGGCATCATGTGTATTTATAGATCTTTTATGGCAATTCTGGAAGAAGTCAGTATGAAATGACCCAGGCTTATAGCTTCCTAATGGTCTCAGCTGATAGGAAGATATATAGCTTTGCCTGTTTCTTTAGTATTAATAGTTTTGCATAGTCTTGCCACCCATGTATTACTTTAAAACATACATGTTATATTAAACACGTTTCTGTCTCTCATAAAAGTCTGGAGGTAGGCAGTCCAGGAGCATTATGATACTCTAGAGTTTCAGGAAGCCAGGGCCCTTTTTCTAGTGCATACTATTCACTTCAAGTTTACCTCATGGTCCAAGATGGCTGCTCCAGTGTTCATATCATCATTCCAGCCACAAAAAAAAAGGAGGAAAGAGTGAAGCAAGGCATGCCTCTCTCTTTACAAACATTACTTGGAATTGCATACACTTCCTCCACAACATCTCCTTAGTGAGAGCTTTGTTGCTGATCACACATAGCTGCCAAGAGAGGCTAGGAAATGTCTCCATTCTGGGTGGCCATGGATGTTTGTTACCAAAGCAGAAAAAGAAGAACAGCTATTGAGAGAGAGCACACATTTCTGCCACAGATATCTTATTTAAGGTGAAGTAAATAGTCTACTTGCGAGACCATCATGAGTCAGACAAGAGCATTTCTACTGCAGTCCAAGTGATAGAAAAGTTGAGAGGAAGAGGCAGGGAAGAACAGAGGGAAGACATGTAACCGATGCAAAAGCTAAGCCTCTAGGACCATTTGGACGAGGATGCACTTCCCTCTTTAAAGCAGACCATGACAAAGCCATCACAGTCATGACTGTGCCTTGGACCTTGCTATCTCTTTATTTTGCATGTCCCAGACAGGCCCACACACATAATCCTCCTAGGAGTGCACAAGTGGCACCCAAACAAACTGACCTCCTTCATTTGCTAGCCTTAGATGCCAGAAACCTCAAAGCTGGGACTTGTGTCTCTTTAAGCTGCTTCCCAAAGCCTCCTGTGATCGGCCACCACCCTACAGTCATATCTAAGGACTAGGGGTCACCCTTTTATCCTCAGAACCCTGTACTTCCCATAACTGCCATTTTCTGAGCTGGGAAAACAGGGATTTTAACTTTTAGGAAATGAACATGTAAAAAAGATAAATCTCCTGATTCTTTTAGCTGTGTTTCTCTCAACTGCACCCCATATTTTCCCCCCAGGACACCTGCACGCATGGTAGTGGTTTTGCTGTTGTTGGCTCACATTCAGTTCCCTGTGTTGTTACCTTATTATTTTTGCCCTACTTACCAAGTTCCTTCATAAAAGTCTTTTCAAAAGAAAGGTTCAGCACAGTTTCAAGTAGAAAAGATGACATATCCAGTTTTACCTACAAACTCTATGTCCTTCATGGAGACTAAAAAAATAAACTCACACACACAAAAAAATAAATAATCATCATCATAAGTATATGAGGTAATGTATATGTTAATTAGCTGGTTTAGTCATTTCACAATGTATACATATTTCAAAATATCACATTGTACATCATAAATATATATGATTTTATTTATAAATTTTAAGGAATAAATCAATAAAAAATAAACTGCAAATTAATTTTAGTTATAGGTTCTTTTTCAGTCTTTCATTATTTGATAGTTTCTGGTGTTTCTTTGTGACAATATTTATAATTGTGATATGAGATCATTTTTTTAACTTAACAGAGAAACCATAAATCTAGCTAGTGTTAACAAATGTAACTAGCATATAACAGTAATAAAATTTGAAGACCACACAGTAATCTATTTTATTTTAGAGAAAGAGGACTTTGATTTTCCATGGTTTAATTGCTTTTCTGAAGTTCAAATTTTATTTCAATTTTAACCTACATTTTCCTTAGTTTTCAGAGACCATCTTTTCTTTTGTAATTCTGTTTGTTTTTGTTTTCCTTTGCTTTTCTTTTTTTCTGCTACCATTTCAGTGGCTATATCATATGTTAATAACTCACATGTTAATCTAACAAACATTTATCTAATGCCAGTTATGTACAAGGGGCTATGCTTTGTTCTGTGAGTATAAGATTTCATAATCTTGCTATTTGCTGTCATAGAATTCACAATCTAGTTGAAGGAGAAAGAGAGATATACTCTATTTACAAAAAGGACAGCAAGTGAAAAATTCCTCTAGATGTGTGGGAACAAATTTGTGGGGGTGCAGAAAAGAAACAATTACTACTTGCTACTTATGTTGATCAAACAATGAAATATTAAAATACCAAATTAGAAAATAGAAAAATATTTTCCACTCTAGGGGAAAGATAACTTTTAAAGCTTGAAACAGTAGAAGTCAGAAATGAAAATCATCACTCTTCCTAGACAAGTTTAAAACTTCTACACAATAAAAAACTAGTAAAAATAATATTATTAATAATAAAACAATGGGGAAGATGTTTCCCAATTCTTAGAGGGCTCATATCTATGATATACAAAGAATGTATTCAAACATACAAAAATATCACAAATATTCTAGCAAATAAATGAGCAAAAGAAAAAGGTTTTTAAAAAATTAGCAGAGGAAGGCTTTATGGAGAAGCTGACATTTGAGTTATGTCTTAAAGAGTAAAAAGGATAGATTTTAGCAAGGCAGAGATAGGAAGAAGGACCCTCCAAGCAGGAGGGGACAGGATGAACAAATACACAGTAGTCAAAGGACTAGAGTATTTGGGTACTATCAGGTACTCAGTTGGGCTGGAGCATGGCTTTCTATTACCCTGAGACTGGAAGCAGATTGGGGAGGTCCTTAAATGCCAAATGGAGGAATTTGGCTTTTATATTTCGATTCCACTCTCTCTATATTGTCTATAAATCTGTTAACAGCTCTTCACCCTATTGTCTGGCTCTGGTATAATTAATTTATCTGTGGAGAATGATGTCATGGAAATAGTACTGAACTAGGAATCAAGGGCCTTGGATTTATGTATTACACTTGGGTTTAATACATGAATATTACAACCATAATTCAAACCTTAACAATTAAAATGATGTATGTCAAAAAGCCTACAAAAGACAGTTTATTTGTTGCCAAAATTCTCTACAGTATCATGCGTTGCATACAGTAGGTGCTCAGTAAGTGTGTGTTGAATCTAATTCAATAACAAACCTCTGAGATCTGTGACATAACCCCGCCATTGTAGAAAAAGGAAGAACAAGGAACACAGGTCTGAGGGTGATGAACAGTTCTATCCTCTCAATTTAGTTCAGTGTTCTGCTCTGAGTTTTGTTTTTATTTGAGGGGGGAGTGGTGTCTGGTGTCCTAGAATTAGAATCTAAATTATGATATTTTTTCCCAAACTTTTATTAGAACTTTTAAATACACAGAAGAGTTGAGAGATGTGTACAGTGGCCACTCACATCCACCACCTAGAATGGTACTGATGTATTGTCTCCTTTGGAACAGGCTCTGAACTAGACGAATCTGCAAACCTCTCACCCCACTGCCCACACCTGCTCTGGGGTGGGGAGAATTACTTTCATTGTTCAAAAGCTTAAAATGGAACAAACAAACAAAACCTGGGCTTAGAAAGTTTCAGCCCTTAATTTCCTTACAGCCCTTCTGGTAATAAATGGAACAGCTAGGATTTGAACTGTCTGGCTCACGAATCTGAGTTATTTCCATTATACCAAGCAGCCTCCAGAGTTTCTTTCTGCTACTGGTTGGGGGTCACAGATTTTAATCAAGTACCTACAGTATGAGAAGGCCTGAGTTAAGCATTGTAGTCAGTAGGAAAAAGTATAAGCTGAGGCCCTTGGTGCTTCAGGCAGCTGGAAATGAATCAAATCAAATTTTGTAAGTGTTAGTTTCCTCCCATAAGTAACATGCAGACATTTTGTGGGGAGAGGAAGACCAGGGGACAAAGAATCTAAAAATATTTTTTGCCATCAAGCAACCTGCAGTAGTGAGTAAGGGTAAGTAAAAGCACATTTTCCTTCTTTCTCTGCTTACTCTGTTCTCCTTGCCTGTAAAGGCTTTCCTCGGTTTCTTTTCACCCGCTAAAGGTCTCGGCACATCTCCAGGCCTTCTTCAATTTCTGTTTCCTCCACTTGGGTGCTCCCCACTGAGTCCTCAAACCAGCAATGACCTTTCCCTTCTCTAAACTCCTGTGACTCTTTGCTTTTACCAAGGGGCAGTGTAGCTTAGTGGTTATGAACATGGGTAGCCTGGGTTCTGATGTTGGCCCTTCCCTTCTCTGGGTATGTGATTTGGGCAAGTTCCTTAATTCTCTGTGCCTCAGTGTTCTCCTCTGTTAAAGGAGATGTGTCAGTCAAGATTCTGTTGCAGAGAACAGCATTGACTCTTGCTTATTTAAGCTGAAAGTAATGTGTTATAGGGTACTAAATAACACAGAGAACATTTGAGTTGCCAAAGAAAAAGACTCCAATTTGAGCTTTCTGAAGATTCCCGTGCTACTTTGCAGAAATAGATCACCACGGGAGCTGCTGCTTCTTCCACAACCCACAAGTCATCTGCTGAATGGAAAAGCTGAGTAGAAATGCCAGGGCTGCAAGAGCCATGCCCACTATCTCTGATTCAGCAAATAAAATGCAAGCCCCCTTGCCTGCCTCTTGCTATCCACAAAAATAACTACCAGTTAGCATGCTTACAGGCAAACCACATTGCTCTGTAGCCATTTTTACAAGCAGAGAGAGCCAAGTGTGGCCTCTGCCTCACTTCCTTCTTCTAAGTTTTAGGGCAGTACTTCTGAGTGGCCACATTCAAATTACAGCCAGTCCTAGCTGCAAGGGAGTCTGAGAAACATAGTTTCTGGGTCTCTGGCCTCTGCATTTCAGAATTCCCTGGTTGGGATGAATGTTGATAGCTAATCCACTATAAATAACATCCATATGAGGTTAATAAATGTCCTTACCCCATAGGGTTGTTGTAAGGATTACATGAAATAATAAAGTACTCAGAACAGTGCCTGACACATGGGAGACTCTCAATACATGTAGCTACTTTCATCAGTCAACTTCTCAGATGGTGATTCCATGAAGAGTCAAATGGCTTTTGATGGAGCCCCAAATTTCCCACCTGCTAATAACTTTGATGAAACCACTTATTCTGTAAGAGAACCAGTTTCCTCATTTGCAAACTGGAGATAATGATCATTTCTCTACCTCGTTGAAAAATGATCTGCTCCTATCACACTAGATCATGTGTGAAAGATGATTTGAAAATTCTAGCAAACGCTCTAACGGCTTGAGTGCTCAATGGATACTAGGTGCATTGGAAAATGACAGAGCTGTGCTTTGATTCCGGTTCTTCCCCTGAGAATAGCAGTCTGCGTCCTGCAGATTCCTCTTATTCACTCTTGCACCACTTTCCCCCTTTAATGTTCAGAATTAGCCAGGGAAATCAAACGACATCACCACATCCCCGTGAGGAAAGAAAGCAAGGCTCAGGCACTGCCATAACCACCTCCTCAAAGAGGGGAGTGAAGCCATACCAAGCTCTTCAAAGCCACCCGGCCTCTGTCCTCTACACACCCGTTTCTGCAACCGAAGGGCCAAGAAAAGAGGCTGGACCTCAAAGACGAGACAGGTGGCTCCACAGCAAAAACTGTAACACATTCTCCCCAGGGAGAGAAATTCCGAAAGTTTAGCTCACTCTTTCCTGCCATAAAGCACACTGAATGTTAACAGCTTGCTTCTGTCCAAGCTGGTGTTTTTTAAATTAAGTATTGTTAAATCCATACCATTTGGAATGATGCTTCAGACAGCCCTGACACTCTCTCTCTCTCTCGCTTCTGCTTTCATTTCACCTAATATATTGTGCGTGGAGCCAGGAACCGGCATCACGGCTGCCGCGGCTTCTGCCGGGGCTGCCGCTCAGACACTTGCAGACGACTTTAATTTAGATACCTAGAGAGGAAAAAAAAAAAAACTTGGCCAACGCCCTGCTCAGATGCCATGAGGGGCTTTTCCCCGGCTGCCGTTAGTATGGATCTAAGTTCCCTATTGTTTTACATTATTTTTTCCTCGGCCCTCAAAAAGGTTTTAGAAATGAGAAAATTGGGAGACAGAGAAGCTATAGACTGACATAAGATACTTTCCATCATCAGGTAACATATACCCATAGTAAACCCTGGGAGCCTACTTTCTGCTCTTTCACCTTTGCTATAAACATCCCCCTTCACCACATCATTCCCAACATCTGAACACGTGTGCGGGTACACATATAGAAATAGAAATGTATATGTATGGGTATGAGACGAGAGTGCATTTCGAATCAGAGAACCCTGGCTCAGGGGCCACTTCTAGCCAGTGGGGCCTCAGTCAGGTCAATTAACTTCTCTGAGCCTCAGTTTCCACATATATAAAATGAGGTGATTACTTAACCAATATCACAAAGTAGTCATAAAGGTCAGATGAGATTGTAGATTTAACATCATTTTGTAATCCTTAAAGATAGTACATAAACTTTGCTAATTATCAAAATTAGCTCATTCCAAAAACTTTTCCCAATCACTCTAATTGAACTTGATTTTGTTCTGCTTTTTTGATTTTGTTCTGTTATGGTAAACTTGGAATTTCCCCTGTACTGTGTAACTCTGGACTATGCAATTGCTTTTCCTAGTTGCTCTGGGCATTCCCAACAGAAAAGAAAATACTAGGAAGGACCAGAAATATGAGACGTTGTGGTGAGCATCCTCCAGGCATTCAATAAATGACTGAGGCCTTGACTTAAAAATAGTGTACTATCCAGTGACTTCCTTGAGTTGACCATCTTGCTGTACATTGGCACACCCATCAAAACACCAAGCAGAAATTTCTGACTTGAAATACCTAGGCAATATTTTCAAATCACAAAAGAAGCTAGACTATCATACAAGTGGCTACCAGTTATGTTCCAACTATGCCCATTTTTTTTTCTATTTCTCTACAAATGATACCTTGTTCCTAGCATAGTTGCTACTATTCCTTTCACCACTACCTGTTCTTTCCTTTGTATCTGCCTAATGAGTGAAGTTTATGTATGATAAAGAGGGAGGAGGTGGTACTAGAACTAGTTAGAACTCTTTAGCTAATGACTCTGATAGGAGGAAAAAACCCTTTAGCAGAAAACTCTAATGTGTAAAAGAGAGACATAACATAGCTTTATGAATGAAAGTTTATTTCAATCAATCAACCTTTTTTAATGTGATGAAGATTTCAGATAACAGCAGCCAAGCATTTTTACATCTACTTATAAATACTCTCTAGCTTATGAGCATTATCTAGTGTTTGAGAGATTTGTAAAACTAATCTTTCTGAAAGGGAAAAGCATATTTCAAGAACAGAACCTCTTTGTCATGGATTTGTACGATCTATTTTTTTAGGTCCACATATTTAGTACTGAGGAGAAAGGTGAATCCTTGTATGCCTTGACTTTCCTAACAGGTTGAAAATGGGATTTTTGAAGTTCTTCTCTCTCTAATTGATATACCATATGAAGTAAGTAACCTGAAGTTGAACAACCTGCTTTTCTTCACCTTCTTGAAAAGCAACACTTCAAGTATGTATATAGGCAGATCTGCCTGTATTCACATGCCCATTATGGCTTGATCAGGTTTTCCATATTTGTGTGTTTCATACCTCTTGTCAGTATTTTTTAATAATGAAAGGAAAGAACATTAATTCTAAATGTCTTCTACGTCCACTGCATTTATTTCTGTGCTATCAGGGGATCTCTAAAGGGAAAACTTCCTGGTGACACATCTATGGAAATGTAAGGCCAACTTGGCTATTTCATTCTTTCAAACCCCAATGATTTCCTTTGCAGATAAGGGGAAATACATTCCTATTTGACACTTGACACTTTTTCTAAAACTGTAATAAAATCTTCCTCTGGTGGAGTCACATCTTGCTTGCTGGTGGATTAAGCAGTTTCAGAAGCTTCCTGACCTCCTTGCTGTTGCTGGCCCTGTCGTCATTTCACTGCTCATTAGCACTTCCTCCAGGGTTGGACTGGCCTGGAAGATCATCCTGTCCAACCCTCTTGCAATAGTGGACAGAAAAAAGAAGTAAATTTCAGTTCAGCCTTTTCTTCATCGAAGCAGCTCCGATAAAGGACGTGGGTGAGGTGCGGAGGAGGCTGAAACTGTTGGTTAAAAGAAGGTTTGGGGATTAACTGAGGATTTAATTCATCCTTTCTTTCCCTCCTGCTACTAAAGCAGATAGTTGGGAGTTGGCAGTGTGTCAAAACCAGGCTGTTCCTCAACCCCAAATTTCAGCCCCACTCATCCTGGGCTCTTTGTTAAGGGCTTCTTTTTAAACTAGGGGATAAATTTCTAATCGTGCATTTAGAATTAGTAAACCTTGGATGTTTTAAATTGTCACTTTACAAAGAAGCAACTTGCTGTGTTTTTTTTTCCAAATTAAGTCCTTACTACACAAAATAACTTCTGTCACTGTTTAGGTTTAGTGAGGAACTTTTAAAAACTTATATAGTATCCCTTTTCCAAGTCAAGATGGACAGTAAAGAGGAACTTTATGGAGGAGAATAAAGCAGTTGTCCAGAACACGTTTAAAGGGCACATTAAGTCAGTTTTTGTCTATGGTCCTTTCCCCTTATGGCATATGTTATATATTGACAGGGATTAAGTTTCTCTCCTGAATGGAACAATACACAGTCACAGGGAGCTACTGTACTTTACAAAGCAACAGACATCAGCACGCAAATGGCAAATAGAAATGTATCTCACAAAGAACTAACCAGGTTCGTCAGAGCACAGTGGTCTGCTTCATCTTTTGCAACTCCGCATCTTTTGCATTTCTCTTCTCTCTCTGCTGCTCGCTCGCCTTTCTTTTTCCTCCTTTTCCCCCTTTTTTTGCTCACACTGTTACACTTTCTCTGTCCCCCTGGCTTTGTTATTCAGCATGTCTGATTAGCAGGAGCCTGATTGGCTGGCTGCCTGCTCCGAGAGAGATTCCATTCAGCTTACCCCCCACCCATCCACCCACCCACCCCTCGGTCAGGAAATGTGAGCAGGGCTGATGGAAGCTGATAGGCAGGGCTGGAGTGTTAGCACCAGTACTGGATGTGACAGCAGGCAGAGGAGCACTTAGCAGCTTATTCAGTGTCCGATTCGGATTCCGGCAAGGATCCAAGCATGGAATGCTGCCGTCGGGCAACTCCTGGCACACCGCTCCTCTTTCTGGCTTTCCTGCTCCTGGTAAATGCCTTTTCGTTTCAATACATTGCTATTGCCATCGAGTCTGAGTGCTGTTGGAGTGTTTGTGTGTGTGTGTGTGTGTGTGTGTGTATCTTTATCTTAAAACTGCAGGTAAAATAATTTACAGGATTAAAAATAAAAAAGAAAACTCCTTCCAGAATTTTAACCCAAACTTCCCAAGCAAAATAAAAGTCTGCAAGACTTTGTGGAATTACTTACAGCTATATAATAATACTGATACTGAGACATGAACTTCGGGATATACTGCATGGAGTTTGTGAGCTGAGGACGGTATAAATGGTGGTGTGTATGCTGGGAATTTGGATAACAGACGTCCTGAAATCAAACTCACTGTGGTGTTCCTGGAATTTTTTGAAGGATAGTCTATGCGGGGCTTTCCCCTATTGCCTTTTGTGAATTATTTTCCCTCTATGCACATGTGCTACAGGTCCAGGTAAAAAGGGGAATAAGAGCCTCTTTGCAGCCAACCCAGATTATAGCTCTTAATTACTGCAAGTCATTTATGGATACAAGTTAATACCAGTATTTATGAATTGAGGATTACAGTCTTTGATCTCAAATTTACTTTTGAAGAAGAAAGGAAAAAAATGATGACTTTTTGTAAGGCTGATTTCCATAGTCATAGTGATAAGATGCTCTACTCTTGAACATCAGTACACATTGCATTCTTGACTCAAAGTAAACGTTCCGTTGTGACTCATACTTGGTTTTATGGGCAGAAAATGAACATTTACTGTCCAAAAAAAATCTACACTCAAAATATTAATAGCAATGCACATTTTTAAAAAAAAAAAAAAACCAGAGTGTTCTGGGCAGGCAGCTTAGTAAACCTCATCTGAAGGTTTGATTCCAAAATTTGCACACACTGATCCAAACAAACATGATTATAGCTCTCCTTGTCACATTTATGACATGCCAGAACTTCCTCAGAAGGTAACAAGGCAAGAAGGGAACAAGGCAAAAATGCAATGAATGTATAGATTGTTGATTTGTTGATGGAGAAGGAATGTTTTGTTCTGATTAGATTCTGATGAATTTGGTCTGCACTATAATTTTAAAGAAGCAAAGCAATCTATTTGGTACAAATTAAAAAACTCCAGGAAGATTCATCAGATAGAGTAATCAGACAGTGATTAAATATTTTATACATTCCCACTTCTTAATGATTTGCATCATTGTAGCTAAGAAATTATAATGCTGCTTTGCAAGTGTTATAAATATAGAAATATATTTTTAATTTTTCATAGAAATTTAAAGGCAAACTAAATTTTAAGCATGAATGGACTAACATTTTAGTTGTTCTGAGGAAGAGAATAAACAGAATGTTTAGGTGTGCTTTATGACTTGCAGAGCACACAATTTATGAAAGGTGTCTCATTTTTTCCATATAGGATGTGTTACTTGTGTACACTTTTAGTTTGTATTGTCCTTCCTTCTTTGTGATTTTTTTAAAAGTATGTGCTATTTTCCCATTAAATTGCATCACATAGCAAATTGCCATTACACATTACTTTTTTTGATATTTTCATATGAAAGTATGATCTCATTATACTTCAGTAAAACTTTCCCATTCAGGAATAGATTGTTTTGCTACTCATTTGGTATATACATTATATCCCTCTTTGATAGCTTGGAAATCCATATATGCATTTGAGCATATGATTAGACTTGTGTGGGAAGAAAGTACTTATTTCAGAAGGACTTAAAACATATTATGTTTTTGTCTTATGCCTGCATTTAAATGAATTGGGAATCTGAGAGTTATGCTACAAAAAAAGAACTGACTGGTGAGTGTCTACGTACATCCCTGTGCACAGCAATAACAGCTTTAGTAATAACTGTCATGTATTTTATAAGACGTCTGAATGTGCCAAACTCTAGGCTAGTTGTTCAAAAAGTATTACAATGAATCCTTACGATAATCATGCAAATAAGGCATTTTTAAAGCCATTTTACAGAAAATGAAACAAACTTATATTTGAACCCAAAGGTCAAAAAATGGAGAGAACATAACTTGTTTGCTTTGTACTATGGCGGTAAATATTCAGCAATAACAGAAGCAATGGTGTGGGTTGGTCTGTACTCTTTGTTGAAGATATTTAGGCCTTTTGCATTGTCTTGGAAATTAAAGATTTATATGATATGATGGGCACTTGTTACACCTGCTCATTAACTGCCCCCTTTAGCTTTGTAGCCAAAATTAAATTATTGGCTTAAGAGAAAATGACCTTTAGTCTGATCTGTAGTGGACTTAGAACTGGAAGCGTGGCATTGTCAGTTCAACCTTAAGGCATGACAGAGAAATCAAACTTGGGGGCTTGTTTTCCTATAATTTTTATATATTATAAGGCTCCGTCTACTGCTAGAATTATTTTAAGCAATTTCTAGAGGTCTCTTTAACTTAATTGAAAAACCTCCTGTTTCGTGGCAAGCCCCGTTTCTACCTCATCAAAGTAGCCTCCATGTCATTGACAGCTGAATCATCTATACATCCGTATCATGACTTGGTTCTCGAGTACGTACAAATATTGAATGTTATTCAGCCTCAGTTTTGTCATAAATCCTTTCCCCTTGGAACATTATTCCTGTGAGAATGGGCTCCCTGTGTCCCTTGTATCTATTTTAGGTCACCACCCATATTTTCATGCACAGAGCATACATCATAGACTTCTCTTGTACGCTGGCCACAACAGGACAGTAGTCCCCATCAGGAGATTTCATCTTGATATTCAGGTCAAAGTAAGCCACTTAAACCACTTTCCCAATCTTCCCATCCTGCTCCCCTTTTAAATTCCCCCTCCTTTGTCCCCATTGTTTAGCTCCAAAGGAATGTGGCAAAAACCATGACCGGCCATTGACATATGTGTCCATCTACACTTGAAGTCAAATCACTCCTTGTCAGAAAGGCATTTAATCAAATTTGCATTTGCTTTTTGTTTCTTTTAAGTGGTTTTAAGCTCTTTTGCCTGCTATTGTGAGAGTTGCAAGAGTAACACTAGGAATTATAATAAAGTACATGTGTTATTCTGCTGAATTTCTTTTTCTTCTCTGCACTAATTTATACATGGCAACTAGTCAAACACAATAGCCTATTCCCTTCAGTCCCTCTGGCACTGTTTTCCACTATTATCTAAGTGGATCTATCTTGGATGGGGAGAAGCACCATTAGCTTGTGGAATGAATGTTAAATCCCTTATTTATAGCAGACTGCGGCCTGTTCCAGCGTTGTGCGTGTGTGTGAGTGTGTCCACGTGTATGCACAGGCACCTTTCTCTCAGTGTTCACTCTGCATCGATTTCTTATTCTCATACCTAGATTGTCTTTAAATCAAACTTGAGGACTTTTCACATAAGTCTGCAGAACATAGTGAAGTAGTTATTTAAAAATTATTTTCTTCATGTTTTTGTGACATTTCTTATCCAGACGTGGGCAGCTACATTTTTGTTTCCTTGGGCTCCTGTTTGTAGGGTTTCAGTCTGTTTGGGACCATTTTCTGGCCCTCATTATTATTTTCATGTGCACCAGCTCTATTACATAAGTTGAGGGAAGAATGTCCAATAGTGGTCACTAGTGAACTACAGAAGAATCCTGTTACACCAGGAAAGTTTTGCCTTGAGAGATTGTATGAACACTGAAGACTTCTGAGAGAATGAATAAATGAATATATATGGTGTGTGTGTTTGTACATTTCTGTGAGTGTTAAAATATGTTGATGTCCCTTTGTCATTATGTTTGAATAAAATGGAGAGCAGTCGTCTAGCACTCCATGGGCTAGGCTAGTACTCAAATTTAGGAGCTGCACAAAGTTCACGCTTATATCCTAGTAACAAAATTAAAGTCAATTGTACAATTTTTATCAGTAAAGTGTGGTTAACCCTTGTACCAGTTACTCATTTGTTTTCATCTCAGTTTATTTTGGGTACATTTTGCACAGGAATTATGTTAGGATGAGACACAGTCGGTGTTTTGGTTCTCCCTTTTTCTATGGCTTAATCAAAGTATAATTTTAAACTTTTCCAGGAAAAATACAGCATTCTATGAATTTCTGCATTTCCTGTAACACCTAGTAGAGTGCCTTGTGTATATAGGCAACACAGCTACGTGTGAACTGAATTAAGAGAGAAAAAGACTTATAGAGACTATCAAATCATTCTCTAATTCTTTACACTTTTGATGTTTCCTAACTTCATATATATATATATATATATACAGTCCAGTTTCTTTGGTCAAGTGACAGCTCTGCTTTTAATTTGTGTATCTTTCAGTTTCCAGGACTGACATGTTCTCAGGTCCAATTATTTAAGCTTCATTCTGCCCTTCCCTCAGTAAGCATATTATACTATTTCTGTGGTCTCATGAGTAGAGTGACCTAGAAGTGACCTCTTCATAGCATGGGGGACCAGAGTCTTTTCTTGAGTGAGAGCATTCCTTGAATCACCATGAATAACCTACCAGTTAAGTGTGTTGAGATAATCACAGGAAAATGTGTCTGAATCAAGTTTTATAGTCTTGTCGTTGTTACTAATTTTCTTCTTTTAGAGAGCTGGCTTCAAACTTTGTGTTTTCAACAGAATGAGACAAGTGCATGTCATTTTCTGTCTACATCATAAAAACCATACCATGTGGTTGAATTTTGGCTTGATTGGCAGTACTGGTTCATGAGCGGCTTAGGACTGGCATACCAGAGGTGATGTAAGTCCTAAAGGATCCTAATTGAAATAGGCCAGCACAGCTGTGTGGGGAGCCTGCCTGCTCACTGGGGTAAGCTGTTGCTATCAACCCCTTCTTTCCATGAGCTCAAAAATAAATGACTAAATCTCCCCGATTCCCGAACTTCAAGATTAAAACCTACATTGAATAAAGCTTAACTGTTCTGTTTCCCCTCCCAGGGACTTTGCTAACTGGAGCACCCAGCGCGGAGGGCAGTTAGTCAGTTAAAAGTGTTCTGGCCATGTCAAGAAAATGCTCTAGCGGCTGTGGTCTGCAGCCAACAGTGACCACTGGCTTTTCATTTATTGGCTATCCCAAGAAGCTCAGTATTTATAAATCAGTTTGAATGTTTTCCTTTATCCACAAATGTTTTCTGTTTTGGTCATGAAAATATATTTTATCTCAATAACTAACTATAACCTCTATTAGAAGAAATATTGTAATTTCTGGGTTCAAATAGCCTTACCCCAAATTCCACCAATGTATAGTCAGAATTTAGTAATTGTTTATCAGAAAGCAGAAAGAATTCATTGTAATCTCTACTTTGTGTTTTCAGTGTAGTTTTTTTATAGTTCATGTGCTCCCTTGTATTTATCTCCACATTGTACTCCTCATCATTCACTTACGCTTCCTTCTGCCACACAAAGCTGTGGGCAGTGGGCAACAGAGGAGTGATTTATTCCTCTTGCCTATGTCAGAATGCCTGAAAATTAGATCTCGATAAATGTTGTTGAATGAATGAATAAACAGATAAATAAGGATGACCTGTTAAGAAAAGACGAAAAGAGAGTAAAGTACAAGTAGGAAGGGAAAATGTGAACAGTCACTTTACATGTGAAACATTCCATTATTTCTGGTTTTGGTAAGACCAAGTCAACAAACCTAATAAATTCAAAAGAGAAGATATATATTTAGGGTTTCTCTATATCTCTCTTGAACATGTCCACACGGTGAACAACAATTGAACAACAATCCCTTTTGCTATTGTTAATTAGAATGAATCATTTTGCATGTTTCATATATTTTTTATCCATTTAGTTCTCAAGTATTTTGCCCTTTACAAAAGTCCTGAGGAACAAAGTGATACTTACATCAGCCACAGTTTTATAAAATTTGAAAGTACTTATAAACTCTCATGTTGACAGAGACAATGCTATGGATTCATCAAAACCTATTGCTTCTTCCTACTGGGCACAAAGATAAACTATCTTTCCCAGCCTTCCCTGTGATTGAATGGTGCTACGTGATTGAGTTCTCAACAAGGAATATAGCTAGACATATTGCATGACCTCCTACCCCCACATTATCTTCCAAGCATCAAGAAACACTCTCTCCACCTACCTGCTGGATGCAGAGAATCTGGTAGAAAATTTCAGGACTCTAAGAAATGGCAAAGCCACCACAAGGAAGGCTGAGGTCCATGAATGTCTACCTGGAGCCAGCCCCTCACCACCACTCTCACAGACTTACACTGTGGGCATTCATTTAACCATGAGCAAGAAATAAACCTTTGTTGTGTAAAAACGCTGAAATTTTGGAATGGTGGTGTTTGTTATACTGAAGACCTTTTTAAATAACATATGCTTCAAATTTAGGTCCTATGCATGTCAGTACTTACTCATAAGTAAGTACTAATACCACTTTCCATTTTTCCTATGGGGAAAGAGAAATAACAGGATGCCACATCATCCTAATGGTGGTTTTATCTTTGTGGTCTGCAATTTACTGCATACCTAGAATGTGTTAAGTAGTTGAGGGTATGTGTCAGTGCTGCAGGAAAAATAAGAAAATGCGTCCATTTTTCAAACAGAATCCAAGAGTGATTGGAGAAGTGGTAAGAAATGAGGAAAGAAACCAAAAGAGGAAGGGCTGTAATAAAACAGCTGGAATCTCCTGGGGCAGATCAGGACCAAACAACCAGGCCAAGGACACAAAGCCACACAAATCCAAGGGGAAGATAAAGACAACAGAAAAAGACACTGAGAAGCAGAAACCAAGGTGCAACATGGAAGCTTCTCCAAAGACAGAATGTCAGAAAATCAAAGAGTAAACAGTTGACAGAGAGGGGAATGGACTCCCAAAGGCAATAAAACAAACGTTTCACATAGCAACATGCAAAGTAAAACCCACTTTTGGAGTATACGGAGCCTCAAACAATCTTGGACACATTTTTCTTGGAGGTGTCCAAGTGCCATGAAAGAACACTTTGTTTTAGGGCAGAACCACCTGGGCTGCAACACTGTTTCCAGCTCCACCATCGTGGCCAGTCACATAACTCTCCTGATCAGTCTGCTCATCCAGACACGTTGCACATTCCACCTAACCCTCCAGGATGCTATCAGAGGCAAAGGCACCATCCGATGTTGAAGTGCTTTGTAAACCCCAAAGTACTATAGCAGTTCAAGTCATTACTTTCCTTCATGTGTAAATCATTTATCTAGCACCAACTGTCTACCCAACACAGAGCCAGGCTCTAATAGAGATAGATTAAAGCTCCATGGAAGATAAAGACACAAGCCCTTACAATGAGGAGCTTGGTAGTTTGCTGGACATTTTGTTGTTAATTTTACAATTTTTCAAAAGATAACTCTCCTGTAGGCAACAGGTCTATGGTGGACATCATTATTTTCAATTGTCCCATAAGCTGGTTCACTTGTAAATAACCCTTCTGCACCTGCTTAGATGCTATTTGTTTAAATTTCATATGCATAGGTAAAGGTAAATTATGGCATGCCACAGATTATGAATGTGCTATTTTCATGAATATTATCAGTCACTATTTGATTTCAAACATTAAAAATTATTTTTACAATTTCTATAGTTCAGAATATCAATTTGTGCAACAGAGCACAATTAAGAATTAATTAAGATTAATTCTTTAGGGGAAAACTATTCTCAAAGCAAATTGTTATCATTGCAAGAATTACTACTAGGTGTGACCAATATCGAGAGAGTTTCATCAGCCCCACTATCGCTGGGGAATCATGGGGAATCATATGCCAGACTACAATCTTAACATAGGTTTTCACTCCATCATGCTTATTTTTCAACAACTAAAATCCATGCAAAACAAAACAAAACAAAAAACCACACATATGCCACTTGGAATTATATTTCTGTAAGTGTAATTACTATACTAGGTTGCATCTCCTATCTTCATTAGATTTTACCTGAAGTTATTATTAAAGTAAATTAATTATAATAAAACCAAAGTGACCTTGTGCATCAAAAGGGGGATAGTTGAAAGAAAGTGAATGGCAGAAAAATCACGCGTGTGAGTATTCACCATTTATAATACAAAAGATTTATTCCACTTTTGAGGCAAGAAATTGCAGGACTGTAATAGTTTCACCACCTGTGAATTATTTGGGTATACCACATAAGCGGGTTCTTTCTTCTATTTGTTTAAAGAAATAAGTGGTATGTTTGCCAATTCTACACTACATTAATTTTCACGGAGTTTCCATTTTCATCTTCATTGCTTTTTCAGATTTTTTTCCAAAGCTTCTGCCATTCTCCAACTAAAGCTTTGGGTATTTTCCCCTTCAATTTTTGTCCAGGGACTTTCTCTAAGTCAGCTCAGCCTGTTGGCATAAATGTTGGGATGAAGGAGTGTGATAACCTAAGACATCCTGATATAAATTCCAAGAGCACTAAAGAAATGAGACAGGAAATTGTGAGCAACCTGTAATAAATTCAAACTGTCCAATAAAATAAATATACCTCACTTTGTTCCCATAGTAAGGTATGGTAGGGTGTCCGATTTCTCAGCCTACTTTGCCAGCTGTAATCTCAGTCACCATTTGAAGTCTGTAAGGGTATTGTTAGAATATTGTACTTCATCAATAGAACCAGAAATGAAAAAGGGTAATGGAAACAATAAGAACTCCTACTGTTCAGGTGCTGAAGTGAGATTTGGAGGGAAAGTTTTTAGAAATAGCCTGATCTTTCATTCTAGTTGTTATAACCATTTGTCATTTAGACCTAATACAATTTACCTGATGTGCCACGAACTTTTCATCTGGGGCTTGTAGCTTGTCTGAGATAACAAATATGCTTTGAAATTACTGTTATGGAGTTAGTTTAATTGGCATTTGAATTCCCAGGTCATAGATTCATAGTGTTTTAGAATTGAAAGGAATCTTTGAGGTATGTAGAATGTGACCTCAATTGACTATGGTCTCTTTGAAGGCAGGAGTTTGGTTTACTTTGTCTCGAATGTCTTTGTATCCCTAGTATCAGGCAAAGAGTTTGATACACACAAAGCACTGAAGTTAAGTTTGTTATTTAATAAATGAATTGATTGCCTATTCCAGCCCTTTCATTTTGCAGATAATCGAATTTAAAATATAAATGTCTGCAAAGAGATTGAGTCCTATTTGCCAAGAACACCTAGTAGATAGGATCGGATCCTGGAATCCGGGTTTCTTTCTTCTGAGTCCATTCTCCTTCTGTTGCATTCATTCCTTTTCTATTACACTGTGTGGCCCCTAAGTACCTTTAAAGAACAACCATCAAGCTCATGTTGGTAGAGAAGGATTCAAATATTGAAGTGTCACATGCAGAAGGAACCAAGGAACCAGTGAAACTTCTGGAAAATAATCTTGAGTTAAAATTTGAGGATCATTGTTGGCTTATAGATGTCAGGATGACCAGGCAAGAACAGGGAACTAAAATCTGCAAAGCTTGTCTCTTTCCCTAGACCTGTGTCAGATCAATGAGCTTCATTTCTCTTGCTTCCAAATCAATGAAAAAATTTGAATAATCTGCCTATGTTGATGTAAAAATAACTTTATATGGGATCTTGCACATAGTAGGACCCCAAGAAGTATTAGCTTCCTTCTTCTCCTGCAGTGCAAAATGGTGCATTCATTGAGAGTGTGCTGTCTATCGGGCACTGTGCTAGGTAGTGGGTATACTGTGCTGAACAAAACAGACATGGTCCTAAAAATGGGTCTTTTGACCTACACTACCAGAAGGATTTGGGACATGGCTGGGGAAGACAGGAATTAATTGGCCAGTACTTTCCATTGGTTTTAAGTTGCTGTCACGATATATTTTCTTTAAACTGTATATTTAACTATTGCTGATGTAAGGGGGTCTCTGCCTAAAGAAATAGACACATTAATTCATTATTTATAGTGATTCAAGAAAGAATGTGTTAGAAAAACTCTAAATCTCTGAAGATTTATATTTAAGATCATTTCTTTTCATTATGCCTTTTTTCCCTGAAATCCTCTTTTTTAGTAATACTGAAACCTAAGCTTAATGAGTATATTACTTTGTCTCTGTGTTTATTTGGTACATAAACACCTGTCTTTTCCATCTAGAGCTATGCTTTAGTAGTGAAACTTTTAAACCAGCCCCTCGTCCGAGTGACTAAAAGGCCAGTCAGCTGTATGTGGAAGGCTAATGACAATAGGTTTTCCCTCAAAAGGTTTGCCAACTTCAGTTTGCCGGTGCTGGGACTCTTATGGGTGGGAATGTTTTGGTTACAGGCTCTAGAATCTTGATTTTAAGAAACCTATCCAGTGACGTATGCCCACTTTACAGTTCTAGATAATTTAGAGAAGTGATTCCCAGACTTGGATTTCATAGACCATTAAAATTTCAAAAACAAATAAGGATTGGTGTGCAGGTAGAGGTATGGAAAACAAAATTTCTAATTTTTTATTTTGTTAACTAAGGATATTTAATAAAACAAACTTCTACCACCATAGTTTCATAAGTGAAATAACATTCATTAGTACTAAAGAGAGGACTTGCTTTGATGTAGGAAACAATTTATATTAAATTATCTAATTCTCTTAAAAACCCTATGGATGGAATAGTTACAATTTCCCAGTTTACACTTGGGGAAACTGAGGCACCGAGAGGTTATATAACATGCCTAAGTCACTTAGCCAGTAGTGGCAGAATACAAATTTGAACCCAGGCAGAGTTCATTCTTGTCCCAACTCCTTCATTTTCTTTCATTGGTGCAAGAAATTAAAGGTCATTGGAAAAGCCAAAAGTTCCAGGTACATAATTTCAGAAGAAAAAAAAAACAAAACACTAAACACCTTTAGCTTTATGAGAAACTAACCAATGTCCTCGTTTTTATCTTTATGCATCAATAAAAACTTTGTCAGGGACTGGCCTGCTCTATGCCAGTCACCTTCCTTGAGACACAAAGAAAACCAAGACCCAGTCTAACCCCCAGGAAGCTCACAGACACCAAACAAAGTTTTAAAAAGATAACACAGACTGAGGCTGAGCAGAGTAGCCCAAAGACAGAAACAGAGAACAGGAAGGATGCTGGCATTTACTGTGTGCAGCATCCCAGCCTCTGTCCTAGGCAGAGGGCAACTCAATAAAAGTTCCCCAGGCAGACAAGAGACAAGGGCTCATTGCAGGCAGAGGGACTTGTGTGGACAAAGGCCCAGAGGAAGAAAAGAGAAGGTGAGTTCAAGGAACAATGAGTAAATACTGATAGCTGGGGCACAGCCAGTTCATGCTGGGACCTTGCAGGCTACATCCAGGACCCAAGTTTTTGTTCTAGAAAGACAAAAACTGTAATGGCCACATGGAGTGCAGAGGCCTGGAGAAAGGAGGCCGCAAGGTGTAAGATTATTGCACCTGTCATGGTCAGAAGCCACAGAGGCAGTCGCAGCAGCAGCAGCAGCAGCAGCAGCAGCAGCAGCAATGATGAAAAAGAGGGCAGAGTCTGGCTATAAGGCCACATTGTTATTGATAAGAAGAAACCTCCTGTGGGCTCCCTTCCCTTACAGCTTGAGACTTCCCAGGCTCTTAAAGTACCAGCTGTGTGCCAGGGCTCTTTAGGTCCCACTGCTTAACACAGAGCCTGGAACCCAGAGCCTAGAACCGAGTAGGTGTGCTATCCGTGCTTGCTGAATCACGGTGTGAAAGAGTGAATAATTGTATTCAAGGCCTCCCTGGTAAAATTTTTGACCTACAGTCAGGGGTTATTTTTTCCAAATTATGGAAAGCCTTTGGGAGCAACAAATGTATCAGTATCCTAAAAAGTTAAGAACTTTCTGTCACTTAGCAAAGTCTGAATTCAGGCCCAGCCTTTCTGAAGAGATCGCCAAAATGTTGTGACTTAACCCTTTGTTCACTCTCAGGGAACCTTTCAAAATAAAGAGGCTATTTATTTCAAAAGGGCAGTCGTGTGTTTTTTGAAAGCTTTATGATGCTTAAGTAACACAAAGCCCACAACATGGAGTCATTTTTGTACCTTCAAGTGATTATTGTAGTTCGAGGCTATAGTATTTTTGCCACATGTGGTCATTTATCTAAGATATTTTCTCACCCAACAGTGCCCTATTCAGCTCTTCAGATTCATGTCACAATTATGAATCTTTCCATGGAACACCAGCAAATATCTTTGCCCCTATTCTTGCAGCTCTCCACATTACTCAGTATGGGCCCCATATGTGGGGTTTTCTTTGAAAGAAGCTAAAACTCCAGTAAAAGACGTAGCATTGACAGTCTAGATTTACCCGCCCAGGTTAAATACTAATCGTGGTCTTCAGAAAATAATCAAGCCATATCTGAAATTCCTAAATTCATCACTTTATACTAAAAACATAATTTGACTACAAAGATAACTCACAAGTCCTATTAAAGTGTGAGTTAAATGTCACATAAATTCTTTATATTTTTTTCTTTATAAATCCAATTGCTAAAGCATCAGATTTTTAATCAGGCATTGGAATCCTATGTGTATGTAATTTCTTCTCCTAATTATAAACAAATAGTCTGCAATGTGCACATAGCTCTTTACACAGCATTAGTACAAAATTGATTATAGCTTGGCCTCACCTCTTAAAGTAGATTTGCTTTGGAACGGCATCACATAGGTATTTATGTTTTAAATCAGATAGTCCTTCTGACTTTGACTTTCGTTTGGATATCTACCACTTTTTCTTTCCTTCCTGCTTCCCTGAAATTGACTGAAAACAGTATTAAAACCTCCTCAGACTTAGCAAAAGGAAAAAAATGTGAATTTCAGTCTCCTCCTGGTGCCAAGTACCGTGCTATTTATTTATATATGTCAGATAAGCCTGGCCACAACCCATTTTACAGATCAGAAAACTGAATACTAAAACCTAAAAGGTGATATGAATTTATCAACTTTTCATATATGTGAGTTCAGTTCTAATAGCAAACAAATCACATTAAAATATGCAGGACAGATTATTTTCCATGTTGTTTGAACTATGTTTTTGGCCTTTGTTAGCAAGAGCCTCCCCAACGTGCTGAGTGATTTCCACAGTTTCAGAACCAAGTTCATTAGAGTTCACAGCTTGTACCGTATTTCATCGATCCCAAGATACACATGTTTTTTCCTGATTTTAGAAACGCAAATGTATCTCATAACTGATAGCAGATCATAGTTTAGTGAGTAGCATTTTTAAAAATTCATAACGGTACATAAAATAATAAAGTAACTTCAATCTATGGGCTCTTGGATTCATTGCAATACTGTATCAGGACCATTCCAGTATCTAACTGATGGGAGCAAAGCTAGGCTTAAGATTCAGGTGCAGAAATATGATTATGGAACCCTCCCATTCATCAGCCTCTGATGCAGATGGTTCCTGCCTTTGTTTGCTAATCTCCCCTGACCTGAAGTACTGGAGAGAGTTTGTACATTGATCTCACCTTAGCTCTGTTCTGTCCCATCCCAAGGTCAAAGCCCCCTGCCTAGGACCTCCTCTCTTTCTCCTCTATGTGTGCCTCAGTGTTCTTATCTGTAAGCAAGCATAATGTAATACGGTAGTTTCTGATGTTTGGTCACTATCACAATCAGCTGGGCACTTGTCAAAACTATGAAGACCCAGGCCCATCTTACTTCAAAGAGCCTAGGCCTCTGTGTATTTTGTTAGCATTCCAGGACATTCTGATATACAGCAAAGTTTGAGAACCACAGGAGTAGTGGTTAAGAACCAGACTTCCTGGTTTCAAATCCCATCTTCACTAGTGTAGACTTTCTACTATTGTACTATTGTCTGTGCCTCAGTTTTCTTGTCTGTAAAACAGGGACCAACTATAGCATCTACCTCCAAAAGTCATTGTAAAGTTTAATAAAATGATTCATGCAACATACTTAGCACCATGCCTCACACACATAGCAAGTGCCCAATAAACATCAGCAATTATTATAATATTACTCCCTCCCTACAAAGCCGAAATTCCCAGAAACCAATCTCTTTATCTTTTCCTGGATCAAAGACAACTGAGAGTTTTGCCTAATAACTATGGTATCCCATTCAATCTTAAAGAAAGGGACTAAGAAGAAAAACTAAGATTGCTTTTTAATTTTGGAAAGGATGGGTCTGGAACCCATTGAAGCCAGACAGTCTAAGACAGAATAAACATAAAGGTTGTCTCAAGCAAGTCATCCTGTGAATTCACTCAAAAACGCTTGTCCAATTCAGGGTTCTCAACCTTCCTCTGTATCAAAATCACCTTGGGAATATTGAACACAATGTCTGGGTAACCCACTAGCCTCCCTCCCCCAAGAGATTCAGATAAAATCGGCCTGGGAAGGGGCCTAGACATCGGCAATTTTTCTTAAGTTCCCAAGTAATCTGAATGTACAGCCAGAATTAATAACCACTTTTCTTTCTTTCTTTCTTTCCTTTCTTTCTTGACAGAGTCTCACTTTGTTGCCCAGGCTAGAATGAGTGCTGTGGTGTCCTAGCTCACAGCAACTTCAATCTCCTGGGCTCAAGGGATCCTACTGCCTCAGCCTCTTGAGTAGCTGGGACTACAGGCATGCGCCACCATGCCCGGCTAATTTTTTGTATATATATTTTTAGTTGGTCAATTGATTTCTTTCTATTTTTAGTAGAGACGGGTTCTTGCTCTTGCTCAGGCTGGTTTCGAGCACCTGACCTCGAGCGATTCACCCACCTTGGCCTCCCAGAGTGCTGGGATTACAGGCGTGAGGCACCGTGCCTGGCCAATAACCACTTTCCTTACTGAATATTAAAAATGTCCTATAAACCTCTCACCTCTTAGGGGATATAGCTCTTATCTTTGAAGATGCTTTATAAACTCCCCAAAATAAAAAAAACTTAGTAGCCCCTTTTCCCCCAAATAGGGATAATATACTGGTTCCAATAACTTATATAAGTTGATATGAATGCACTTTGTAAATTGTAAATGTGAGTCCGTATGAGAAAGAATGATTATGATGCATGATGTGAAGGTGTTTATCCTATCCTGTTGCATAGCATGCAGAAAGAGATTCCAAAATCTTCCAGTTAACAACATGTAGTATAATCAGAAGTAGAATCTATCATCCATTTGAATATATAAGCATTTTATTCAAAAATAAGAACCATGAACGTATTAAATCATTTTGCACAAGATGGAAATTAGAAATTCCCCGAGCCCAATCTGTGGGTATTCAGACTTCTGCATATATTATTCATCTAATTTTCTATTTTCTTTATTTTTCTGTTTCTGGATGTCCATGGTGCCAGAGTAAGTATTTGGTTTTATTTCCCACTGTTCTCCTCAGACACCTAAGTTTAACTCCTGTCTGGATTACTTACTCTTATCCATCCATATCCCACTTACTTAATTAGACATAAATTACTCCTATCTGTTAGGGAAATGATTGTAAGCTGAATTTCTCTCATCCTTTTGACAGCAAGTCTTCATTCCCCCTTTTTATCTAAAATGCCCATAAACCTTCAGTGCCTCATAGGTGTATTATGAGGATCAAATCGATATGTGTAAGTGCTTTAAAACCTGTAAAGCCCCAATCCTACCATGCCCTGTTCCGAATCCTTCACTGGCTCCAGCTGTCATTCTGTTCGAGGACTGGTCCCTCAGCTAGGCCTCAAGGCCCTGTCCCCGACCAGCACCCCAGCCTTGCCTTCAGCTGTTCTGCTGCATGTCTGGCGCACTGAGCCGCGCTTCAGAGGAACTGCCCTGCCAGGGCTGGAAGCAGCCGGGACACCAGGTGTGTGTCACATAGATTATGGTGGCAAGAAGAGTCTGGATTAGGGCACTGGTATATGAAATGGAAAAGAGGGAACAGAAAGGAGCTACCCTGCCGAAGTAGACTAGGCAGTCCAGGCAACTGATGGATGGAGCGGGGCGAGGAGGAGGACAGAGGCAGCCGGAGAACAGGGAAATATTTTATAGCGATGTCTATCATGGTGTTGGGGGAAGGACTGCTAAAAGATTGGGGCCTCCAAATACTGAGATTGGTTTTAGACATGCTGCTGCGTGTAAAGTACTAACAAGGCATTCAGGTGAGTGGATAGAGAAGCCTGGAGATTGGAAAAGATACAGATTTGTAAATCACCTACAAAGGGAAGACAGTTCAAGCTAGGGAGAGTGGGTAAGATCGACTGGCGCCCAAGGAAAGGACCTTGGGATGGTGGCAGTTGCCTGGAGGAGTGAGTAAGGAAGGCGGAGGAGGGACAGGCAAGGACTGGTTGCCAGAGAAGCCAGGGGAGCTATTCCACCGCAAGATGTGAGGGAGCGCCACAGGATGTGGTGAGTTACAGGGTGCTGAGGAATTTCAGAGGAGCCGGGTCAGGCAAGTTGTGGGCAGAAGCCAGATTGCAAAGTGTTAAGGAATTTGGGGGCATTGAGGAAGTGGGTGCAGGGGAAGTGGATTAGCCCTTCAAGAAGTTTAGAAGTGAAAGGAAGGGAGGCAGGAGACAGTTTAACCCTCCCTGGGAACTGACAAAGTGGAAAGGAAAGGTAGGAAAGCACAAAGCGGGAGCTAGGAGATAAAAGTGAGCTTGGTTTTAATAAAAAGAGGAGAAAGTGCTTTCGCCTTAATAGCTCAAAGAATGCTGATAGCAGCCGTGTGTGAAATTGATTTCTGAGGCCCAGCACCAGAGACAGAGAGGCTGTGAGGGAAATGGGGTAGTAAGCCATGATTTAGCACCTTCGCTTTCTCTGCTTATTACAAAACAGGCTTTTAAAAAGACGCCTGTGGTGCCCCTCTGCAATCTTGATATTGTCTGTGGCCAGGACCCATTTTAATATATTCCTGAGGCATTTTAGTGATTATAACACTACTGTAGACATTAACCTATTAACTTTTCACATTGCTAAGCATGTTAATGCAATGCATATAAATAGAATTCCTCCATGAAGTAATGTTGAATGATGCTGGAGGAAAAAGAACTCTTTTTGCTGAAAACAAAAAGACGCACATTGAAAGCAAAAATTAAGCTTTTTGCTTAATTCTCAAAGTATTTGCTTCTACTTCACAAGCACTGAGAGTCAGAGAGGGCTCACAAGAATCACAAAAATCACACTATGTTTCATATGCTAATAAACATTTAATAAATAGTTTTGCTAATGGCTCCTTGACATTGTCATTTAATTTACAAATAAATAGAAGATAGCATTACTTCCCACATATATAATACTTAATGATATTTTTAAATTAGGAGTTTTAAATGCTAGCAGGACATGGAATTTAGCCAGCTCAAAAGCATAAATACTTCCATTGAACTTGACTAGAAGGTAGGAAGAGAGGACTGGTATATTTGTCTCTGATCACCATTATTATTTCCCATCTCAATACCAGTAGGTCTGTACTGTTTACAGATAGTGATGACAAATTATAATGAACTGAAAAACAAAGTTATTTTAGAAAGCCAAAGTCTTTCTTGCAGTGATTTAAAATAAGGTACTTATATTACAATCTAACATGCACAAAATTTTAAAGAAAAAATTGCAGGTTACTATGTGTGTGAAATAAATACTCATTTAACCAGAGAATGCATGGCCTGGCTGTGGCAGTTACAACGAAAGCTATACTAAGGCAATAGTAACTGAATCTCAATTATTATTGATAAAGGACTTAGTATGTAGGGCAACATCTGTAAATCAAAATATTAAAAAAAAAACACTATAAGTTATACAGTCGAAAGCCAAAATAACAGAGTTTCTGTTCTGACACAAAACAAAATATGTTGTGAAAATTATTGAAATAGCCGTTATAGTAGAAATATCATAGGAAGAAAAAAAATTTATTCTCTAACAGTTGGATAAGAAGTAAATCAACACAGAAACTGAAAACCATCAAATAAAGCTGACTTTTATCCCATAATTTGGTAGACTTTTGCTTACAAGTATTGATTTTCAAAGTATTAAATGGAATACATTTATTAATAAAATAGAGTATAATAATTTAATATTTCATTTATTATTCAGAAGTCACTTTAGGAGTTGCCATAGGTTCTGGATGTGAGTGATTGTGTTAGTAAAGAAAGAAGATACCAAATAGAGATTCTCTGTTTTAAGAATTAGTTCCTTTGTCAGCCGGGCGCGGTGGCTCACACCTGTAATCCTAGCACTCTGGGAGGCCAAGGTGGGAGGATCGCTCAAGGTCAGGAGTTCGAAACCAGCCTGAGCAAGAGCAAGACTGCGTGTCTACTAAAAATAGAAAGAAATTCATTGGCCAACTAAAAATATATAGAAAAAATTAACCGGGTATGGTGGTGCATGCCTATGGTCCCAGCTACTTGGGAGGCTGAGGCAGAAGGATTGCTTGAGCCCAGGAGTTTGAAGTTGCTGTGAGCTAGGCTGATGCCATGGCACTCTAGCCTGGGCAACAGAGTGAGACTTTGTCTCAAAAAAAAAAAAAAAAAAGAATTAGTTGCTTTGTAATAAAACAATTCTTAGGGCTGAAGCAATAGTACTGCCTCTACCTGGATTTCATTTAGTAATTGTATGGCTCAACACTCTTTCATATATTAGCACTTTTACTTTTTAAAAAATCTTTATAGCAATTCTGTGAGTTAATTAAGCAAATATTTGCTCATGTCCCACTTTACAGACTAGAAATGTTTACATTACATACTAATGTTTAAGTATGCTTAAATGAAATAGCCTAATTTGGAATCTTGGACATTTTCATGGCTAGAGGTGTCTTAGAAATTATCTGGTCAAAATTCTTTCTCGTGGAATTGACTAAACTAAGGCACAGAGAACTGAGTTGCCTAAAATGCCACAATGGCAAAGTCAAGGTATAATAAAAAAATACCACAATGGCCAAATCTTGTTGCCCAGCCTGTGTCCCTATTTATAAATTTTTGCCATCAATTTTATTTTTATACACTCTCTAAAACATTTTAAAAATGAAAGGTGTTCACAAAAAATAAGTTGAACACTAAATATCCATTGAACATTAAACCCTGTGTCAAGCCCCGTGTTGGACATTAGGAAGGTAAAGCTGAATTGAACCTAGTCCTTGTCTTTAGGGGCTTCATATTGATATTTTGCCTCTATTAATTTCTTTTAACATCAGGCCTCTATTATTTGAATTTTAAGATTTATTTTTACATAGAACCTAATGGAAATGCATTAAATCTCTTACTTTAAAACTTGTACCAAAATTTTCTTCTCTCTGTTCATTTTTCCTGATTAATTCTGCTCAATTTTACATCTTTCTATGATCTATGACTATCTATACTGTACTAATTTTTGCACTTGTTAAAATATGGTTTTGTAAGTATTCTTTACTTTTCAGTTGCTAGAGGCCTATGCCTTTATTTAAGTCAGGACTTCCTCACCCATCTCTCTTCATTTCTACTCTGAGTCATCGCTTCTAATCTCAGCACAATCATCTCCACAAAGCACAGCTTCCCAAGTGTTGCAGAAGGACTGCCAATTGTTTACTCAGTGGTGAGGGCCTTTGGCAGACAAGTATCTAGAACTTGGATTAGGCTAGATTAAGGCAAGATGTGACAGGTTAATCATCTTTCAGCTTTACACATTTTGGGTAAATTTAGAATTGGCATAAAAAGACATGTGAATAAGCAGAAATGTGATCCTCTTTTTTTTCCCCATGGATCAGAATCATTTTTGGTTCTCTTTCATTCCTTTCCTTATCTTCAGCTTCTGCAAATATTTTTTCCCCTCTGTCTTTAGGGAATCTGAATATATATGAACAAGAGTGAAAGCTGACAGCCGTTATGAATTAAGTACTCAACTACAACTTGTCCTAGCCTGCCTTGTGTTAATTATTCATTCAACAAATATTCACTGAGACCAATTACATATCCGGTGTTCTACAAGGCACTGGGCATATTTAAAGACATATTCATCTTTGTCACAGCCCTTAAGAAGCACAGAGTCCATTTCTGGGGATGGATGTGTAAATAAGAAATTACAATACAGTGGTTGACAAATGCTAAAATAGCCATGTGTATCAAGTCCTAGCAATATGTTCAAAATACACAGTAGAGGCAGTGATTGGTTCTACCTAGATATTAGACAAAGTTTCACTATAAGATGACATTGGCATGGCATCTTAAAGCAAGAGTACACAAGGAGAAGAAAATAAAAAGATATGAGCAAGATGGTGAGGAGGAGAATATAGGCAATGGCAAGGTTATGACCACAATACTAGAGGGCTTCACAGCACCCATGTGAAGCAGTACCCAGTTATTGGAACGTAGAGGACATGTATGATTGGGGGAAGCAGGGAGTCTAGAATATTGATTTAGAGTCAGGTTTGAAAGGGTCTTATGTGCCACACTGATAACTTGGGCTTCCTACACCCAACCTTTTTTTGAGAATCTGATGAAAGCCATGGGTCCTCTTTCCAGAAGTATAGTAACAAACATTAGCCCAAAATTGTTGCGTGGAGTTTCTGAGCATTCACAGCCCACCTAGAATCCATTACTGGATCCTACCAGCTACATGCAGTGGAGCCATAGAAAGTCTCTTAGCAAAGAGTAAACAGTTGAGCTCTGTATTTCTAGCAAGATAACTGACGATAGTGTGGATGACAGACTAGTGGGAGGAGAGGCTGGAGGTCAGAGCCCAAGGGGAAGTCTGTTGTAGAATGCCAGCCACATTCTAGTAGAACCAGAATTAAGGCATGCAGAGTAAGGTTGGAGGGAGTGGGAATGGAAGAGAGAGGCATTTCAGAAATGGAATTGATAAGATTAGGTGTCTGATTAAATATGGAGGCTGTTGAGCAAATATTTTGTTGTTTATTTTCATCTGCCCCACTACATTGTAAGTCCTCTAAAAGATGTTGCTGCACCAGGCTGGACTCAGGGAATGAGCAGAAATGGAAACATAAACTTGCAGGATTAGAACTTCACATTCATGCAAAAGCAGCAGCCCAGAGGCAGAGGGGTATGGAGTAGTAAGCTCTGAAACTGACCAATATTTGCTATAGACACAGAACCAAATACAGAGCTGTTGAAAATGGTAAACCTGGTGAGAAGCAACCATTTCAAAGTTGCAAGTAACTTGCTGGTTGCCATCTCTACCTTACATGTCTTCCTGCCCCCAGAGCATCTCTGAATTACTAAGAAACTAGGTTGATTTTCTGTACATTCATGATGGGAAAGTATAACCAGGACCATAAGTAGAACCTCAAAACGATGTACTGCCAAAACTGCAAAACTTGCAAACTGTTGCAAGTATCCAAGCTGCTGCCTACAGCTACAGCCACAGGCTAAACTAGAGGAAAATATTATCTATTGAAGGTACAAAGATATGGTAATTGAGAGAGTTATTGCTTTTTAAGATGAACTCATCTGAGTTACAGGTGCAGAGTTTTTGATGGAATTCATCTCCTAGTGTGGAAAAGGCAGGTGGTGGTACATATTTGAGCTGGAGAACAGAAAAGAGTCCCTGAACTTGAAATCACTTGGAAATTTTAAGTAACTAGATATTTCTCACACTTTTGCTTTCTCCCTCTCCTCATTCTTGTTCTATGCCCTATGTACATTTTTGAGAGACAAATGATAAACAAATAATGAAAGATTTAAAACAAAACATACTTCCAAAGCATTTCATCATCTACTAATATTTGTTAAAAATCTTGTAGATTTTCTTCAAAATGAAATTCAGAATAATTATTTCAATGATAACTGTAGATAACTCAAAAATAGAAAGCACAACCCCTGCCCTCAAAGGGTTTACAGTCTAGTTTGGGAAGATAATTGTGAGGCACAATGATAATCCTGAAAAGCTACAAAGTCTGAATTGAATGTTTTCATTTATTCAGTACTAATTATTTACAAATTGATAATCCACAATGGAACATCAAGTAATTTCAGGTTAAGTAGAATATTGCAATACTAAGAGTTTATCATTCTATCTTTTCAGAGTAAAGAGAATTTAATGTGAGCAAAAGTAGAAACAAGAGTGTAGAAAAGAAGAAAACATAATATTGCGTTAAGAATGTTTTAGATTTTAATTGCAAACACTCATCCCACAATATCTGAATGGTACTTGAGAGTGAAAGCATCTGATTGTGGACATAGGAACAGAATCTAAATTACCTCCAGAGTCCGTGGAGTTTCATTCAGAACCAGCACACCAAATTTTTTTTGCTTGGCTCAGATGACACAATGGTCAACCAAAGAAGAATTGAGAAAATTCTAGTAAAACCCAAACCTGACTTGCTTGATAGTGACATGAAGTTAACTAGTCATTTCTTCCAGCTTCTCCATTATCAATTATAATTTGTGTTTTTTTTTTTACCCAGCAAGCCCTAAGCTATATTAATTTATTAACTTTCCAGTTTCCTCAACGAATCCCAACATGCGATTCTTTTCTTCATCAGAAATTCTTTCTCTATGATTCCAAAGCCCAACATGTGCTTTCCAGAGTCTCAGATGTTTCTTAGTTCTACAGATGTTTTGTAAATTCATTTCAGCAAAATTTGCCAGTGCTGCAGAAAGTATCTATCGCTGATTGGAGCTGCAGTTTGGACAGAGCTCGAGTTAGATTAGATGGAAATGGAAACTAAAACTTCTAACTGGCTCACCAGGAAGTCAGGAATTCACAAAAAGAACAGAGAAGGAATTTCATGTGAGGGGGTGTTTCAAACATGCCTGTTTTGGGGAGTGGAAGGGTGTGGAAGCCCCGGGAGGTGATTCTTCACTGTTTTCCTTGGTGTTGGGCCTACGTATTATTTTCCAGTGGAGACTTTTTTTCCTATTGAAGTATGGGGGGGGTGGGGAACAAAAATCAACAACAGCAACCAGGAAGAGATGCTTCCCTTTTAGAACTCCAGGTAAAATGAGTAATGTTTCACAACTGAGGTAAAATATAATCTTATAAAGCAGTGGTCCCCAACCTTTTGGCACCAGGGACTGGTTTCATGGAAGACAATTTTTCCATGGACCTGGGGGGAGAATGGTTTGGGGATGATTCAAGCACATTACATTTATTGTGGAGTCAAACCTCTCTCCTAATGATAATCTGTATTTGCAGCTGCTCCCCAGCGTTGGCATCATTGCCTCAGCTCCAGCTCAGATCATCAGGCATTAGATTCTCATAAGTAGCGCACAACCTAGATCCCTTGCATGTGCAGTTTACAGTAGGGTTCCTGCTCCTATGAGAATCTAATACCACAGCTGATCTGACAGGAGGCAAAGATTATGCAGTGATGTGAGAAATGGGGAGCGGTTGTGAATACAGATGAAGCTTTGTCACCTCTTGCTGTGGCAGCCTGGTTCCTAACAGGTTCCATGGCCAGGGAGTTAGGGACCCCGCAGGTATAAAGGATTTAAAATATCCCTACAGTGTGCAAGGGCCAGGAAGGTGATGACTGTCGGCAAACATGGGAATAAATGAGTTTTTTAAATCACTGCAGTTTCTACAGAATACAGTTCTGCTATTGTCCACTTTTTCTTTGTGAAAGAAATGAAATTACTAGCTTTAGCCTTCCATGCCTAATTGAACAGTCCCTATGTTTAGGAGTTCAGCTAGTACAGTTATTATAAAGCAAACTATTATAGTAGAAAAAGAAAAACAGACTGACAGGCTATTTCTAGTAGAAAAATCTCTTAAGTGTTTCAGACCATATACATATATCTCCAGACATAAAGAGTTTTAAATTTCTATCAGAAAAGATACATTATGGTATTAATATTAATATTATGAATTATGACAGAGCGGTTAGTGTTTCCATTTGCTAAGTTTATGCTTTTAAAGTAGTAGAAAATGACAGTGGTCAAAATTTTATCTATGCCTTTCCTTAAGATAAGCTGATTCATAATACTCAATGGCCAGTCACAAATTTCCTGAATACTAATCTTTGTTCAAATCAGCAATTATTGATTTTAATTCAGCTGGCTGTGAAATTGTGTTCTGGTGGAGCTTTCCAAAATGCCCAGGGGTTTCTCAGCATTTTCCTAGATGAGCCGTAATCCAGCCTTGTCCTTGGATAGAATACAAAAAAATCAAGTTACCATAGCTCTGAAATGAAATCTTACTGAAGCATTTGACATTGAGCAGAGTCAGGTTTTTGTTTCCTAAAAAGTAATGACGCTGTGTTAATTTTACCTCCAAATTGTTATTCCCAGGTTGAGAAGGAATGCTGAGAACAAAATAATTTTTTTAAAAGTCAAGCAACAATATTAGTTTTTGTCATTTTATGATAAATTCAAGTACTGTTAAATGCTGTTTGAAAGAGAAAGGAACGTCAAAATTTGAATCTAGGCAGAGAAAAAAAAAGATGGTCCGAGATGGACAGAGAACCTGGCTTTACGAGGTATTAGCTATGTGACATAGGGGTGTGAGTGGGTATTTGTGGCATGAATGTGCCAGAAATGTTACCAGGTCCCCCACATATGTTCTCTCTGTTCATCCTCACAATCACCCTAGTAAGAGAAGTTATCAATGTTCCCATTTTACAGATGAAGAGATGCTGGCTGAAAGAGATCTGGCAACGTGTCTAAGGCAAGTTTACTAGTGTGTCTCTAGTAAAGCCTCTCTGACTCCCAAGTCTGTGCCCTTTCTCTCGCAACATGATGCAGGTTGTTCAACCTCTCTGAGCCTCAATTTTCTTATTTGTGAATTAGGAAAAAAAAAATTCCTACATGACCTGGCTCATTGTGAGGATTAAATACAATAATTTGTATGACTATATGACTCCTGGCATGCTACCTGGCATATAGGTACTTAATAAATCCCAGTTTTCTCTTACCACCAAACCTCCAGGCTTGGGCGCAACTAGGTACTCTAACAGAAATATGAAAGGTGTGCACAAATGTGTATGCAGACACAGTGAAAGAAAAAAGGAAGACAGGTGCTCAGGCATCCTCCTTGGCCTGCATAGCTTTTATACCCTGTTCCAGAACTGACTTTTCTCTTCAGTAGCAAGGGACAGGCTTCATGCAGTGGCCCCTGAAAGACCATGCACTGTGTCACTGGCAGTTCATCATATCCCCCAACAGTGTAGCTGTGATAAGAACCAGATGATCCAAATTTCCTAAGCAAAGCCAGCAGCAAATATCTGGGAAGGCGCATGCCTCAGTATCCACACACCATGCTCTTTAAGAAAGTACATCAAAAAGCTAATGGACTTTTACAAGAGCCCAGTTACTGCTGAATGTCTGTAAGCTCTCAGGAGCAGGGAATCACAGCCCCTACCAAGTACAGTTGGCAGTAGAACCAGTATTCCAAGTTGTTAAAGAAGCCAAGGATTAGATAAGATTTGTAGAGACCTGATGTGTGTAGGGAAGCTAAAAATGGAATCTGCAGATTTGTTTCCAAAGCTTTGTACAAGGACAGCATGTTTCTGTGTATAGGTTGCTCCACTTTGCATGGGTACCCCATGGGAAAAATGGTTCTCTCATCACTGGAGGAGTTGCCCCTTTTTTAATTTAGAGGTGTGTGACATCCCCTTTTTACAGCCACAGATGGCTTAAGCTAATGCTGTCTGTCTGAGAGAAGAGGAAAACCAGAGGCTCAGGTACCTTCTTGCTGATCTTACAATTTTAAGAATCACTCTTTGCCTCATCCCATAACCCACTTTGTTATTTCATTGATGTCTAAAAAACACTTCACTTATAATATAACTTCGGCTGTTACACGACTTCAATTTTACAAAAACCCATCAACCATTTCCTCAGCACCTACTTTCATTTTCATTTAGTTCTGTATAGCTTGATCTCTTGTTATAGCATTTGGAAAATATATTTTCCAAGTACCCTATGTATACACATCTCTGAGCAAATATAACTCTTAAGTCTTTCATGCTAATTTGTGCTTCATCCTACATCTTTCACAAGTCTTTGCTAACCTATCCAGGTTCCAGTGAAAGAGGTTTCTGGATAAAGTGGTACATAGGAGGTCATTCTGAGGTTAAGTGTCTATTGGGCAGTGAGATGCAGGGAAAATATTGCTTCATGTGATTACTCAAAGCGTTTAACTACTTGTAGCTGTCAGGCTTGAAGCTGTTCACCTGAGACTGTGTTGCTGCAATTGGCTCTGGAATCAACCACAAAACTATCAGATGAAAACCATCTTTAGATAAGCCAGTAATGGCAAGAAAATGACACCATTTGGAGGATGATGGATGTAGGGGAGCTCTTCTAATATTTCTAGGGGGTATATAATGATCTGCAACCACAATCCATATTCATGCAATTGGCATTTTCTGAGGCTAAGAGCCTCTTGACTAGCTAGGAGCAATGGATCAATGGAGTTGGGGGTAGGGGGCGTTGCTTGCTGAGTTTTCTGACAAGAAAGTAGTTGATTTGATTTAGGAGTCTTAATGAACGCTACATTTAAAGGTCAATATGTGGCACCAAAGATTTAAAAATGGCTAGACTTATTCTAAATTGAACAACTCAAGGGGCATATTCAGTTTTCATAAAATTATAGAGCCAAGACTCTGGCCTTTCTGCTCTCAATGCTCACTGGATTTCTCAAATGCTAGCTCAAAACAGGTGCCAATTGTCCATTTTCACCCATCCAATATCTATAAAGTACAATAAATGCTATATAATAAGAAAGGGCTTTATAATGACCTTTTCCTTCAAGTTTCATATCAGATGTACTTCTGACTTTTTATGATAAATCTCCTACTAGTGAAACAGTGGCTTATATAAAGAATTTAATGGTTATTCTTTAGTTCTCTGTCATTGATATTAATAGCTAAAGAACATCATCTCACCTGACATTGTTGCTGAAATTTCTAACAGTGGGGTCAAGGATAATCTCTTGATCACTGTGTTCAGTGGCATCCTTGACATTCTTGTTGAGGCATTGAAATTAAAATATTATACTTATGTGATGGAAATCAAATTGAAAAATATTGGCTGGGATGTATGGAAAAGCTTTCAGGGGTCCTCAAACTTTTTAAACAGGGGGCCAGTTCACTGTCCCTCAGACCGTTGGAGAGTGCACACTGTGGGCCCCGGAGGAGTCAGCTGCTAAGCAGGACAGGCAGCGACGGCAAAAACACCCTGCGGGCCAGATAAATGTCGTAGGCAGGCGGCATGTGGCCCGCGGGCCATAGTTTGAGGATGCCTGGCTTAGATTTTTTATTTCAGGAGCAACCGGCACTGCTTTTAAGTAGCCCCCATTATCTATTCCTTCTTTCTTCTGCCTCAGTTTCCCTTGTTAGATGCAATTCAAAGTTTATACTTCATAAAAATGTTGCTGTAAAGTCAAAAGGACTGCACATTCAAAGGAGAGAAAGAAACGTGTTCTACCAAGGCCAGATAAAAAAACTGTTTATATTGAAGAAAGTCTTAAAAACTACAATAGGCAAATGCTTCTAGATTTTAAATGATCTGAAAGGCATTGCTAAAATGTCATTTCTGGTTATAGAATTAAAAATCTGACACAGTTAAAGAGGATGAAAATCACTTTCTCCAACGTTAAACATGGATTTAGGAATCTGGTGCAAGATGGTGGATGAGAAAAACCACCAGCCACAGTGTCTCTGCAAGGAAGATAGATTTTAGATGAAAGTGAAAAAAACAAACAGGCAGACAAACACAAATGGGAGGAGGGTTGGAAAGAAGGGTGCCTGAAACTACAGGAGACTCCACATTAAGAAGCTGAGGAGCAGAACTGGAAGGAGAAAGGCATCAGCAGGGTGTAAACCCCAAGAGGCTTGGAGACCAGAGACAAGGGTAGGTGGAGCGGTTAAATTTCTCCTCCCTTGCATCTCGGACTACTGGTGGGCTCATGAGATGCTGGAGAGACCTGCCGACACCAGCCCAGAGACAGCTGCCACCAGTGAGCAGTAAGCCTTTTGTGAATAGGGCACCAGTTTCCCAGCTCCCTTGGGGCACATCCAACCCCACAGACCCCAGCTGATGGGCAGGCACCATATTGCTTCATTCTCTCCTTCCCTAACCACAGCTGCTGAGAGAGATAATTTAGCCACCGCCCAGAGACATTCAAAGGGAATGGGACCTTTCCTTTTGGGGCCCTACAGCGGACTGAGAGGTACTCGGACTGTGAGGTCCCTACCCACCCCCCAGGTGTTGCTTTCCTGGTGACTCCGTGTGAGTGGGGAAAATCCCAATGTGGAAAGACATTGATCCAGCTTGGGTACCCTGTGGGTGACTTGAGACCAGCCGTCTTCTTCCTAGTAGGATCAGGGATTGATCTCTGGAACTTGGGGACAGGCTTGCAGACCAGATCCCATACACCCAGGTCTCGATGGCATTGTCCAGGGGCATAGAAGGGATATTTATGAACTAGTCTACTGAGGTGTGTGGGCCTTCAGGGGCAGATCGGAGTGGGTCCTAGCTGCAGCGTGCTTGAGGGGCAACTTTCCTCCCATGGGAGGGCCGAGCTCCCAGCTCAGGCCATAATCCTGAGCAAGGAACCTCCTGGCTCACATCAGTCAGGGGAGATCTGGTGACTTGAGGTCTTGCCTTTTGGCAGATGCCTGAGAGAAACTGTGGAATAGGGTAAGGTAGAAAGGACCAAGGCCTGCTCCAGACTGCAGGTCTCAGACAGCCTCACCTCCACACACAGAATTTTTTCTGAGTGGGACCATTGCAGCACCTTCCTGGCAGCTTTGCCCAGAAGCAGAGAACAGACCATTGACCCCTGCTAACAGCATCTGTGGAGTTTGAGGGCAGGCTCACCCAACCCAGCCCCACCCAGCCTCACTCCCCAACCTGCCCTGCTGAGGTGGGGAATAAGGACACACCTGGAAGTCCCAGAGCACCACTCACCACCTGAGGCACTAAAGTGCCTCTCCAAAGAAATGACAGTTGGTTAAAAGACCCAAAAACAACACTACAGCTTGCTCCTCCCAGCACAATTGCACACCCTTTTACTGCATCTACTGACTCATCATACAGGGTATAGTTGAATCTCACCCACAAACACCACCTACTAGCTCAGAGACTAAACTGGGCTTGTCATTATGTAAATAAAAATCAAAAGGTAAGAAGCAACAACTGCTCCAGAGGTAAGGAATCAGTGCAAGAACTCTGGAAGTATGAAGCATCAAACTGAAAGCACACCCCTAAAGGGGAACACCAGCTCTCTAGAAATGGATATCAACCAAATTCAGAACACTAAAATGACAGAACAATTTCAAACATGGATTATAGGAAAACTCAATGATATGCAAGAAAAAATGGATACCCAACACAAACCACAAAAAAAAAAAAAAAGAAAGAAAAAAATCCAGGACTTGGAAGAAACCTTCACGAAAGAGATTAGAATATTAAAGAAAAATCAAATAGAACTTCTGGAAATGAAGAATTTATTCAAGAAATTACAAAACACAGTGAAAAACCTCAAAAATAGGGTAGATCAAATAGAAGAAAGAATCTCAGGGATTGAAAATAACACCTTTCAATTAAATAAGTCAGTTGCAGAGATAGAGCAGAGAAATAAGAGAAAACAGTAAAGCCTACAAGAAATGTGGGATTATATGTATAGGCCTAACATGATAATTATAGGCATCCATGAGGGTGAAGAAGAAAATATACAAGAGTTAGATAAACTATTTCAGGACATAATAGAGGAAAATTTCTCTGGCCTTGCTAAAAATCTAGATATCCAAGTATAAGAAGCGCAAAGGACTCCTGGGAGATTACTTGCAAACAGGAAGGCACCACAACACATAGTCATCAGACTGGCCAAAATAACCATGAAAGAGGCCCTCCTGCGAGCTCTAAGGTGAAAGAAGCTGGTAACCTACAAAGGAAAACCCATCAGACTAACTGCAGATTTCTGAACTGAGACCTTACAAGTCAGAAGAGACTGGGGCCCCATTCTCACTTTTCTGAAACATAATAATGCCAAGACTTCTTCTCAGACAAGCAAAGATTGAAGGAATTCATCAAGACAAACCTGCCCTCCTGGAAGTACACAGAACAGTGTTACACACAGATCAGCACAATAAACGTTCACCAATGTAAAATCATGCAAAAGCTAAAGATCAAAGGCCAGACACCAGAATGGCTCAAGAGAGAAAACACAGCAACAAAGTTCAACTCAACAGAATGAACAGAAATCTTCCCCACTTACCAATTCTCTGAATAAATGTGAATGGCTTGAACTGCCCACTAAAGAGACACAGGATGACCGAATGGATAAATATACACAAACAAAGTATCTGCTGTCTTTGGGAAACACATCTAATCCAGAAGGATGCATTCAAAGATAAGGGGAAAGGATAGAAAACAGCATTTCAAGCAAATGGAAGACAAAAGAAAGCTGACCTGGCATTTCTGATTTCAGATAACTTAGTCTTCAAATCAATAAAAGTAATGAAAGACAAAGATGGTCACTATATAATAGGGAAGGGTACAATTCAACAAGAAGATGTCATAATTCTAAATATTTATGCACCTAACTCAGGTGCACCCAGATTCATAAAGCAAATCCTACTTGATCTAAACAAAATGATAAATAGCAACACCATAATAGCCGAAGACTTCAACACCCCTCTGACAACACAGGACAGATCCTCCAAACAGAAAATCAATAAAGAAACAATGGACTTAAACAGAACTCTAGAACAAATAGGCCTGGCTGAAATTTACAGAACATTCTACCCCCAAACCACTGAATATATGTTTTTTTGCATTAGTACATCAGACATTCTCTAAGATTGACCATACCCTAGGCCACAAAGCATGTCTCAAAAAGTTTTTTAAAAATAGAAGTTATACCATGCATCTTCTCAGACCACAGTGGAGTAAAATTAGAAATCAACTCAAACAGAAACTTTCATCTCTACACAAAGTCCTGGAAACTAAATAACCTTCTGCTGAACAATTATTGCGTTAAGGAGGAAATCAAGATAGAAATCAAAAGATTCTTTGAACTAAATAATAAAGAAGGCACAAATTATCAAAATCTGTGGGACACCGCTAAAGCATTCCTAAGAGGGGAATTTATATCCATGAATTGCCTACATCCAAAAGACAGAAAGATCATGAATCAACAATCTAATGAATCAACTTAAAGAACTGGAAAACGATGAACAAACCAAACCCGAAGCCAGCAGAGGAGAATAAATAACAAAGATCAGAGCAGAACTAAATAAAATGGATAACAAAACAACTATATGGAAGATTAATAAAACAAAAAGTTGATTCTTTGAGAAAATAAACAAAATTGGTATGCCTCTTGCTAGATTAATGAGAAACAGAAAAGAAAGGACTCTAATAAGCTCCATCAGGAATGAAAAAGGAAATTACAACCGATACCATGGAAATATAAAATATCATCTATGAATACTATAAAAACCTCTATGCACATAAACTTGAAAATGTGGAGGAAATGGACAAATTCTTAGAAACATGCAGCCACCCTAAGCTCAATCAGTAAGAAATAGAATTCCTGAACAGACCAATATCAAGTACCAAAATTAAAGTCGCAATAAAAAATCTTCCTAAAAAATAAAAGTCCCAGACCAAATGGTTTCACACCCGAATTTTACCAAACCTACAAAGAAGAACTGCTGCCTATCCTGCAGAAATTATTCCACAATATCAAGAAGGAATGAATCCTCCCCAACACGTTTTATGAAGCCAACATCACCCTGATAACAAACCCAGGAAAGAACACAACAAAAAAAGAAAAGGACCTCTACAGGGAGAACTACGAAACACTGAGGAAGGAAATAGCAGAGGATGTAAACGGGGGAAACCATACCATGCTCATGTGTCGGCAGAATCAACATTGTTAAAATGTCTATGCTACTCAAAGTGATCTACAGATTCAAGGCAATCCCTATTAAAATATCAACATCATTTTTCACAGATCTAGAAAAAAGTAATTCTACACTTCATATGGAACCAGAGAAGACCCTGTATAGCAAAAGCAATCTTAAGCAAAAAGAACAAATGGGGAGGCATCTGTTTACCCTACTTCAAGCTATACTACAAAGCTATAGTAACTCAAACAGTATGGGATTGACACAAGAACAAAGACATAGACCAATGGAACAGAACTTAGAACCCAGATAGAAAACCATCCTCAGATAGGCATCTCAGCTTTGACAAAGCAAACAAAAGCATACATTAGGGAAAAGAATTCTTATTCCATAAATGGTGCTGGGAAAATTGGATAGCCATATGTAGAAGGCTGAAACAGGATCTGCATCTTACACCTCTCACAAAAATCAACTCACAGTGGATAACAGACTTAAACCTAAGGCATGAAACTATAAGAATTCGAGAAGAAAATGTTGGAAAAACTCTTATAGACATTGGCCTAGGCAAAGAATTTATGAAGAAGACCCCAGAGGCAATAAGAGCAACAACAAAAATAAATAAATGTGGCCTGGTCAAATTAGAAAGCTTCTGCACAGCCAAGGAAACCATCACGAGAGCAAACAGACAACCTACAGAATGGGAGAAAATATTCACATGCTACACATCTGATAAAGGACTGATAACTAGAATCTATTTAGAATTCAGGAAAATCAGCAAGACAAAATCAAACAGTCTTATCAAAAAGTAGGCAAAGGACATGAACAGAAACTTTTCAAAAGAAGATAGACTAATGGCCAAGAAACATGAAAAAATGCTAAACATCTCTAATCATCAGAGAAATGCAAATCAAAACCAAAATGAGATATCACATATCCCCACTGAGAATGGCTTTCATCAAAAAGTCTCAAAAAGATAAATATTGGCTTGGATGTGGAGAGATAGGAACACTTATACACTATTGATGGGACTACAAACTAGTACAACCTCTGTGGAAAGTAATATGGAGATACCTCAAAGAGATACCAGTAGATATACCATTTGATCCAGCAATTTCATTACTGGGCATCTACCCAAAGGAAAAAAAGACATTTGTACTAGAATGTTATAGCAGCACAATTGACAGTTGCAAAGATGTGGAAACAACAAGAGCCCATCAATACATGAGTGGATTAATAAAGTGCCCATCAATACATGAGTGGATTAATAAAATGTGGTATATATATACCATGGAGTTCTACTCAGCCACAAAAAACAATGGTGATATAGCACCTCTTGTATTATCCTGGATAGAGCTGGAGCCCATTCTCCTAAGTGGAGTATCACAAGAATGGACAAACAAGCACCACATGTACTCACCATCAAATTGGTATTAACTGATCAACACTTATGTGCACATATAGTAATAACATTCATTGGGTGTCTGGCAGTTGGGAGGGGGAAGAAGGGATAGGCATGTTCACACCTAATGAGTGCAGTGTACACTGTCTGCGGGATGGACATGCTTGAAACTCTGACTTGGGTGGGGCAAAGGCAATATATGTAACTTAAATATTTGTACTCCTGTAATATGCTGAAATAAAAAATAATAATAAATAAAAAGTAATAAATGTGGATTCAGTTGAAATGAATTATGTTTATTCTACTTGTTGAAAGAAAACTTGGAGTTTGTTCGACTTTGAAACAGTAGATCCATGACTTGCTTCTGGGTAGTATGAGATCTCTTTTGGAGACAACAAGGGCACTTAGTATGTATAGTTGTGCTGAAATGTGTAACTTGTGCTGAAGTGAAATGCTTAGTGAAACCTCACCATTGAGGCTTCTTAGAGCCTCTTTAGACAGGGCACATGAAAACTATCAAGCAACTTTAGCAGAGTTTGAAATAATTTGTTTTTCTAGAAAACCAGTATCACAGCCACTCATTATTTCCTGGTATCTTACCTGGAGAGCAGCCAGAGGGAACCTCTCAAGGATTTGTCATTCCCATATTCTTATTTCTCATGGAAATACTGCATGTGGGATTTTTTTTGTTTTTTGCATTTACAGTAAATAGTAATTGGATAGCATCAGAGTTTGTAATCACTCATCTCACTCATTTCAATTACTGCCTGAATCCCAGCATTTGTGATATTGGTTTTCATTACAGTCATATTGAATTTGAGTAAAATGAGAGAAATTGCATTGTACAAATGTGTATTTGTCACACCAATAGAAACTGCATCAGGCAAATACTGCACCTCTCTCAGCAGTCCCATCTTCCAGTCACACAAAGCAAACAAACAAACAAAAAAGATCAGGAGATGCACAATAAGATTTTTAAATTCTGAGGGGTGAACTTAATGGGCCTATGGAGAAGAGACTTGGATATGTGTACTTCCATGGCAAAGGGTCTTTTCTCACTATTTACATTCTGAAAACAGAGTCCCCCATATTGCAGTGATTAGAGATTGATTTTATTAATTCTAAAAACCTGGCTGTGGAGTTCAATAAATACTTCCTTTAGAAAGTAGCCTTTCGGGTTACCAATGTGGTTCTGTCACCCATGCTGTGCCACATTGTACAGGAACCTAACACTGCTAGCTGCTTACAACACCAGGCAGATGCAATACAGCAGGTGACTGCAAGATATCACTGTGGAAAAGTTGGGGATTTCAGAGAGATAATACCTCAAGAGTGCAGTGTCTCAACTAAGCTCAACAGAAAAAGCCCTAGTACCTTGTCAATGTGCTTCCTATAACCTTTCAGAGCTCATATATGTTTATAAACTGTGTTAATAAGTTCTAAATAATGTTTGATAATAATAATAGCAACAAATGCTTATATAGTGTGGTGTTTATTATTTAGGCCCTTTGTACTTTTTAAAATGTACATGTATATTCATTTTGTTGTGATAAAATATACTTAACACAGAATTTGCCATTTTAACCATTTTTAAGTGTGTAGTTCAGTGGCATTAAGTACATTCACATCGTTGTGCAACCATCACCACCATCCATCTCCAGAACTTTTTTCATCTTCCCTAACTGAAACTCTGTACCCACTGAGCAGTAATTCCCTGTTCCCTCCCTCTGGCTCCTGGTAACCACCATTCTGTTTTCTGTGTTTATGAATTTGACTATTCTAGGTGCTTCATATAAGTGGAATCATGCAATATTTGTTCTTTTGTGTCTGACTTATTTTACTTAGTGTAAGGTCTTCAAGGTTCATCTGTGTTGTAGTAGGTGTCAGAATTTTCTTCCTTTTAAGGCTGAATAATATTCCACTGTATGTATATACCCACGTTTTGTTTATCTCTTCATCCACCATGGACATTGGGTTATTTCCACCTTAAGTGCTTGTTGTGTATCAACTCTTTGAATCCTTACAACGATTCAGTGATGTAGGTATCTTAATTATCCACATTTTATGATAAGAAATTTGAAGCATAAGGAATTATGTATGTGCCTAGGTATACGGATAGGCTCTGAAGCTGGTATTCCATCCCAGGCTAAGCAGATCCGCAGTTCCTGCTCTTAATCGCTACACTATCCCATATCCCCTTTCAAATGATTTCAGAATCTAAATACAGCATGGATCAGTTAGGAATCCATTAGTATAACATTCTGAGGCCAGGTTCTGACTTAATTTGTACAGGTTTTAAAACTTCGAAGAAGTAGTCAATTTAATAACCAAGCCCTATAGCAACTGATTTATAAAGGATACCATTACTACAAAATAAAAAATGAGTGCTTATGCTGGCTCTTGTCCTGGGTTAAGTTCATTTAGCTAATCCTCCTCTATAGAGTGTATATGTTTGTGTGTGTATGTGTATGTGTGTGTGGTAGCACGGTTATAGTATTATCCCCATTTTATACAAAGAGAGATTGGGGCATAGGAAGGTGGGACGTTACTTGTTCAGGGCCTCAGAGAAAAAAAACAGAATCTGTATCCAAATGCAGATAGTTGCTAACTCCAGAGTCTGTTCTCTTATAGCACAAATTTTATCTTCTTCTCATCTCTGTAAGGAGTGTGAAGTGCAACATTGAGGCCTGTACATAACACCGATTATCCTTACAGTCAAGGCAAATTTTCCCAGGAAGTCTGTAAATAATAGACAAGTCTATTTGTCAAGGGGCAATCCCTGCATCACTAAAGTCACTTCATACAGTTACTCTAATTAACAAATCTGAAACTGGGAATGAAATTGCTTTATAAAAAAATGTCAGTTGTATACACTATTGTTCGATTTTGGAAAGCAGTGTTGGTATGTACATGTCAAGCTTCTCAGAGCAGAAAAATCTCTGAGAGCAGCTTTTTCCTTTTCACAAAGAAATGAAGAGTGAGACTCCTGATCCCTGAGCAAAACAGTGACTTCAAAGCAATCGATCTTTTTCTAACCCAGATGCCTATTTCTGGCCTCCCTTTCCATGTGTTCCATTAGTGCAATCTCTTGCCCCTTCAGACATCGCCCAGGGTTTTTAAACTCAAATATCTCTCTCCCCAAACACATACACATTATTAAATTCAAAAGAATTGGAGAATCTGATGCACGTTTTCATTCCCAGCAAGGCCACCATGTACAGATACACAGGCCACCCACCTTTGAGGACACACATTTCAGGATTCGATGGGGACACGATGCTGACCATCCTCTTGTTTCTTACAGAGCTCCAGGACAGCACGCTCCGAGGAGGACCGGGATGGCCTATGGGATGCCTGGGGCCCGTGGAGCGAGTGCTCACGCACGTGCGGTGGGGGGGCCTCCTACTCCCTGAGACGCTGCCTCAGCAGCAAGTAAGTCCTGTCCCCCTGGGGGCTTTGTGAGAACCACAGGGAGCAGGTTTGAGGCCTATTTTTGTGGTTGGGATTATGCAGAGCATTTCATTGCTCACAAATCCAGATGAAGGAAAGGAATGGAAGAAAGGTACAAGGAATTAAACTTGTGTTTTTTCTTACATCCATCTCCAGCTAGGTATTTGTATACTTTGTATACTCTCATATTAGGCAATAGAGAATTTATGTTATGTACCCAGCGAATTTTATCTGTTTTCATGTTAGAACTGGAAGGAGAATTTATGATTAGAATTGGTTCTTGGATCATTAGTTCCATAATATATTGTACTTTTTGTGTCATCTTAATAATTATGGTGACAATAATAGCAACAATACTGGCATTAATAGCATATTGAGTTTATGTTGGATTTCCAGCATTGCCAAGTACTTTGCAAATGAATGCCACACTGGTTTAGTTTTGTAGATGTTCTAATGGCCAGAAGATTCTTAAGGTCATTTAGTTCAATGAATGATGACTTTTGAATAAGGAAGTTTGGAGGAGTAGAAACTTCAGTGGGAATTGTGGCAGGAATGTGAGAGGAATGAAGAAGGTAGAAGGGGTGGCTAATGGCTTCTAAACTAAAAGGAAAAGGCCTGAGGCCTTAGAATGGAAAGTTTTTACTTTGAGTAATAATAATTTAAAACTGCTTCTTGAGCTGTGTGGTCTATGACTAGATTTGTCTGCAAACTATAAAATATAAAGTACCATAGTAATATTTTTTAATGAAAGATTTTATTTGACAGTGAAAAGTGTTATATGCAGCAAGTAGGAGGTTTGATCAAAAGTCACTATATATTGTATTATAAAACATGAAACAGAAAAAGAAAAAATATGCATCTGCGGATTCTTCTAGACTTTTCATAAACAAATAGCAGAGAGGGGTGAGATGTGGGTTCAGGAAAATGTCAACTTACTTTAATAAGAGTGAGGATTTCTTGAAGTCAGGGTCTGAGCCTTACTCCTTTCTGTTTCCCCAAGGCCTGCACAGGGTCTGGCAGGTATTAGGAGTTCAATAGATGGTTCTTCACTGAATCTGTTGATAGTTAGGGACCATTTTGGTTCCAGGTAGGTAGGTCCAAGTGGAAATGCACCCTGAGAAACATGGCCAAAAGGCACATTCAGCAAGATACCTGATCATTTCTGGTATCTGGCCATTCTGGCATTTGGGTCTGCACTGAAGATGGGCCTATGAGGTTGTATCCACCAGCAAGTTTGTCTTTTTTTTGAGGCCAGCTTCATATCAACCAGACTCTTGAGCTGATAAGAAAGGAAGAATAGAATTTTCCTCCTTATGATTCACCTGCTCTCTTAATCTTGAATATAAAAAAATAATCCTAAATCTGCAATACATGATGCTATATGGGGATGGTCTAACCGATAATAATCATACATCAGTAAAACTGAAATGTATGAATTTGGAATGTTCCTGTTATCTAATTTTCTTAAATGAGCAGCCTTGAGTATTTTATAGGGATGAGCCAAAACATGTGTCTCACAACACTTGTAAGAAATGTATGGGAATTTTCATATTGTTTCTGTGATGCAAATGTTACATGGTGATAGGATCTTTTACTGCGTGAGAGACTGAGAAACAGTTTAAGGAATAAATTAAAATCACAAATAAAACTCTGTCATTCAGCAAATAATCAAATATTATTTTAATGCTAATGTGAAATTAAAAAATACCAATTTTGCCACCTAGTAAATTAAGGCTCCAGTTGTTAGGATTTTATTATGATACTATAGAAGATATGAGTTGTCCTCTACTTGAAATGTTTTGGAAAAGTAGAATGGAAATGCTAAAATTTTAAACATGTAAAAGATATGTCCTTATTTTACTTTCAAATACTGAAAAAATAGGCCAGACGTGGTGGTTCACGCCTGTAATCCTAACACTCTGTGAGGCTGAGGCGGGAGGATAGCTCAAGGTTAGGAGTTCAAAACCAGCCTGAGCAAGAGCGAGACCCCCGTCTCTACTAAAAAATAGAAAGAAATTAATTGGCCAACTAAAAATACATAGAAAAATTAGCTGGGCATGGTGGCATATGCCTGTAGTCCCAGCTACTCGGGAGGCTGAGGCAGAAGGATTGCTTGAACTCAGGAGTTTGAGGTTACTGTGAGCTAGGCTGATACCACGGCACTCTAGCCCGGGCAACAGAGTGAGACTATGTCTAAAAAAAAAAAATATTGAAAAAATATATTCAGTAAATCATACTAGGCTGGACAAGAAGCTAAAAAAATAGGGAGAGGAGTGGACCAGCCATTCTTTAAGAATTTGAAGAAGTAGAAAAAAAGCCTCCACATAGATGGCATTTCCAAATCCAGCAAAAATATACAGAAATATTAATATGTGTCTTTATTTCTAGAAAGCTGGTGCTTAATATGGATTGATACATTATACACATGGATATATTCTATACTCAAAGAATCCTAGTCATTCTTTAGAAAAGCAAAACTTGCCACCATCATTAAACTCTGGAACAATCGGGGTAGAAATGAAATGTACATTTTCCAATTGTGAGAGTACTGTTTACATTTGCCCTATTATATATTCTAACACTGTTCTTCAGTAGGGTTTTTTTGTGTGTGTTAAGTTTAGTCTGAACTGTCCTGATTCTAATCCTTTGAGGCAAACAACACACAGGTTGACTCAGATGTTCAGTCTGTGATCGTAGTGGGTTTTTGGGGACAGCATCCCATCATATGACCTAATTAGCTTCTTACCTCTGTGCCCTAATGAGTTAAATCTCCCAGCTACACATTTTAAAAGGAAAAAAACTAAGATTGAATTATTATCTCTGGAGGTATGTTGATTCTAGAAAATCTGCATCTCCAAGGCAATTTAAAGTTCCACAGTGACCAAGTTAATGTCTTTGTAATAATACCGAATAAGAATTTTCAGAGATCTTGTGATGCTAACTTTCTGAATAACTTAGCTTCTATATAAAGCACACACTTATTTTCTAGAAAGCATTTGATGAGTTAGCCACACAATATGGTATAAACAGCTTGGATAATTTCTGCTGTGATTCAAGACCCTGTGTATGTTGCATTTTTCAAAATGAGGTATGCATATATGTATACAAACATACACACATGTGTATCTGTATATGTGTATGCTGGGCTGTGATAGAAAATATATATCATTTCAAAAAAAAATCAAAAAGCTGCTATTGCAGAGAACTCACTCTGACAGGAGCCTTTTATGGACCCTGGCCAGGCCTGCTTACCCATGAGGAGTCCCTACCCTAAGTGTCACTGGTCCACAATCAAAATTCTGTTTTCTTTACTATGGGATTATTGTTTGAAATCAGAATTTACCAAATGTTTCTGTGTCTCCTTTACTTTCTCTTTCTGCCACTCCATGTCATTTCACAAGTTTTATAAATAGGATTTTAACCCATATATTTTCTGTTTTTTTAAATGTGAAATGAAAGTGTAGAGAAAGTCCCCTTTGATATCTAAAGAGAATCAAACATTCATTCTGGATGACTTCCATTCTGCCTATATAGTTTGAATGCATATGCTCAGGATCTTAGAAGGAAGTGTAATAACTTTCATTATCGTTTAAGTTGTCAAACACCTAAGAAGCTATTTGTATTCTTGCTTTTTTTTTTTTTTCATTCAAGATTTTCTTTCACTATTAACAGTAATTCCTGGGTCGTAGCCTCATATTTCAAATAGCTAAGCTTTCGGCATTCAGAGTTAATGGGGAGAGTTAGGACCAACTTTTCACTTACATTCTTGTTTAAAATTTTTTAATTTTTGTTAAAATAGATAACTCTAAGCAGTAATAAATGTTAAATAAGTACACTTATGAAAACAAAATATAATAATGAAATACATTCTAACATTTTTCTCATTATTACTTAAATGTAATTAAATCATAGTTTAAATATGACCCTAGATGAATCCTTAGGCTGGATTTAGAATGTATTTGACTCTTATAAATTAGAAACAGATATGTTGTGAGATTTGTATTCAGCTCCAAGACTTAAATCCAATTTGATATATTACAAGTTTTCAAGTTTTTTTCCCGCAACAACCATTTCCAGCTAGTCTAGTACTAGCAAGAATCTATTCTTTTACTCTGCTTAGATCCTTAGCTCTAAGGGAAGCTCTAATTGATGTATCAGTTATCCAGTGTACAATAATGCTACATAACAACCACTAAACCTCATAAATATAAGATAAGAGATTATAGCTTGGCTAGGGGCTCTGATGATCATAGATGGTCTTGATAACATATCTAGAGTTGGCTGGCTGCTGGCTGATCTAGGCTGGTTTCATTTGGGTCAGCTTAGGCAACTCAGTTCTGTTCCACATGTCCCTCACCCTCTAGTGGGCTGGTCTAGGCAGGTTCCCATGGTGGCAGCAGTGGTGAAAGAGAGAGCAATTCCCAATGCAGAAGCCCAATTTAAACCTCTGTGGCATGTCTGCCAGTATCCATTGGCCAAACTAAGCCAGTTGCCAAACCCAGAGTCAGAGTGAGAGAGCAAAAATGTTATATGGAAAAGCATGAAATATAGAGAGGGTAAAAAATTGGGACCCTTTTTGCCATCTGCCATGAATGGTCTTCTGTGGCTTTCTTATTCATTTTTAATGGACTGATGATCTCAATGAGTTCTCTCTTATCTGTCCATTCCAGATTTAAGCTTCTGAATTCAATTCATTCACCTTATACTCTTGGGAAAGATCAGAGGTTATGAATGTATGTTCATAGAGGCCCAGTGGGTAACTGGAATGTGTGTAGTAGTCTAATGGTAAGCATTCAAATTCAGTCCAAATAAATGCCATCTACCTGGTGAATTAGCCTGCCAGACCCATTTTCCAGCCCTGGTAATAAGATCTCTTAGGTTACTTTCAGGTCTGTTTTTTTAAGTTTATCAGTTAATAATTATTCTGTTCCCAGTATGATAAAACTGTAAAGAGAACTAGATTACTCAGATTTTATGGAATAAATAGCATCTACTCAACTTCTGGAGTTAATTATGTTTCCTGATGGATTGAGAGCTTGTGGGAGGCTTGATTAACCTTCTGAGTAGAGAACATCCTTTCTGAGTGATCTTTTGAAGGTTCCAGGAAAAAAGATTCAATGGAGGCAAAGCAGAGTGAAAATATAGACAAGGGTCAAATACAAAAGCCTTTATCCTCAACTAGAAGCTCTTGGTGCTGGGGAAAAAGCCCTGACCCAGGGGGATACTGAGCAGAATTCTTTCCTTGGCTTCTCCCCCATCTTTTTTTCTGAGGCTTGCAGAAAGTAGACAGTGCTTGATTTTCCCAATTTACAATATTGAAACACTGACAGTTGCCTTTACCTGCAACCCTGGTTTGAGCAACAAAGGAAGACACTGAATAAACATCGTCCGCCACCTTTAATAATTTCTGTAAGATTGTATTAGGTTTAATTGAGTAACTCTGATAATGCATCTCTTAATCATCTCGCATCCCCAAGCGGAACATAATATCTGCTTTCGTTTTTCACTAATTAGAAAACAGACTATACCTACTTGTACTGGATGATGGTCCTTTGTTTTATTTCAAGTGAATTAACAATGTACCAACTACCTTAAGAAGCTGCTGCTTCTATCTCTAATTCTTCACCCCGAACTAAGTACTCTGAAATAATATTTATAGCGAACTCATTTGATTAACATTTTTAAAATTTAATACTAAAGATCTATCTCTGAGAGCTCTAGGTTTGTCTTTAGCCAGTTAATTTAGCTTTGTCCATAAGGAGTTCCAAATGCATAAGGCACGTAATACTGTGTATAACATTGTCTGCACCACTGTATTAGGCTGATGCCAAGACCAGGCTCAGAGGGGGAAACTGCAGCTCATTTGATATTGGCAACGAGTCAAATAGCTGGATGTTCTTATGTGTGCTATTAACCTTTGCACTGGTGACTAAAGAAGATTTAAAGATCTTTTTAAGACCTTTTTTATTTTCTGAAATGCCAAATTAATCTAGTTAATAGTATGGATTAATGAGTTAATACTATAGATTAATTAATACATTAGGAGTATGAATATTTAGTTAAATCTCAATTGATTAAATGATGGGTTTGGTCGCTTCATCTTAATATATATCCAAATAGCAAAAAAAAAAAGGTCTACTTATAAAGGATGACAGCATTTTTAAAGTTAGTAAATTTTAGGGGGGCAAGGACAATATACATATCCTTAACATTTGTACCCCCATAATATGCTGAATAAATAAATAAAATAAAAATAAAACTAATAAATTTTGAATTATATCTTTGAGTTAAATACAAATTTTTTGAGTCAAATAAAATTATTAGATGAAGAAGAGATAGAAATCATCACACTGTGAGCATGCCTAAGTAAAGTTAACATTACAGTATTATTCCAGAGGCATGTGGCTGCCAGAATGGTGTCAACATAAACACAGAAAAATTAAAACAAATAGCCCCAAGGAGTCTTATTCCACAGGAATGGAGAAGATCATTCTAAACTTCTCATTTCATAATAATTATGCTCAGGGAAAGTAAGCTAACTTTTCTGATTTTTAATTGCAAACACAGATGTTCTCCCATGAAAATATTGACACATTAGTTAGCTTTAGTTAGCAACTAATTTCTATACCATATAATAATAAATACCAAAAGAAAAATTTCAGTGGTAAGAGTTGGCTTCTTAAAAAAATTTTTTTTCTTCTTTAAAGGCATCTCATCTCTATCATAACATTCAATTAAGGTTCATAGGATTTATTTCAAGAGGTTTTAGAACTTTCAGCTCAAATAAGTCCCAAAGCAAGATTTATCTGTTATTCTTCATCTAGTGTTGCATGTTATCAGCCTTGTTTTCCTTGGAAATATTTGAGTTTTTGTTTAAAAGAAAGATATACAAGTTCAGAGTAGGTTTGACTCCTCGTGTCATTTATATGAGGTGGCCTTTTTGTTGTGTTAGAGGAGATTGCACATTTTGGGACATATGTTTAAGAGTTTGCGGTTGCCTTCCTTTTATTTTTTGGGTCAAAGCCTAGTCTAAATGTATTACCAGGACTTCTAATATTGCAGGTCATATATCTTAGCGGGGTGTATTGTTCCAAGATCTGATATACTTTCAGAAGGAGAATGCACTAAAGCCAATGACTGAATGTTTGGGACCAATTTATGGCCTGGTTTATCCCACAAACCAGTTTGTGGAAATAAAAGATGGTTGGAAATGTGTTTGGTGTCCATAACCTTTATTTACCACATCGGAGTCTATAACTCTTAGCTGTCTTTTTTTGTTTATTTAAAAATTCCTTATTTGGTTTGTTCAATAACCCTTCTAAAGTTTTTATTTCTCCTCAGTTTTAATTCATTCACTATGAAATATTTGTTGAATGCCAACTAAGCATGAGGCAAGTTGCTAGGTATAACTAGATATAACTAGTTGCTAGGATAGAAATCACAAGGGGCAAGGGTCTCAAGAATTTACTAAATTATTAATTTGCCCCTGAGTTTCTAATCATTATAGTTGGCAAGATATTTTAAAAACTAAGAGAATTTCCCCCAGTTATAGAATACATCTGTGGAATTGGGGTTTTTTTTTGGTATTTTTATATTTATTGTTAGGTTATTCTGGTAGCAGCATTTCATACATTAATGCTTTATTTCTCTGATTAGGTTATTCCTTTTTTATGCCTTTACAGTGCTTAGCACACAGAAAACCCTCAATGTTTGATAATTTGGTTTTAAACTGTATATGCAGTATTGTCATTTCATTTCCTTAATCTGTACTTCAACTAAAGAGGAAGAAAAATATAAGACATTAATCATCTCTAGAAAAGAATCAGGAATCTAATTTCTATAGCACAGAACCAAGGTTGGTAGAAGGAATTGTGCTTTTTCAGAATTGAGAAAAGATTTCAGACTGAGCCAAAAGGGATCTTAGAGCTAGTCTCCTCTAACTCCCTCTTGGGTATTACCCTTCTTCTTCTTCTTTTTTTTTTTTTATTGTGGTAAGAAAATTTAACATGAGATCTACCATCTTAACAAAATTGTAAGTGTACAGTATGGTATTGTTAACTATACCAACAAAGTTGCCCAGCAGATCTCTAGAACTTATTCATCTTGCATAACTGAAACTATACTTGCTGAATAGCAACTCCCATTTCCCTCTGCCCCCAGCCCCTGGCAACCTCCATTGTACTTTCTGCTTCTATGTATTTGACTATTCTAGATACTTTTTGTAAGAGTAATCATGCAGTATTTGCCGTTTGTGTTTGGCTTATTTCACTTAGCATGATGTCCTCAAGTGCATCCATTTTTCTGCATATGGCAGGATCTCCTTTTTTAAGGCAGGGTTATATTTCGTTGTATATATTTATCACATTTTCTTAATCCATTCATCCATTGATGGATATTTAGGTTATTTCTATATCTTATCTTTTGTGAATAATGTTGCAATGAATATGGCAGTACAAATATATCTTTGAGATCCTGATTTTAATTATTGCCTATAAGTACCCAGGAGGGGGATTGCTGAATCATATATTTCTATTTTTACTTTTTTGAGGAACCTCCATGCTGCTTTCCATAGTGGCTGCACCAGTTTATATCTCAACAGTATGCAGGGGTGCCAGTTTCTCCACATCCTCATCAACACTTGTTATCGTTTGTGATTTTTTTTTTTTTTCGATAATAGCCATCCTAACAGGCGGAGTTATATCTCATTGTGGTTTTAATTGTATTTCCCTAATGATTAGTAATGTTGAGCAACTTCTCATATACTTCTTGGTTATTTGTATGTCTTCTTTTAGAAATGTCTATTGAGATCCTTTGCCCATTTTTAAATTGGGCTATTGGGGTTTTTTGTTATTGAGTTGAAGGAGTTCCTTATGTATTTTGGATATTATCCCCTTATCAGATATATGGTTTGCAAATATTTTCTCCCATATCATAGGTTGCCTTTTCACTCTGTTTTTTATTTTCTTTGCTGTGTAGATCTTTTTAGTTTGATATAGCCCTACTTGTCTATTTTTGCTTTTGTTGCCTGTGCTTTTGGTGTTATATTCAAGAAATAATTGCCAAAACCAATATCATGAAGCTTTGACCCTATATTTTCTCATAGGAGTTTTATAGTTTCAGGTCTTGCATTTAAGTCTTTAATCTATTTCAAGTCAATTTTGGTATATGGTGAAAAGATAACAATTTTATTCTTTTGCATGTGAATATCCTGTTTTCCTAGCACTATTTGGTGAAGAGACTATCCTTTCCCCATTAGTATTCTTGGCACCTTTGTCAAAGATCAATTGACTATTTATGTGTGAGTTTGTTTCTGGGTACACTAATTTCTGTAGCTTTGTGAAATATTTTGAAAACAGGAATTATTCTTTCTGAAGATTGTTTTGACTATTCAGGGTTCTTTTTAGTTTCATATGGATTTTAGGATTTTTTTTTCTATTTTTGCAAAAAATGCCATTGGGATTTTGATAAAGATAGCATTGGATCTGTAGATCACCTTGGGTAGTATGGACATTTAAATAATATTAAGTTTTCCACTCAATGAAAACAGAATAATTTACCATTTATTTCATTGTCTTTAATTTCTTTCAGTAATATTTTGTAGCTTTTTGTGTACAAGTCTTTCACTTAGTTTATTACCAAGTATTTTATTCTTTTTTGATGCTATTATAAATGCAGTTGTTCTCTTAATTTCCTTTTTGGACAGTTTGTTTAGTGTGAAGAAATGAAACTGATTTTTGTGTGTTGAATTTGTGGCCTACAATTTTATTAAACTTGTTTATTCTAAGTTTTTTGTGGAATCTTTAGGGATTTCTACTTATAAGATCATGTCATCTGCAAACAGAGATAATTTTACTTCTTCCTTTCCTATTTTGATGCCTTTTATTTCTTTTTCTTCTCTAATTGCCCTGGCTAGGACTTCTTCTAGTATTATGTTGAACGGAAATGGCGACAGAAGTAGGCATCATTGTTCCTGATCTTAGAGAAAAAGCCATTGAGTATGATATTAGCTGTAGGCTATTCACATACGGCCTTTGTTATTTTGAGAAAATTTCTGTCTATTCCTAGTTTTTGAGAGTTTTTATCATGAAAGGTGTTAAATTTTGTCAAATGCTTTTTCTGTATCTATTGACATGATTATGTGATTTTTATTCCTCCTTCTGTTATGAAAGTAGTTCTTAACCCTAGCTGCACTTTAGTATCACCTGGAAAGCTTTTTTTTTTTTTTCAAAAAAAATATAAATACCTAGGCCCCACCAAAGACCAATTAAATTAAAATCTCCTGGAGTGAAGCCCTGACATCAGTAATTTTCTAAAAGCTCTCCAAATGATTTTAATATGTATCCAGGGTTAGAACTGCTACACTATTGAAGGGGATGATAGTGCAATGATGAAGTTTGTCTCTAGCTCCCTGGGAATTTAGAGGTTAGGATAATGAAGAAAAAAAGGAATTTCCTAATAAAGCAACTTCTTTAAATTAAAATTCTTCACTCAAGTTTCTATGACCCAGAGTGCTATGTGGGACGGTCATGGGTACAGCCATGGGTATCAGTGTGTCAAGACATAAAAGTGTTGATTGCCCCAAGTTCTACCATGAGTGATAGGAATGACTTCTCTGGGTAGGTATACAGTTGTCCAGTATTAGTCACGATCAGCCTTGCCCAAAGTGTTAGATGTACTAAGTGCTTTCTGACATTCCCTTTCATTCCATTATTAATTAAACTTATAAATATGATCCTTTAAGTTTCCAGCTTGTTAATTAATGTCTAGACTAATGTCCCAGTGATTCTTGGGTAGTTTATGCAAATTATCTGAGACTCACGCTTAAAATCATGAAACTTCTTATCCATAGAGTTGAGTTTAACTTTCCACCTTTAATTCAGCATCCATCCCACCAACTCCTCCCTCCCTGCAACCACCAAAAAATGAAAAGGCTTTCTGTACTACTTGAATTCTTTTATTTCCTTTGCTTGGGTCCAATTTGTAGAAAATAGGGAAGAAGAGTTATCTAACCCTAACTGTTTTTGCTTAGTTTCAATCACTGAGAGAGACGGAGACAGAGACAGAAACAGATACCAGATATTAAGAGAAATAAGAGGGAGTTCAGAATCACAAATAAAGGGGGATGAAGGCTTCACCTGGAGGCAGGAAGAATAACTATAAAACAATCAGCGATGTCACATTCATAGTGATCATTATACAAAGCCCATAACTGCAAATACTAACCTCAAATAGCTGCAGAGCCAATCCCTGTTTTGGGGCTTTGGGATTGGACTTCCTGGTCAAGATAAAAACACTCTTTTCTAGTGGGAGAGAGCCACATGTTGTGGGAACCAGAACTTATAGCAGTGAGTTTCTTTGCCTACTTTGTGGATCATGCTTTTTCTTTTTAATCAAACTATGGATTTTGAATGTTGGCATCACTGTTTTCTAGCTGTGATTTATTACACTGGGTTTTAGTTTCTCTGAGATTTAGTTTGCTCATCTCTGAAGTCAAGTGGGCAGTACCTGGAACAGAACAGGTATTCAACACATATTAGTTGAACAAACATCCCAGATGCCCTTCAATTTTAAAATCGAAATGTGTGACTCTGAAAAAGCGACTCTTTCTCCTCCAGATATGCAGTCAAAGCCCATTTTGCTGCCAAGCAGGAAGAGAAGCAAAAGCTGCTCTTAATATAAATGGGTTTTTTTTTTTTTGCACAAGTTGTGATTCTCCAGACCCCCGTTTTGCAATGGACATCTGGGTGTCATGGAAGGATAGAAGAACTTTCGTCTCTAGCCAAAATAATTCATAAATTCCCAACTCTAGGGTTGTATCGGGTAAGATTGTTAGAGTCCTAGAGTTTCATAATATACATTTTCCTCATGGGGAAGATGGAAAAGTTGGACTTGATATTGTTAAAGACATTTGTTTTTATTCTCATTCTTTGCCTCTTTTGGCTACTGAGCAAATATAAGATCATTTGCAAACCTTATGGCATGTGTGTATGTACTATAAAGTGCGTGTCCTTCCTGCTAGCGGATCACAAGCCAAAGGCAGCAATCCCCCGGCCCCCACCTCTAGCCATCGTTCAGAGGGAGCAAATGCAATGCAATGGCAAACGCAACTTAGAGTAAATATATGAAAATAAACATGTCCATATGAAAGAGCCAAAAGTTTCTTTCCTTTGGCAGCTATTTAGTTTCATTTTAAACTTTACATCTCTAACTTACTATAGAAAGATTTTAATCAGGTTTCAGTGTTCAAAAATTAGAATAAATGTGAAGCTGTAAGTTCTTCATGGCCTGAAATTATCTTTATAGCATTTCCTTCTATTGTATTCTTCCCCTCTTCCTTTCACCATTAGCTTCTTCCTCTTTCTCTCCCGCCCTCCTTCTTTCCTTCCTTCCTTCCTCCTTCCTTATCTCATGAAATGTTTGTAGAGTGCTAACAGTACACCAGGCGCTTTGCTAGGCGCTGTGGCTCAGAGATCAAACACGTAGACCACAGGGGAGAAAAGCAAATAAAGAGAGAGAATATGGCTTTCTAACAGTGAAAAGAGGCCTGGGCAGCTACAGGACTGTGTCCTAGTCCTTTAAAGTGTGGGGCACTTTGCTGCCTCTGTGCCTCCTCTCCTGACTAGCGACCCAACTACGATGCTCCTCCTTCCCCATGCTCTCCCGTCAAAATCCTAAATGTTATTTAAAGCCACCTTCAGTTTTGTCCCTGAATATCACTGTGCCCCTGAATCTCATCTATGAAGTATTTTGTTTGCACCACCTTTAGTCCCCTTTACACAGTCTGGTGTGTTATATTATTTGCATGACACTGTCCCTCATTAGACTATCAGTGCTTTGGTCACAGGTTTTATCTTGCTTTTTTTTTTTTTCATATCTTCCTGCCTTGCACATAGTAGGTATGCAGTCAGTGTGGGATGAATTCACTGAATTGAATATAGGGCAAGGAACCTACCATAGTAAAGCAAGAGTAGGAGGGAAGGGCTGAATCTCAAACTCTTCTTTCTCCCAGCACAGTCTCTTGGGACTCCTAAGGCTCACACAGGACATCCCACCTAAGACATTTCTCTGTAAGTTATTGCCCCCTCATCAACCTCTCCCTTTTCCAAATGCCTTCTGTATTTAGTATTCAGATCGTACCCATGAGTTGTTCACTAGGCGTTATACTGTGTATGTTGTGTTCTGATTCCTGGGGATTTGTTCCAAGTAAATTATAACTTTGATAAGAGTCAGGGAAGTCATCATTTTTTAATCTTTCCCAGTGCCTTGCTTAGTACTGGCTTAGAGTGTCTGCTCGATAAATGTGTTAAGTGACTGGAAATCAGAAAGCATTATACAAAAGCTTATTAACCAGGAAGCACTGCCCAGGGGCTCATTGTCCCTGCTGGAATGCTTGTTGTGTATTGTCTCATTAGATTGTCTGAGCAATCTGCTCAGAGCAGTTTCTGGCTTCATTACAAGCTGGGCATGATCTTTATGGTTTACAGTGTCATTGTTTTTGCTTTATTCTTTTTTGAATACATGAGTATACTCCTCATTTTCATAATGCCAGCCTGTATTTGTGAAAACTTGATGCTCTGTTGTAGCATGTCTTTCTTTGAAGAACAGGCAGAGATATGTAAAATCATAATTCTTTGGGGGAAAAAATTGGCAGTGATTTCTCTAGTTATAATTTAGAACATACCAAACATTCATAATAGCAAATAAACCAATTTGAAACTCAAAACACAAACTCCAAAATTCAGCCTATAATATTCTCATGTGGGTCCACGTTTTAATTTAACATCTCTGTAGCCTCCTAACTATTGCTCAAAAATCTGTAAAAGTAGAGAGTTACTTTCTCCATCTGGCCAAGAGAAGGTAAAATAACCAGAGAGGATATTGTCTTAGAATGTTTTCCCCAAACCTGCATAACTTCTGTTTATATCAAATTTGGTCTCCGCATTAAGTTTTAGTAACTCTCTCTGTATACATAAATCATGGTTTCCAAGTTGGCACTGCATTCAGAATGTTTTTATAATGATTGATTAGTATAGAGCAGAAGTATTGAATTATAAAACTGAAGTTGCAAAAATATGTTATCTATGCCAAAGAAACACTTTTAAGGCTAGTGTATAACTTATAGCACCAATTTTTTTTTTTTTTTTTTTTGGGACAGGGTCTCACTCTGTTGCCCAGGCTAGAGTGCTGTGTGGCATGATCATAGCTCACTGGGCTCAACCTCCTGAGCTCAAGTGATTCTCCTGCCTCAGCCTCCGGAGTAGCCAGGACTACAGGTGCCCATCACCACACCTGGCTAATTTTTTCTGTTTTTAGTAGAGACAAGGTCTCACTCTTGCTCTAGTTGGTCTTGGACTCCTGAGCTGAAGCAATTCTCCTGCCTCAGCCTCCCCGAGTTGGTAGGATTACAGGCGTGAGCCACCACCCCTGGCCAGCACCATTTTTCAATCTGAGCTTCCATTTTCCCCTAATCAGTTTAAATTTGCTTTGAAATGACGGTTTAAAGCCAACTCTTCTTTTGGCTCAGGAGGCCCCATTAGAGCCTCTGACAGATTGGGAAGAGCTGGTGTGGCACCAGGGCTGTGTCTGCTCCCAGCCAGCTCACCTACTGATGGATGATGCCTGGCAGCATGCCTCCTTGTTGTTTGTTGTATTATTACAACAGAAAGCATTTTCAAAAGCTACATTTATCAAGTTGTCATAATAGTTTGGCTTGCATATCTATCTATTCAGAAAAAATAAATAAATCTCTCCCTTAGCACTAATCTGTTTGAGCCATGTGATGTATCACATGCAGAAGAAGCAGTGGGAAACTGCTTCTGCGTGGGATTCAGGAACCTTTCAACTGCTTAGGAGAAAGAGATATTTTTAATGTATGCTTTGGAAGTCCCAAAGCACCAAGGACCTCCATCTCCTCTTTTCCACTAGTCGTGTGTACTAGGGATGTGTTGTTTCTAGAATTTTAGTGGCTTTTTCCAATGAAGGAGATTTAACCTCAAATGGGGTGGGCGAACTATAAAGGTTAGCCACAAAGAAGGCCAAAAACGCCTTTTAATATTCAAGATCGGTTTTTCATAGGCAGGTCTTACCATATTAAACATTACTTGTTATGGAGATTCTTGTACGCCAATTTCTTATTATTTGAGGAAGATGGTTATCTGGAAGCACATGGAGAGGGGAAGGTGCTTAATATTGTTGTTCAGATTAAATATACCTTCCTTAAATGTTTGTTAAAAACCATTCAAATCTATTAATATTAATGAAGTACTCACTAGGGATGCATGCTAGAATAATTCCAATCCTTTAGAGGTAGAGTATGTAATGAAGATACAACATAAGCATGGTTATCTGTAGATACTTTTGAAGAAGAGACAGTGCTGAATTGACTCCTCTTATTGGAAGCAAGATCCCCCCAAATAATGTTATCCCCAAACAAGTTTCACTTTGATTTTTGTTTAAGACACTGCAAATTAGAATTAAATAATAATTATTTTAAACACAGAATAAAATATAGGTTATTCAAGAATGACTTTTTTAAGTACAAGGGTGAATCAGACCTCAGGGAAAGATGAGAACATGGGACTTGTGAAACTCACAGAGCTGGCATGTCATCTAATTCCTCTTTCTCTCCCAGGCAAGGTAAGATCACAACTAACCATCTGTTCTGCACAGACTCCAGTTCTCCTCCCTAGGTTTTCAGCTGCCAGTTGGAACCATAGATGAGGACAGTGAGTTTTACACACAGGGGCCAGAGGTTTGTAGGTAGTTTCCTTTTTGATGGCTAAGTTGATTGGTATCAGGTGTTTCCTGAAAGAACCTCTTACAGAACGTGAAAGAACGTGTCTGTGAAAATGAAAAGTAGGCTGACAGTACACTTGCACTTGGTTTCCTCAGGTGTTCTCAGAATTTGTTATTCTTCTTAAGAATCTTTGTAAAAAGCCCCAGAAATGTAGAAATCTTTTAACGGTCTCCTTGGGGCAAGTTCCTGCTATTTAGTTCCAGTGAGTACTGAAATGCTCATTTGAAATGAAGGGGGTAAAAGGTATTCCGGCATGATGCGAAACCCATCCTATGGCTGCAAATCTCTTTGCCTTGTCTAATCCACAGTCATTCTAGAACCCACAGTCTGAATGGCCCTGGGTCCTTCTGGCTTGAATTGCTGACATGTCTTCATGTCTGTTGTCTTGTGAAGAGCTCATAGTTTCTATTAGATGCCTAAAAGAAGAGAAATATGTAGGCAGATGGACTGTCCTATTTAAAATTTCTTTGCCTGTAAGTCCATATTTGAAAGGCATATGGTATTCAGGGAAATACAGTAACCTGTTCTTGCTTAGCAACATTCTTCACCTTTTGGAATTCAAAGATAAAGCCTAAGGTTTCATGAACCTAATACAAGGGAAATTGTTCTTAAGAACTCCAGAGTTTTAAACACACAGTTACCAGATTTTCTTGAAACTCTTCACTGACACCAGGTCTAAGTCTGATTATGTCACCAGAAGCATCTTTGTGCTTTGTGAGGCCATGAGAAGAATTTTCAGGTAAAAGAGACAGAAACTGAATACATCCCCCTCTTTTAAAGACATATATGAGAAGGGGCATGGGAGGAAGAAGAAGCCAACAAGTTACTAAAGCCTAGAAAGAGAGCTTTTAATTTTCCATGGCAATTCATCTCTTCTGTGGTTGTTAAATCATGATAATTGAAACTAAGATAACATCAAGATTTTAAGAACTGGAAGAGTTTAGATGGTGTGTTATGTGTTAATGAGAGATAAAGTATGTATCAAGTCTATACTAATCTCATAAATCAATTAACGTCTGAATAATTCACAAGTAACATCTCGTGATTGAGATGATTTCCATTTTTGAGAGAAGGATTTAAGTCAAAATTAGTAAGTGACTGTCTAGGAGAAAATGCTGAAATTAATAAAGAACTTGCAAATTTGTCTTGGAATTTCTTCTAATATTTATATTTTGATCTTTCATACTTGAGCCAGTTTCTGAGTCCATAATCAGTATAGTACTTAAGTCACTAATGATAGTCCCAGAACTATTTTACAGTTTGCATTGAGAGAGTGCATGTATTTAAATCCTCTGTTAGCAGTGGTCTGTAACTTTCTTCAGACACCATTTTATACCAAAATTTCTAATGCTTGTTTTCATCCTCTGAGGTGGATTTTACTTTGTTTAAATGTGAAAGAAACCACTCAGCTGTTTTATATTAATAAACTGTTAAAAAATAGAAAGAAAATATTTTTTACTGCTTAATTCTCAGATGAGGGTTTTGTGCCCAGATAAATGCCTTAGATGAAGAAATTCACACTTGGCAGGAGTTAAATCTTTGCAGTGGAATAGTCACTTTGCTACTTATGTAAAATTTATATTCAGATTTAATACATTTGAACTTTTAAAATACATCAGCATCTCTGCTCTGAAGTTCTTTCACATTGAATTTTGCTGATGAGCACTGTTTTCTTGGAGATGTTCCAGTGTGTGTCTAGGTATGCTTTTCCAGAAGTGGATTTACCAGAATTGAGAAGTAGATGATAAATTGGTATTGTAACAATAAGGTCCAGCTGATCCCCAGGCTAGCCCCTTATTTAGCTTCTCAGATTTTTAGTGTTTAGTATACTAGTATTAGTATATTACACATCTTGAGCACATCTCGTTCCATTTCTTATTGTTTGACATAGTTTAGAGCAATTCTGTATTTCTGTTTCTGGTTCTTTCTTTTCTTTGTATGTAGCTTTAAGCCATCTTAGCTTCCTCAGCCTCAGTTTTCTCATCTATTAAGTGGGAATAGTAAAAATTTGCAGTGTTGTTGGAAGATTAGAGATACTATACACAGAATACCTAACACTGGGTCAGATACCTATATCTGCATATATAGTAGAAGCTAGTATTTCTACTATCACCTGCAATTTGATAATGTCTTTCAATAAGAAGCACCTTGCCAAACTTAAGCATTACCACCTTGATATCATATTTCAGCCAAATTAAATAAGCTCTCAATAAAAACAAGTAATACAGTACAGTAAAGGGAAGGCAGTTCAGAGGGACGAATAAATTATTTGCAAGTCAATATTAAATGTTAGACAATTATAGGATATTCTTTGGAAATCATGACAAGTGTTTTTCTTTGCTTTGTTTTTGTTTTGTTTTGCTTTTCCTAAATAATAAGTATTTAAATCAATCTTTTACAGTCTATGCTTATATCTCATGATCCATGGATGTTTGTAAAATCTGTGGAGGTATTTATAGTTTAAAATATCTGGGAAGAGGTTCATTTAAATTATCAAAGCAAGTATTTTTCTGCTTTGTTTTGTTTTGTAAGCAATATCTCTGTCATCACCCCCTTGGCATTTGAACAGAGCTTTTGTGCATTATCTCAGTTGGTGATCATAACTTTGTGCGCGGGCATTCTTGTATCCATTGACAGATGAGAGAACTAAGACCCTGAGAGGAGGGCAACAGGCTTATTTATGCAAGTAGAAGAACAAAATCTAAAACCCAGATCTTCAAACTCCTAGTTCAGAATTGTTTCCATTATCCATTTCATGGATATAAGGTTAGGAAAAGAAAAGAAAATGAAGGTGAAAAACATAGAGTATTAAGGCCTCAATAATTAACACCAGATCTTATTTTCTAAAGCAAAAGTCATTGCATCTCCTCTATTTTAAAACTTTCAGTAGTTCTCCTTTTCTTATTACAAAGTTCAAAATTAAAAGTTGTTTCACTCATATACTACCATTTCCCACATAAACCCTAAACTCCAAAAAACAAGAACTGTTTGAAAATTTGTAAACACACCAAATGTTTTCATGCTTCTATGTCTTCGCTTAGCTTCTTTCCATAAATCTTTGACCTCCTTTCAAAATTTATTATATTTTTATATCTATTATGCTCTTAATTAATTTATCAAATACCTAGATAATGCTTACTATGTGCCAGGCACCATTCAAAGTGATTCACAAATAATAATTCAGTTAATCCTCATGAGATAAATAATCCAGGAGATAAATAATATTATCCCATTTTACAGATAACAAAACTAAGGTATAGAAACTGAGGTATAAAGCCTAGATTCCAAAAAGAGGAGTCTGGTTTCAAACTGGGTACTCTTAACCACTATACTATGGTATATATGCAGCACGAATTTTAAAATCGAAAAATATATCACATTCAGCAAACACCAATGTCTAGATGGCATGCTACCAAATGCCTCCCAATTGTAGATATCATTACCTTGTAAATTTACCATCATCTGGAGCCTACCTCTCATATTTTTGGACTCAGAAACCTGATATTTTTCAGCAATAGTAAGTACCTAGAACAGATCCTTCTCTCGGGGGTGCACTAGCAATGACCCAGCACATGAGATTAATATTTCAAACTAGAATGCCAGTTGATTTATTTACAACAAGGAATAGAATTGTCCATCACATGGACCAGAATACTTAAGTCAGCATGGCCAGCACTCTTTGCCTCTCAGCAGTCATGAAAATCCAGACCACTCTTGGCAAGTGGCTTCGTCAGCATGGCATCATAATGAATAGTGTTCCTCAGATGAACTGAATGTTTGCTGACATCAGCTAGGTTAGCACAAGTCATCTATATGGAAATTGCAGCAGTCTTGCCTATGGGATGTGAAGGCTTAAAGTTCATTGAGTCTTTGTCTGAGACATTGCTGGACTTTTTTTGGACACGGGGTCTGGCTGTATTGCCCAGGCTAGAGTGCAGTGGCGTGATCATAGCTCACGGCAGCCTTGAACTCCTGGGCTCAAGTGATCCTCCTGCTTTAACCTCCTGGGTATCTAGGACTACAGGAGTGTACCACCACACTTGGCTAATTATTATTTTTATTTTTTTGTAGAGACTATGTTGCTCAGGCTGGTCTTGAACTCCTGGCCTCAAGAGAGCCTCCTGCCTGGGCTTCCAAAGTGCTGGGATTACAGGTGTGAGCCACCACACCTGGCCCTCTTTCCTATTTGTAATTCATGGTAATATAGTCAATCTGATACAGTCAATCCTTTAGGCCTGGGACTTTTTCTGTATTTTTAAGATAGTTTTTATATAATTGTGTTTTCAGATGACATTTTCTTTTTGTTAACATTCTCAAGACCTAACACAAATACCATATAGCATTTCTTACACTGAATTACATGATTAATTTTATTAATAATAAAGACTAAATCATAAACATTCTTCTTTGTATTCTTCATAGTAATTTCATTGCCCAGTACATAATAGAAGCTCTATGATGTTTGCTGAGCAACAACAAAAAAATGAATTATGATACATTAAAACATTGTGATTATAAGTGTGAGCTCTGAAGCCAAATGATTGGGTGTCAAATCTCAGCTCTACAACTTAATAGTTGTGTGATTTTGGCAAGTTACTTAGCCTTCCTAAGCTTCAGTTTTCTCATCTGTAAAATGGATATAATGATAGTATCCTATCTCCTAGGGTTTTGAGAAGATTAAATAAATTAACAAGTACAGCAAACTTAGAAAGGTACCTGGGATTCCACAATTATTAGCGATTAGTATTAACCCTTCTCTCAGAATTCTGTAGTATATTTTTAACTTACTTTTTGAAAAATGTGACTAATTTTGAAAAGAGCAGAGTACTGTTGTTCATGATTTAAGCATCATCCTTGGATGTTTTAGCAAAAATTGATTGTTTTGGTACACAAGAATTCAGTAAAATGTAAACTCCCACGTATTGCTGATGGGAGTATGTAATGGTACAACCTTTGTGGAATGCAATTTGGCAATATTTATCAAGAGCCTTACAAAAGTTCATTCCCTGTAGTCCAGTAATTCCCCTTCTAGAAATTTATCTATTCTAAAGACACAGAAACTTGGATAAAACATATGCCTGCAGATGGCTTGTCATACTATCATTTATCAAACCCCAAATAAGAAATTACTTAAATGACAAGTAATGGAAGAATGATTATACAAATTATGTTATATCATTTGATGGAATATTATGTAGCTCTCAAAATGGTGTTTTTAAAGTTATTTAATAATGTGGGAAACTACTTTCAAAAAATTTTAAGTGGAAAAAAGTCTACACAATTGTATAAGTGTTGTGATTTCCTTCACACTGGAAGAGTATAAATAAATCAAAACAATAGTGATTATCTTTAGATGAGGCAACTACAGGAGACTTTTTTTTAGTAATCTTTTTTGAAAACTCTACAATGAGCATGTATTTTAGAAATAAAAGTAATTTTTAAATAATTATGACTTTTAATGTCCTTAGAAGTGTGATTTTTAAGACACGTTGAAAATTAAGTCCAATTTTTTATCATATTCAAGATTTAAGATTTTTCAGTGAAATATTTCTTCAGTTTTATGTCAGAAATATATGAAGAAGATAGAATTCATTTAATATAAACTTTTTTTCAGAAAACCTTGCACTAATATTTATTTGATTAAATATGCACGAAGGGGGGAGGGGGGCATGGGCAATATATATAACCGTAATATTTGTACCCCCATAATATGCTGAAATAAAAAAAAATAAAAAAAATAAATATGCATGAAGTACTTATTTTGAAAGTTTTTGAAGCAAAATGAATATTTAAGTTCAACCCTACCAAGAAATCAATTTACATATACAACTTCTTTAGATCTGCTCAATTTAGTATTTAATAGTAACTCCTAAGAACCTACTTAGAAGAAAAGGGAGGTCTTTCTACTAGTATTAAAAGAATATCATTTTTCTAAGAAAATATTTCAAATTTTTAGTCTTTCGTAAGTAGTAATGAGATTTTTTTCTTTTTGTGACCTAGGAGCTGTGAAGGAAGAAATATCCGATATAGAACATGCAGCAATGTGGTAAGCACGAGGTTCTGTGATTGTGATAATGTATTTTTTTAGCACTGCGTAGTGCTAAGCAATTTTATTTCCTGAGCAAGAAATCAATCAATTAGCATTTCACTAAGAGTTATTTATCTCATGCTATACTGCTTATGCAGGATTAAAATGGTATTTTTAATGTTTCTCAATATAAACTTTTAATCATTTGACCAGCTTGAAGCTAATTAGACGGTTTCAAAACAAGGACTCTCTGTATTTATTTCCTCTCTCTCCTCTCTCCTTTCTGCCTTTTCATATATAGGTCTCATGAGAATGAGTAAGAGGAATGATAAAAGGGAAAGCACCTGGAGTATCATAAAATAAATATTAGCTAATCAAACTCAGATTTGACAAACTGATTCATTCAACAAATAATATCCAACGCCAACTACGTATGAGGCACTACGCTAGTATAAGTATAAATAACACGTGGTCCTTGTCTTACAACATCTGTAATATAGTAAGAGGTATAGAGAGAGAAGACAGATGTGCAAATAACTATATTCTAGGGCAAAATATGACAAATTCTATGGGAAAGGAATATAGTTCTTTGGAGGGTAAAAAAGAGAAAAATCTTAAGGTTAAGGGTCTTAGAGGAAAAAGAGATTTGAGGCAGGGCATGGAGGGCTACAACTGGTCAATCTTGGGTGTGAGGGGATGACAGTGAGTCCAAGAAGAGGGGACACATGGGCAACTCTGGAGGCAGGAATGTTTAAGGTGTGCTCTGAACCCTAATTTCAGTAGAACTGAGCCCAGCAGTGTGGAAGAGAAAAATCAGAAGATATTTTTGAGATTATACCATGAAGAGATTTGAATGTTGGTCTTCCAAGTTTATATTAGCTCAGCGAATAATGGGAGTCACTAGAGGCTTTGGAGTGAGAGAATGACGTAGCATTTCACTTTAGAGTGGTCACCTCTGTAGTGATATGAAAGTTGCACTGGAACAGGAAATGGGTGGGGAGCAAGAAATAATGAGGGGTTAAGCCCAAGCATGGTGGTGCGTGTCTGTGGTCCTAGCTACTCAGCAGGCTGAGGCAGGAGGATCTGGTGAGCCCAGGAGTTCGAGGCTAGCCTGGGCAACATAGCAAGACCCTATCCCTTTAGGAAAAAAAATTGTAATGAGGGCTTAACCCAGGAGGAAATATATACAAGAGGGATCAAAATTGAGGTCACTCTACAAGACTTGACAAACATTTGAAATTAGAGTGATAGGTTGAGGTGGGAAGCAAAAAGGTATATGCATATTTTGAGCTTTAGCACTCACTGATATCTCTGTTGGTGAAGCTCTTTCCACAATATTTTCATGATTGGCATTTTCATTATTCTAGTCTCAGCTCGAATGTCACCTCTTTGAAGTGGCTTCCTTGCCCACCTTATCTAATATGGTTGTCCTGCAGTGCAAATCCATCCATCGTAACAGTCATTCACTTTTTACGTTCTTTACAGCACTTCTCTCTACCAAAATTTATCTTTTTTAATTACTTGTTTCTTTTATGTTTCCACGCTCTAGAATGTAAACTGCATGTGGGTAAGAGCCTCATTAATCTTGTTCACTCCTTTATCCGCAGTGCCTGGAACTGTTAAATACCACATATTAAGCACACAGTAGATAGTTGTTGAACACAAAATGAGTATTCAGGTTTCTGGAATGGTAAATGCTATTATCAGAAGTACTAAAGTTGGGAGGAGTTTTGGGAGAGGAAAATAATAATTTTGATGTAGAGACATTATTGAGTTTGAAAGGCAGGACTAGTAATTGATATATTCAACCACACAGTGGAGGTTTTAGTCTGGGAAAGAGGTTAGGGCTCAAGCCATAGAAACACAAAATAAGAAGCGCAAAGTTTGAAGATTTAGAAGCAGCTTATCAGGTAGAAAATATAGACTAATGAGAGAAGGGAACCTTGTAACTCTGTTGAATGTCTGCATTCAGATTGAAAGAGAATACTGTAGAGTCAGATAAGCTACAAAAAGCACTATAAGAGTGGTAGAAGAAGGGATAAGAGAGAATTCTAACAAGGTGTTCAGTAGAAGAAATGTTGCCAAGAGAATGAAGACTGAAAAAAGGCCAATGGGAGAACAGTTTCTATAGTGTATTACAAACAGCCAGGCGTGACAGCAAGTACCTATAATCCAGCTACTCAGGAGGCTGAGGTAGGAGAGGTAGGAGGATCCCTGGAACCCAGGAGTTTGAGACCAGCCTGGGCAACATAGTGAGACCATGCATCAAAAAAATAAAATGTAAAAAAAAAAAAAAAGCAATATTGGAGGAAGTAAAGAAAGAAGTATATTAACAAGGAAATGCAGTGGATGAGTACAGCTATTCTTCTAAGGTGTTTAATAGAGACACTTCTTCATTTGTGGAGTCATAGAAGGGCTATTTGTTTGTTTAAAATGGGAGACCCCTGAAAGATGATTTGCTACTGGAGCAGAAATTGATGATATGAGGAGGTAAGGGTACACTTGATGCCACACTTCCTAGAGTAGATAGCAGTTGACAAGAAGAAGAATGTGATAAAGAAAAAGAATATATATTTCATTCTTAGAAGAAAGAAGCAAATTGAGGGAGGAAGGGTGAGAAAATAGATTTTAAAAGAAGAGAAAAGTTGAAGCTGCCCATGTTGAACAGACTCAATCATCTCTGTAGAGACGTTTTCCAAGGTGTCTGCTGAAAGTGGAAGTGAGCTGGCCTTCAGAGAGTGGGCTTGAAGGCCTGAAATAGCCACTGGGGAAATTGAGTAGCTGCTAACAAAGCAAAATAAAAGACTTGCTGGGTAGCAAAGAGGTCTTTGCTGAGGTTGGAGAGCTTGATCTTACAGATCAACATGGTCAGCAGGGTTTTGAGACTCAGCATTAGGACTGAGAAGCACACAGAGCAGAAACAGAGGAAATGGACATCAGAGGTGACCCAAGGCCAGAATATAGATGAGATGAGAGAGCCTAAAACTAATGAAAAGTATATATTTTTATATACCTGACCAGGAAGGCCACAAAGAGTAGAAGACATGATTATTGGGAGTAAGTGATTGTTCAATGGAAAACCATGCCTCGTTTATTTCTATATTTCCACCTAGGATTCTAGATACCAGATAATACAACTTATATCACTGCCTTTACCACCTCTCCCACCCACCCCTACCTCCATATCCCACTCACTTATTGATTAAAAAATAGTTATAATTTCTAAATTTTTTAAAAATAGTATTGACAGATTCTGTTTTAGAAATGGTATGAAAAGATTTTTTGATGGAAATACACTTTATTTAGCTCATTGGTTTTCTTTGCTATCCTTTTTATTGTAGTGATATCTTAAATATAAGTTTAAAAACAAAATCACAATATAATATACAGAATCTCCTTAACTTCTAGTCCTTTTCTTTCCAGCCTTCAGAATTTTAGAAAGGGTCCAAACTCCCCTAAGTAGATGAATGCCTAAAGCATTATGAGTAGATGTCTACCTACCCTTTCCTTAAAGCTCTTTAGAAACAGCTCACAAGTTCCTTGCTATCCTTATGAGCATTTCCATGGACATGAGACTCTGACCTGTTATTACTTAAAACCCAGAGCATTACACGAGCCAAATCTTTACAGCTTGCAGAATCAAACTGACATTGATTTTTTTTATGAGAACCTAGAGTCTTCAAATAATTTTTCTTTCCTGGCTCTTGGTCATGACAGAAGCAACACTGCCAAAAAAAAAAAAAAAATACAAATAAAAAAATCTTAAAAAGAAAGAATCCTTTCATAATCACTTTCCAATTTTTATAAACAAAGATGTTCAGGACAATTCAGTTAAATATTCTCCCTTAGATACTTGATTTGGAAAAACTTGGGAGTCTCTTAGCTAAGCCTCTGGAGTTACCCCTTAATCCCCAGACAGCTTCCAGGGGCACTTCTGAACCACTTTGCCTCCAAAGATGCAACCTCTTTTCCTATTTTTTGTAGATCTGCTACATAGAACATTTTGGGGGGTTCCTATTCCCCAAAGCAAGCTGAAGAGTAGAAAATGCCTCCCCGGTTACCCAAGTTTTCTGGGTTTCCTGAAAAATCAGCTTATAGATTCTTGAGAATATATTGCCAATCACTGTACAGATAGAGTCCATCAATACAAGAAAGCTCAAGTTCCCATCATGTCTGCACAGTTCTCATGGCCACGGTAGCTTCTTATACTATTTCTACCTGATCTAAGAAGACTATTTTCATTGTTAAGGTCATAGGTCATGTAATTTTTCCCATTTTACAGTTCTCTGCTCTTTTCTAAGGAAGCAGCAAAGCCCTCTCTCCCTGGAAGGAAAGACTAAGGAGTCTGTTGGGAAAAAAAGTAGGTGCAAATAGCAAACCAATCCAGCAGTTCTTTTAGGTCTCAGAGATTTCACCACAAAACTGAGTGAATCCAGGAGGCCCCCAAAAAGGTCTCCTCAGGTCACCTCTTCATGTTTAATCAAATTAAACCTCTAATCTGAATCCCTTGAATTTAATTAGACATTTTAACTTGACTTCCAAAGTGTTTAGAGTACTGTTGTGTTACCTATAGACTATTTGTTTCTTCTTCTCTTCTTCACTATACTTAAGCTTCACACGCATTGGTATTTAGGAGATAGCAGCCATAATTAGCAACGTAAGGGCCAAGATGCTGTGGTAGCTTGTAGTGCTCTTAATTCCTTATTAAATTCTTTATTGTCCCAGTGCAATATTTTACTGTTCTTAAAACAAAAATATTTATTGAGCATAAGAATTATTCTCGGTCCTGGGATACATTGGTAAGTAAGATAAGGTCTACTGTGGGGAAGGAGGTGGGATGTTCATTTGTGCTGAGGAGTCTAAACGTACCCCTGAATGTTATTTCATGGGGGCATTCCTAGCCTCTCCTGGGGTGGCGAGCATGGTTTGGAGGAACAGGAGGCTGGCAGAACACTGGATTGCTTTAACCACCCCTTCCGTGCATTTCTCCTCTCCCACGCCCAGAGTTAGCCAATCTCAGATGAAATACATACAAGGCAGTACAGGGATTTCTTGACCTCAAGTAGGAAGTCTCTTAAGTGGGCAAGAAATTCTGAGTGCAAGAACATTGGTTTCTTCCTAATAAATATTCAAAGTCCCCACCTACGAGAGGGGGCTCCCAAGGACACCCTAAGCATCCTGGCCACTTCTCCCTGCGGCAGACTCACTCCTTCCAACAGCGGAACACAGATCCGTGCTCTCACCGGTCCCATCCATGCTTCAATCCCCAGCCCTGTCCAGCTGAAAAACAGGGATTTTCCTTACACTGTCATCTTCATGGAGAAAGAGATTGCTCTCATTTTAAAGTCTGGTAGCACGTGTCTTTTCCAAGTAACTTTATGAAGGCTTCATGTGCACACAGATATAACAAAATTGGAACCAGGGTCTCTTGTCCTTCAGAGTCCCTATCCATTTGGAATTCGGGCAGTCTCTGAGAGGCCATCAGAATGCATGGGCAGGAGGAGTGGGGAGAGGGACTTAAAGGACATGCTCTTCACTTTTTCAATCCATGGACACTGAGATCTGGAAGCGGCGTTGTACACCAGACAGGCATGTGCTTTCCTGAGTCCTGGGGCTGCCACTTACTAGTTATGGACTTTTGAACAAATTTATTAATGTCTCTCAATCTCAGTTTTCTTACCTTTAAAAATACCCTTCTTATAGATGTACAAACAGAGAATGTTAATGCAATGTTCATGGTGGTTTTAAAATTGGAAACAAATGGAGGGTGGCTGACTAAATGAGGTGTGGAATGTCCACAGCGTGGAATACTACACAGTCATTAAAAAGAATAAGGTGGATCTATACATACAAAGCTGTCCAACTTATCTTGTTAAGTATTAAAGAAACAAGTTGTAGGGTAATATCTACAATATGATCTCAGTTTTTTTTTTTAGATATCAGGAAATCTTTTATTTTATTTTATTTTTTTGCAGAGTGGAAAAATAAACTCCATTTTTTTTTCAGCATATTATGGGGGTACAAATATGTTTTTAAAAATCCCCGTGTCTGGGTATGTGGCACCATCACAATGTCTTGAAGGACACATGTCAAACGGATCACAGTGATTACCTAATACAGAGCAGGGAGGGATTGAGTGAGTTAGGGGGACTTTCATTTTTTATTCTGTATACTTTTATAGTGTTTTAAAATTTTTTATAATAAACACATAGTCCTGTATTAGTAGTATAATTGAAAACATAAAATATGAAAAGGAAATGAGGTTGGGAGAAAATATTTTACAAGTCATTGAATTTATATTTGGTTTTGAAATATTGGAAGAAAATACCACTTCACAGGGTTTTTCTGAGGATTATATACAGAAATATCTCAAAAGCGCTCCGCAAGGTACCTGACTCCGTAACACTGGCTCTGCTCTTCCTCTGAACCTGTCACCGTTTGAATTGTAGCCCCACTACCTCGCAATGTGACTATATTTGGAGGTAGGGTCTTTAAAGAGGTAGTTCAGTTAAAAATAAGGTTTTGAGGATGGTCCCTAATCCATTATGACTGGATACGACTGGTGTTCTTTGAAGAAGGGATTAGGATGCAGAGAGAAGACGTGAAGACGCAGGGAAGAGGCGGCCACCACAAGCCAAGGAGAGAGGCCTTAGAAGAAACCAATCCTGCTGACACCTTGACCTTGGACTTCCAGCCCCCAGAATTGTACAGAAATACATTTCTGTTGTTAAAGCCACCCAATCTGTGGCACTTTGTTATGGCAGCCCTGGCAAACTAGTATACTACCTTGCTTCAACTTCCTCCTCTCTTCTGACAAAGTACTCTTTTGGGGAGACTGCACTATTTTTAAAAAGTGAAAATTAGCTCACTTTGAAATACCAAAGATCGACCTTATTCTATGGCATTATGGGGAACTTCTGATTGCTTTGCCACATGACGAGTTCCAGGTATTCTGGAACAAGAGCATTAGACCTCGTCTCTGGCAGAACTGCAGGCTTTATAATGCCCCTTCCTTTGGATGAACTATAGAAAAACAGATTTCCTATACAATGAATGCCCAGTTCTGAGGCTGGGCAGTGAGGTCTCTGGCAGCTAGAATGCTTGGCTGTTCTTTGGCCAAATACTTGGTTGAAATTGCTGCATATTCTCAGAATCATATCCCAGGGGACTAATCAACATCCGGCGTAAGAAGTCTAACTTACCACAAAGCTAGGATGACTGGAGAATGGTGACTAAACTAGTTACAGGACTTTGTGGTTTGTGTGTGTGTGTGTGTTTCTCTTTTTTGGCATTGAGAAGAATCACTGTTGCTGGAACAAAAGGACATTCTTTAGGGACCACATTTTCAAAAGCATTTCTAATTTCTCTGATTTGGCCCACAGTTTTATTATTTATGCTAAAATTAGATAACAAAGGGAAACAATGTTTCAGAAGAGAGAAATGATGAGTGACTTTTATTGTTTCTCTCAGGGCAGAGCCTCTATCCAACCTATGATAGCATCAATGCTAAATAAGCTTTGAGTATCTTACAAATAAATTCATCTCTAAACGCAAGTATACAACATGCCATGTGGACAACTAGAGTTTGATTTTGGTTTAAAACACATCGTTTCTTTTTCACTAGTTAAACATGGAGCATGTCGAAGAATGGTTGAAAATATTTGCAGCAATTACTCTGGGAAAAAAAAACCCTCATATTTTATGACTAACTGTTTTATCATTTGTGGCATAAAGAAATAAACATTTTTTTAATGATTCACAGATTCCTTCGTTTGGTGGATCTGGTGGCTATAGATCTCTCCGCAGTGCTTGCTGCCAGGCAGCTGGCCAAGTTCATTGGGTGCCCCCACTCCCAGGGGTCCGGGCCTTCTGCTTTTCTTCTCCCTCGGCCTTCCCCTGACTGCTGCACACATTTCTATTTTAATGCTTTTTCTGACATGTCTTTATTGAACCCCTCCTAATTCTCTCTACTTTTCCTTTCTCCTTAATGTGTTCTCAATTTCTTATCCTCTGCCTCAACTATCACTGTCTGGGGAGGGGTCTGGTATGAACACTCCTCCATGGAATGAACACAAGCTTGGGAGCTGTGTTACTTACAAACTTTGTGGCCTGGGACAAACTCTTTCACTTCTTGTAGCCTCGGTTTCATCCATCATAAAATAGAAATAATAGTCATGCCCACTTTACAGTATTCCTTTACAGGAACCAGTACGATATGGAAGTAGCTGGGAGATACTCAATGTATTTTAGTTCTTTCTTCCGTACTACCTCTGTAAGGTTAAGTAAGTGACAGTCTTACAGGAGACAGGGCCGAGGGAAAACAACAGCCCACAGTGTCCCATCAGCATTAAACATTTTCTTTCAGAAAAGCTGAATTCCTTAGATAAGAACAATTTCATTCCTGCCGATAACTCCAGGTAATATGAAGATCTCCAAATTGTTGGGGAAGATAGAAAAGGGACTATATTGATATGACTTGGCTTCTGCTTGGTGGCACCCTTCTGGCATACTTAAAAGGCCATGGGAGATATTTTCCCCTAAGTTGATCGTATTATAGTTAGTCATCCCATGGACACCGACAGGGAGTAGTCACAATAGTTGTAAATGGCCTTCAAGTGATAAGAGCTGGTTTTGCTGTACTGAAAAGTCACATCTTCCAGCTCACCAGTGTGATGCCGACTGACAAGCAAAGTTCCTCTCACGGCAGCTGTGTTATTTTCTCGTGAATTGATGGATAACGTCAAGCGTCTGCTTTCCTAAGGCTCTTAGTATGAACAAGAATGCCTACTTGGTCAACCCACAATTTGTTTCCTTCAATATTGCCATATGGAGAGCCACTGAGGGGAAAGTTCAGCTAGACCTTTATATGTGTCTCATGATATTAATGGTACAGTACTGACTTGATGGATGTTTGAAGAAAAGAAAATTCTTTCCCCAGTTCAGCTTTCAACTGATGAGGAGGACGAAGGGATGAGTCCATCATTTTCTACGTTGCCGGGAATGATTAGGTTGAGAAAAGCTGCTATGAGCCCCTCATACGAGCCCCCTCCCTGATTGTGGGCAAACAGCTTTAACCTCTCTGTACCACAATCTCCTTATTGAAAGTGACAGCCAAAGACTGATCATATACCTCAAAGAAATCCTGGCAAAGTCATAGACCCACAGAATACTAGAATTAGAAAGCAAGTAGTATATTTGAGCTATTGGCCATATGCCAGGCATGGTGCCTAATGACTTTTCACCCCTAAGTCATTTAATTCTCACAATCACCTTGACAAATGAGTATTACCCCAATTTTACAGATAAGGAAAATGGAACATTTAAAGAGAGGAAACGCCTCTTCTAGGTCATACAGCTAAGGAGTGGCCCTGCCCCAGTTGTGAATGCCAAAGCCCATGCTTATTTCACTATAACACAAGAGGGTATGTAGATGATCTAGACTAAGTCTCATTTAGCAAATAATAAAACTGAGATACAAAAAGTTTAACTCTCAAGTATTTTTGCAATGTATACTTTCTTTTAAGAAAAGAGGTACTCAAACAAGTTTACTGTAGCAATTATAATTCTTCAAGGCTAGGACTAAATGAACTGCTGAGAATTTAAAATGTGTAAATTAAATACAGCAGAAAGAGCAAATCTAGGAATCCTTGCTGGAAACACTCCTAATTCCCTCCCCTGTGGGCCTCTCTCTGCCTGTCAAGAGGATATAAATGTATTAAGTCAATATTCCTCAGAATCTATTCGTTTCTGAGTTTCATAAGAAGTTTGCGGGCTCTAGCGGACCAGATAGAAGGTCAGAATAGGGATTTGAGAGTGATCGAGAGAGAAATTACTACTGCAGTTCATCCCTTGGCAGAGTGCCCCATGGAATGAAACCAAACAGGCTGCCATGCCCAGGTCGCTAACGTGCAAATACTTGCCTGTGCTCAGCCTGCTTTCCATGAGCCTAGAAATGATAAGCAGCATCGAGTTTTCTGATTAACACCAAGATGTGTTGAAACTCAAGCAACTTAAGCCCTTAGGTTTTTCCCTCTGAGAGGTCACTCACAGACCTTTGTGCTGAGTGCCATGAGCGAGGGCCATTATTGAATTAACTAGCTTTCATACTGTATCATAGTTCGAGGAATCTTGTCCTTTGTATGTTTTTCTTTGCATTGTAAACATTCTCTTCCTTTTCAGAGGAAATTGTGAAATTTAAAGAGGTTATCTTTGAGGTTTGGCTGTATTTTTCTTTATAATCTTGCTATGAGCAGTAGCTACATAGGGCTGTTGGAGAGTATTTAGTTTGGTTTCCAATTCACTGTAGAGTTTTGGGTGAAATATGGTCATCACAGAGAGAAGGGTAAAGAGGCATTACTTAGGTTCCTTTTTGTTTGAATCTTCACTGAGCAAATATGCTTCAGAGCTCTTTAACACCCATATCCTATAACACACCAGCTTCCTTTCCCAAGCATTATAAAAAACACCTTCCATACCCAAAAAGAAATTTTTAAAAAGAAATGTATCACTATGTTTCACAATGGGTAATTTATAACTTTTTAATTTTTCTTCCATTAAAATATTAGAAGGAATTATATACTTTGAATTGTTATAGATATTGAAAGTAATTTAGACAACCCTTTCAGTTCTTTGTTTTATTTATCTTTTTAGGGATGGGGTCTTGCTGTGTTGTCCGGGCTGGCCTCAACTCCTGGCCTCAGGTGGTCCTTCTGCCTCAGCCACCATGCACAGATAAACCTCTCAATTCTTACAGGACTGTAGTTTAAAAAATAATTTTCAAACTACTTTTTTTGTAGTTACCTTGATACCATGACTGGGTGATAAAGGCCAAGCAGTCAGGTTTCTAGGCACAATACCCCTATTTCATCCAGAACAGCTCTGCATTTACCTGCTTTATTAGTATCCTACATAAGATTTCTTTGGAAGAAAAAATAGTTGTGTAACAAAAAAGTGTTTGAAAACCCCTGCATATTTATATCCCTCCCAAGAGGTCTTCTAGCTTCTGCATGATTACTACTAGGTAAAAAAAAAAAATTCTCCATCTATTAATATATATATATTGTGTACAATTCTAATTGCCAGGAATGTGTTTCTTACAGCAAACTGATGTGTGCTTTCCTATTACTGTTTAATGCAACAGATAGAGTGGTTGGCTATGTGTAAGGCATTGCCCTAGGAGCAAATGAAAATGAAGAGATTTGTGTAAGAGTTTGTACTCTCAAATGTTTTGAAATTGAAGGGAGGAAGAAAAGAAAGGCAGAAATCTGGATAGTTATAATCCAATGCAGAATAGTGTAAGTTATCAAAGTATAAGGGAAGAGCTCAGAGGACTTCTATGCAATCTATTAATCCTCTCCTTTCCAAACAAGCAGCAATCACAGGTAAAATATAAAATAATAAAACCAGTGGCATAGCCAGGTTCAAAAGCAAGATAAAAATGTCCATGGACCAAAAATGGAACATACATGCAAGATAGAAACAATGCTGATATCATAGGCTTTTTGGCTATAAGACTGGAAGAAAGCAAAGACTGGCCATAGTTCAGCTCCCCTAGGGGAACCAGAAATAAACTTATCTCACAGGAGAAACAGGACTTAACCCAGATAGAGAACTCAATGTCAGGAGCTTGGATGGGGCTCTCTGTTGTAAAGAGAAGCTGATTTTTTTTTTAAGTGACTGTTGCCTGTAATGAGAGCTTTATCTGAAATTGTGGATCTAAGACTGGTTGGTGGATGTAGATACCACATCAGGAACTAAAACTCTACCATGTTAGAACTTAGCTATGGGGCTGGACTTACAATTTCCTCATTATGGATTAACACTCAAAATTTCAGTATATCTGATTCTGGATTGGGGCTTTGTGAACCACATGAAGACAATCATAAAATTATTAGAACAGACAAGGACAGGGAGGAAAAAAAAGGAAAACAAAAGTCTTTTGACTAAAAATAAGCATACAAATAAAAATTCCAAACCACATGAAAGAAATATAATACCAAGAAAGCCAAGAAAATGAACATTCACTCCAAATAAAATTATGTGGAACAGTTTGACAAAGACTTTAAAATTGATAAAGTCAATCCTCATTATTCATGGATTCTGGTAATTGTGAATTTGGCTACTCACTAAGATTTATCTGGAACCTCCGAATCAATATTGATGGCACATTTGTAGTTGTTCACGGGCACGTAAAGGCAGTGAAATATTTGAGTTGCCAAATGAGCACGTTCCCCATTGTGGTTGAATGAGGTGACGCCCTGCCTTCTTGTTTCAGTCTCATCCTGTAAACGAGTGTCCTTGTCATGGTCTATTTGTGTCAAGTTTTTCACATTTATTTTTGTGCTTTTTTGGGTGATTTCACTGTTTAAAATGGCCTCCAAGCATGGTGCTGAGGTGCTGTCTGTTGTTTGTAAGCGCAAGTGTTTGTGACTTTATAGAACATAACTACCACAAATAATGAAAATTGACCACACGTTTAAAATAAATATATTAAGACTAAAAACTCTTAAAGAATAAATTGGAGGGAAGGCATAAATGAAGTATTAAATAGATGAATAAAGAAAAGAAAGTATAAATTTGCAATTAAAAATATAGTAATTGAAATAAAAATCTTCATAGATAGGATATATTCCAAACTAGACACAAAGAGAGAATGAGTGAAAATTTAAAAATAAAAGAAACTTTACCCAAAATATAGCCCAAAATTCCAAAAATTTATAATATGAAAGAGCCCTTAAGAAGAGATATAGAGAGTGAATAAAAGGTTCCGACATACATCTAATAGGAGTTTCCAGCGAGAATGGGGGGAATGACATTTAGAATATTCCAGAAAGAAAAAGAGACAAGAGTTATCAGACTAGAAGTGCAATGAAGTTGCTGAACAGGAAAAATAAAAATACATGCCCAGACATATCCTAGTCCAAAATCAGGAGACTCCAACATTAAGGATAAATCCTAAATAGTAAAAGCTATCAGAGAAAAGACAGAGTGCCCACAAAAGAATGAAAATTAAGCTAAAGGTACAAACTTCTCTTTCACAATGCAGTCTAGAAGACAAGCTAATATCCTTAAAATACTAATGGGGAATAACTGTCAGTTTACAATTTTGTACCCTTAACTATCAATGAAGAGTATAGGCAAAATAGAAACATGTCCTGATGTACAAAGATGAGAGTTTACCCACAAACTGTCACTAAAATAATTACTGCAGGCTATATATGAGGAATAAAAGGTGAGCCCCAGGAAAGGTGGGCATAAAAGAAAACAACTGATGAGCCCCAAAGGGGTGTGAGAGCATGGATATGTATGCATGCATGCATGTTACATGGCTGCTCCTCACTAACATTTCTGGTTCTCTTGTCTTAATGAGTATCTAGCAGTGTTGAACTTCTCCAGCCCTTTGACATTAGGCATGACCACATGTGTTGCTTTGGCCACTGAAATATAAGTTGAAGTGAGGTATGTCACTTTCAGGAGGAAGAAATAAAGGGCCAGTGTGACAGTCTCCAAGCTCTCTCTTCCTTGCTCTAGTGTCCTAGACTCTGTGTCCTAACGGGTAGTTTGGAGTCCAGCAGCATGAACATCAGCCTGGTTCCTGTGAGAAGTGAAGAATCTCAGAGTTCATCCAGGGCCTGCAGAATCAGAATCTTCATTCTTACAAGATCCCTGGGTGACTCATATGTAGATCGAAGATTAAGAAGCCCTGTTCTATCAGATGGTACATCCTCTCTCTTTTCTTTCTTACACAATCCTTATCTGGTTTTAATAGAATGAATTGGGAAGTTTTCCCTCTTTTTCTAGTCTATGGAAGAGTTTATTTTAGGATAGGATTTTCTGTTCCTTTCATGTTTAGTAGAACTTGCTTGTAAAATTATGAGCAAGGTATTTTCTTCGTGGGAAGATTTTTAATCACCAATTGAAATGTTTTTAAGGCTGTATGCCGTATAGCACTGCTTAAGAAAATGAGCTTTGGAGCCAAACTGTGTAGGTTCAATCTCAGCTCTGACTTACTAATGACTTTCTAACTTTGTAGAAAGCCATTTAACCTCACTGTGCCTCAGTTTTCTCATCTGTGAAATGGGATACATAGGGTTATTATGAGGATTCCAGGAGTCAATATATGTAAACATGTAGGGTAGTGCCTGGGACATAGTAAATTCTGTGTAAGCATTTACTTTTGTTATTTCTCTTTCTTCTTGAGGTTGTTTTTTTCTCATTTTTCTAAAACTGTTTTCAAATATATTGGCTTAAATTGAGTCATACTTTTCTGTTGGTATCTCTTTAACTCTGGCTGTTTCTGCATTTGTCTCCCCTTTTATATCTCTGACAGTGTTTGTTTGGGATTTATTTCCCTGTAATATTATCATTTAATGAAGTTTGCCAGTTTATTAGTCTTTTCAGGTAACAACCTTAGGCTTTGTTGAGCCTATGATTTTTGTATTTTCCATTTCATTGATATTATATTATTTTCTTTCATTGCTTTTTTTTGGACTTATTTCGATCTACTTTATCTAATTCCTTAGGTTTGATGCTTAATGTTTAAAGTTTCAGCCTTTCACAGAAATGTTCAACTAAATACTGCTTTGGTTGCATCCCACAGTGTGATAAGGAGAATTTTCATTATTATTAGCTTCTAGGTATTTTTAAATTTCTATATGATTTCTTCAAGTCATGATTTACAAATCTGTTCATTAACTTCTAAATATAAGGGGGAGGGGTTAAAATGTCTTTATTAATCTCTGAGAATCATTTTGTAATTTTTAAATAGTCTTTTTATTCTATTTCTTTGAAGTTTGTTGAGACTTTGCTTTATGATCTAATGTCCATGTGTTCTTGGAGGGAGCATGTATTCCCCGATCTGGGGTATAACTTTCTATATATGAGCATTTTGAATGTGTTTTCTAAATGTCCTAGTTCTTCAGTGGTTTTTTTTAACCTATTTGAGAGAATAATTTTTAAAATTTTCTACTTTATTGGTTAATTTGCCAATTTCATGTTGCGGTCTGTTTGGATTATTTTAGACCTGTCTTATTAGATAGAAACACATTTAAAATTGTTCTATCTTCCTGGGTAAGTTAACCCTTTTTTCATAACTTAGTGAGCATCTTTATCAGTAGTAATGCTTTTTGTCTTAAAGTCTATTTTGTCTGCTATAAATATAGCTAACCCACCTTTCATTTGATTAGACTTGTCTCTTATACCTCTTTCTATTTTACTTTCTACTTTTTCTTTAAGTTTATGAGTACGTAAGGTAAATGTATCTTTTAAAATTTCAATCTGATTATCTTTACATTCTTCAATCTATTTGCATTCACTGTGATTAGTGATAAAATTGGATTTATGTCTACCATCTTATTCTGTGAGATCTATTTGTCCTGTTTTTCCAATATTTCCTCTTTTCCTTCTTGCCTTCATTGAACTAATGAGGCTCTTATTTTTCTTATTAAACTTTTCCCTCTACTGGTTTAAAAGTTATATATCTATTTCTGTTCTTTTAGTGGTTACCCTAAATTTTAATGTGCATACTTAAAGTTGAGTAGTATCTATACCTACCTACCAAACAATGCATATCTCTTAGAACATTTTAATTCTAAGTATTCCCCTTCAGATGTATATGCTGTTGTTTTAGCTCTATTTTCATAATCCCCACAGTTGATTATATACTTTATAAGGTCAAAGTTTATTTAGATATACTTGAAAACATCCCATTTTATTGAATTCCATTTTTCTTAGATGATAGATCTTCAAGGATCACTTTCTTTTTATTGGCAGTATATCCTTTAGACCAGGCGTCCTCAAACTACGGCCTGCGGGCCACATGCGGCCCACCAAGGACATTTATCCGGCCCACCGGGTGTTTTTGCCACCGCTGCCTGTCCTGCTTAGCAGCCGACTCGTCCCAGGCCCACATTCCGCACTCTCCAATGGTCTGAGGGACAGTGAACTGGCCCCCTGTTTAAAAAGTTTGAGGACCCCTGCTTTAGACATTTCTTTTAGTGAGGAGAGTTCATTGGAAGTGAAAGCCTTTGGTTTTTTGTATTTTATTTCTCTTAAATATTTGTATTTAATGCTCTCTCTTAAAAGTTAGTTTTTCTGTGAAATTAATTCTAGGTTGTCAGTTATCTTCTCTCAACACTTTGAAGAGAATTGTCCACTAATTTCTAACTTCCATTGTTGTTGTTGAGGAGCCAACTGTCATTCTCATTGCTCTTCCTTATCTTTCTGACTTCTTTTATTTATTGTTGGCATTCTGTAGTTAGCTAGGATCAGTGTAGGAATGGATCATTTATTTATTATATTTGATTTTCATTAAATCCCTGACTCTGAGGATTTTTATTTTTAATTTTTTCTGGAAAATTCTCAGAAAATTATTTTTTCTACATAATATCTCTTATTCTGCTCATATTTTTTTATATCTTGGTCTCTAAGTGCTGTATTTTATATAATTTCTTCAACACTTTCTTCCATTTAATAATTTATCTCCCCAGCTGTATCTAATATGCTTTTTATTCCACCTAAAAGTTTCTAAAAAATAATTTATGTTTTCATTTATGTGAGTTCTATTTGGGTCTTTGTAAAAATCTACATGATGATCCTTGTTCTTTGTTTTCTCTTTCAACATTCTTTTTTAAAATTCTGTAAACATGTTAAATTTTCTTGTTTTGTATTCTGTGCCAGATAATTTCACTATCAGTATTCTTTATAGGTCTGTTTTTTTTGTTTCTGCTGTTTTCTTCTCTATTTCTGCATATATTTTATGATATTCTTATGGGCTTTCAAAATTTTTGGAATTTAAGAAGGAGTTCCTTATAATCCAGGTTAAGATGCATACTTCCTGGAAGAATTTACATTTGCTTTTGAGGAAGATGATGTTAGCATGGGGTGGTGACCCAATACTAACTCAAGACCACTGTAAACTAAATTCTCCACTGTCCACATCAAGTGAATTTAGTCCCAAACTCTCTTGAGTCCTATTGAGAAGCTCTGAAGGTGAAGTCTGCCCCTATCCTTCACACATAGCCAAGCTGAGACAGGCAAGTCTGCCTTAGCATTTCTCTATATGGATCCAAGTGGGATTTTTTGTTTGCTTGTTTGTTTATTTCATCCCATTTTATTTTTTCAAATAAACTTTATTTTTTTAGAGAAGTTTTAGGTTCTCTAAAACTCAGCAAAATTAAGCAGAAAATACAGAAAGTTTCCATCTACCCTGTGCCCACCACATACATGCACAGCCTCCCTATCAGTATCCCGCAGCAGAGTGGTACATTTGCTCTGGTCAATGAACCTACGTTGACACATCGTCAGCCAAAGCCCATTGTTTACACCGGGCTTCACTCTGGTGTTGTACATTCTATGGGTTTTCACAAATGTATAGTGATATACCTCTACCACTATAGTATTAGACAGAATAGTTTTCCTGCCATAAAAATCTTCTGTGCCCCACCTATTGATCCATACCTTCCCCCAATCCCTGGCAATCAGTGGTCTTTTTATTGTCTCCTTAGTTTGGTCTTTTCTAAAAGCTGAATGTTTTATTCTTTTCCTAGAATCCTCTTTCTCTGGGCTTTGCCCTAGAGTCTTGGCATTATGAGTGTATCTTGATCGTCTTCTACGGCTTGCAGTCCATTGATTTTATCTCCTATTCCCTGCTTTCATAGGCTATTAAGATGGAAAGTTCTAAACCATCAGGAACCAGCAGATCCTTTAGAATCCACTTCTATCCACTTCCTCTCTGGATTTGTGCCTTCTCATTGTTTTTGTCTCTTAGGAAACTTCCTTGCCAGTCCAGCTGTGCATTAACAATTTTTTTTTAATTCTTATGTTTACTTAAATCTAGTATTTTTAGTCATTAGTGGGAAGCTCCCTCAGAGAATCTAGTGTTTACATACTGTTGCAAATGGAAGTTCCTTAATTCATTCCTTGGCAGATATTATTTAGCATCAATTTTGTACCAGGCTTGGAGTAGGCCCTCGGGATATGACAGAGTCTTTCATGTTTCCATTGCTTTGGAAGAACCAGACAGAAAAACCAGCAATGTGGTAAGTCCAAGGAGAAAGGGCTGCACAGGGCACTTTGGCCTCACACAAGCTGAAGGTAGAGAGGGAGTTGTGAGAAAAGGAGACCAAGAAATGACACTTGAGTTTTGTAGGAGGCAGCCGGGTGAGTAAGGGCAGACCATATTGGATAGCATCAGCCAGAGGAGCAAAGCGTTGCGAGAATGGCAGATATTCCATGCAAAGTGTGAGCTGCGTGAGGAGGAATAGGGAGAAATGAGGCTGGAAAATAGCCAAAGCTAGGTCAACTCCCTGTAGAAACTCTCCGAAGTATTCATTGCCACTGCCACATCATACAGAAAGGACAGACACACGCAGCTCAGTTCTCAGGAATTAAGTAATACTAATGACTTGTGGGGTGAGCAGCAGTTTGGGCATTCCTTTTCCTTTACTGCCTCACCCAGATTCTGCTGTAAAGCAAGACAGAATGTGAAGGGAAGTTGCCTCTGTTCAAAAATAGTCCTCCAGTTTTGAATTGCCTGCCACTCTTCCTATAACTTCACCATTAGAATAAAAGCTTGACTGAGGGTCTTGGAATCTGTCTTCCCCTTAAATTATAAGCATCATGAAGGCAGGGACTATAATTGACTTTTTATTGTAGCCTCGTGCTTGGTAAGTGCCTCTATGTTTTTGAACATATGTAGATAACAGTTATTAAGAATGATTATGAGGAAAGCATTATTAGTCATGCAAACCTTCCTCTAGATAAGTTTAATCAGTTTTCTTTCCTCTTTACCTTTACCTAAGTGCAATCCACTGAAGGAAAGGGAACTTTTATAGGAAGAAGAAAGGAAAATTAATTTTGGAGCATAGTGCTCTTCAGGATGAGGCTGGTGCTCAGAAGCTGTGCTTTACGCCCCAAAGGACAACCGAAAAACACTGGGTTTTATAGGTCAAAAAATACATTTCTCCCTCTCTCTCATTCTCTCTCTCTCTCTCTTTTTAGTTTCTTAAAATATGTCCATGCTCCAAGATCAACAAACTGAGAAGCGTGAGCACATATGAACAAAGTTGAATGTTGTCATCCATTAAACTTATAACCCAGTAAATTTGGCACATGATATTGTTTGATTAGACTCATATGTTAAGACATTCATAAAAGTCACTTTAATTAAAATTATATTTAAACAACTAAATAAAATAGTTCTTGAGGCAGCAAGGCATGGGTTTTAACATTTAATTTGGAAAGCATTGTCACTATATCTATGATGAACCTTTTTAGAAACCCAAGTATACTTTTTTTACAGGATCATTGTATATGGTATTAACTGTGAACTTGGGTGTCTGTAGGAGGAATTCTGATCTAGAAGCTGGAAAGAGATTAGGGAAGGAAGAGTCAGGGTCATTAAACTCTTTCCGTCGTTTCATTCATAGTAACCCTACCTCTTTCTCTTCATTCCAAAATCTATAAGGAAAGATCCAGCTAATCTTTACTTGTATCAGGGGATGGTCTGAGAATACCTTGTTTTCTCTCTTTAGAAAATGTAACACAAGACAGTACCTTGTCTCTTGGCAGGAGCACTTGCATTAGTGGTCAGGGTTAGAGTCTACCACCCAGAGAGGAATCTGGGTGAGAGGAGACTGTATTCCATTCTATTAATTGGAAAATAGATGTCTTTCTCTTTTACCGATAGACTTGGAACCTTCTCCCAGCTAAGAAGTGCTTCCAGTCCTAGAATCATTCTTCAGTGAACTGATTCAGTAGTGATAGTGATTCAGATAAGAGCCTGACCTTAGCTTTGCAGGAACTGACCCAGGTTAACCTTAAATATTGTGCTACAAAAATGTTACCAAAAGAGTGTCCAGAGGTATTTCAAGTCTTTCATGGTGCTGTATTGCATGCCTCCAAAAAAGGAGTATTGGTTAGGTAGAGTGCCAGGAAACACAGTGTTGTCAGGATTCATTGACAGCCAAAAAGAAGTTAAGCACCCAACATCAGGGGGTTTGTTACAGACTAGGAAGAAGAGAAGGTGAAAAGAAATGCTGGAGTCTTCTCCAAATTGTCTAATATGACGTTTGTCTTTGAATTGCTCTAAAAGGACCTTTTTCCATTTTTCTTCTAAGCAGTTGGCATAAGAACCACATGTTCCAGGAAGCAAATTCAATCACCATATTTGCCCTTCTTTGTAATCTATCAAGCCCACCCTTTCTCACTTGTAAATAGAAACATAAGGAACTTGTTTTGCAACAGACCCAAGCGGTTGTGAAAGTTTAAGAATTTTATGTGCTAAAATAAATTCTTATATAAGTCCTTCCCCTAACCTGACTCGCCACCACAAATATTTTGGTAAATGAAGTCTGAAAACAAAATGCTGTATCATTGTGTGCTTATAAAGTGAAATGGTATGCCATGTAACAAAAAGAATTACAAATTACCCCTTCAAATATGCTAATTTTAAGAGGGTGGAGTAGAACACTTATTTTAGACTATAATAAAAAATAACAAAAAGTCAGAAATGCTGATTTAAGAAAAGATACTGCTAAATTGAAGCTAATTCAAAGAAAGGGACTAAAAATAATAATTTAAAAAAGCCTCAAGAAATGAATATTTTCAAAATTGAGAGAATTTAAGAGTCTAAAATGACAAACTATAACCAGTCTTAAAAATACCTCTAGGGAATTGGATTCCAAAAGTCTGTAGTATGCAAGGAGAAAAAATGAAAGCACTGAAATAAAAGCTACCCAAAGGGGAAAAAAGTGAACTTTTAAAACTAAATGTTTTTCCTTAGATCAGTTCTCAGATGCCTGGAGACATTAAAAACTAGCCAGGCAAAGCATTTGTTTTCAGATAACAAGCTATAATAGAGCAAGGAGGGTGGGGTTGATGATTTATTATATCATACATTTTTGTATCTCTAACGTCTGGACCTGAAGGAACACATTGGAACAGGTTCAAGCTGTTTAATATATCTGTAACAGGATTCACTTAGTAGGCACATATTAGGGCATACCCCAAGCTTGAATAAGTTAGAAGGAGTTCCATATGATTTTATAGGGTCACAAAGTTGTAAAGGTATTATTTTATTAATGAACCTGATCCATAATAAGACATTAAGATGGTTAATGATTAATTTTCACAGGCACTAATTTCCCTTGAATATGTTATTTTCCAAAACTATTGAGAGTTTAAGGAGGAAATAAAAGAAAATCTGTAAACCTTTTGTACCAGGAAAAAAGAGAACAAAATCAAGAACTGTAAGAATATATCTAGTACACATGAAAATATGGCGTCCCAAGCTGTTTAATCCTGGTTTTGAAAAATATCTGTTGGCCTTTTCAAAATGGAGGAAAAATGAGCCACCAATGGCCTACTGTGGCACCATTCTCCAAAGTCTACCCCATTTTCTGTTCTTTACATTCATGGTGATGTGTTAGAGATTTAAATATTATGCTCTTAAAATACAGTAGAATTGTCTCCATACAGACTGTCTAGACAGGGCAGGGACTGTGTCTGTTTAATTTCATTTCACATAGCAGCTAGCAGTCTTGCATAAGTAAATGCTTTTGATGATGGTGTTGATGTTAGTATAAGCAGGTGGCCAAAACTTTGGATTTAAAGCTTGGTACCCTAACATTAGTAATTTATAGTACATGCATATATAAGTGTTATATAAAATTTACAAATGTCTGGCTATTTTTTGAATAATAAATGATTTCAACACATTTTATATTTCTTAATGTTGGCCTATTAAATTTGTTTGCATGAAGGAGGAAATATTAATCTGCCTATTCAGAAACTAGGCAAGACTCCCTACTCAATTTTCCTAGTGTCTGAAATTTATAAGTATTTCTGTAAATTTACTCTTATAAACTTTTTTTAAAGGAAAGAAAAAAATTAGATATTCCATCAATTAGAAAACTATCAAGATTTAAATTCTTGCAAGACTTTTGAAAGTGGAACTGGAGTTTCCACAATGAAAACTATGGCCCCTGTTTCATTTATTCAATGTGTTAGTCCATCATTCTTTCAACAGATATTTAAGTATTTGGTATACAACAACAAACCAAACAAAGATCCCTGTATACCTGGAGGTTTTACATCAGTGGAAGGAGACAGACAATGAAAAATAAGCATGATAGATAAGTAAATTATATATATTCTTGAAGGTGATTAAGTGTTAGAGAAAAAGGAAAAATTGAGCAGGGTAAAGAAGAATCAGTACCAGGAGTGGGGTTGCAATTTTACATAGAGCAGTTAGGGTAGGCCTCATGGAGAAGGTACTATTCATGCAGACTTGATGGAAATTAGGTAATTAGCTACCCAGAATCTGGGCAAAGAGAATTCTAGGCAGAGGAGAAGGATAATGCATGTGTCCTTAAGTAATAGTGTTCCTGGAGTGTTCAAGAGGTAACAGAGAATTGAGTGTGACTAGAAGTAAATGAGTAAGGACAATAGGATGTGATAGGATGGGATCAAATCCTTACCTCTATCTAAGATGAGGAGTTTGGCTTTTAATCTGAATGAAGTAGGGAGCCACTGCAGAGTTATAGCAGAGAGAGATGACATGATCTATCTGCTTTATGCTTTGTTGAGATCATGTTGGCAGCTGTGTTGACAAAAGTCTCTAAGACAGCAAGGACAGAAAAAGGGAAATATTTTAGGAGCCTTTTGCAGGAATGCAGGCAAGACATGATAGCAGCTTGGACTCGGATGTGGCCAGATTCTGCACACTCCTGTATATAGAACCAAAACCTTCTGGTGGATTGGATATGGAGTCAAAGATGACTCTAAGGCAGTGGTTCTCAAAATGTGGTTACTAAACCAGCAACATCAGCATCACCTGGAAACATGTTTGAAATGCAAATTGTTGAACCTTACCCCAGATCTGCTGAATCAGAAACTCTGGAGGGTGGGGCCCCAACAATCTTCCACTTTAACAAGGCCTCCAGGTGATTTTGGTGGACATGTAAGTTTGAGAAGTGCTGCTGTAAGGTTTTTGGCCTGAAAAGGATGGAGTTGACATTGACAGGGATGGGGAATGCTGCAGAGGGAGCAGATTTCCTGAGGATGGGTGGAGGACCAGGGGTCAGGTTTGAACATGATAAGTTGGTGATGTCTTAGACATCCAGAGGGTAGATGAGCAGTTGGATACAGTAGTACCCTTTATCTACATGGATATGTTTCAAGACCCCCAGTGGTTGTCTGAAACCAAGGTAATACTGAACCCTATATATACTATGTGTTTTCCTGCACATACATACCTACAATAAAGTTTAATTTATAAATTAGGCACAGTAGGAGATTAACAATAACTAATAATAAAATAGAACAGTTATAATAATATACTGTAATAAAAGTTATGTGACTGTGGTCTCTCTTTCGCTCTCTCAGAATATCTTATTGTATTGTACTCACCTATTTTTGAACGGTGGTTGACCACGGGTAACTGAAACCCTGGAAATCAAAACCTCAGATAAGGGGGGATTATTGTATATGAGCCTGGAATTCAAGATAGGAGGTCTGAGTTGAAACATTGATTTTTTTTTCTGAGAGCAAAATATCATAGTAGATTGAATTTTATCAATGAATATTTACTGTTCAGTGGTTTCATCTTAACTTGACTAAAAGAAACAGAAGGCCAAGCAATAAAGACCAAAATATATAAAAGAGCCCACCATCTACTTAAGTATGCTAAGAGATCTGAGAGCTTTCTTTTAGAGGATATATTTTCCAGAGCCTCCATCCATTTATTGTAGAGTAACCTTTTATGGCAATCTTGTCCTGTTTTACCATCAGTAAATTGAGGATTCTTACTATCATATGTTGAGGGTAAAACTTAGAACTACTGACAAGATTTCCTAAAGTCATCAAGTAGCTGATAAATTTCTATATATGTTTTTATCATAAAGTGGTGATCCAGAATTCTTTGAGAATAGAGTAGATGCCTTACGAAGCAATTCTAATTGAATTTTCTTGCACAGTAACTTTTATGGAGGGTGAATGATGAGGACGGTATGGAGTGATTAGCACAGTATGAGGTTTAGAAGAACAGTTCTAAGAGAGGAAAATGCAGTGAGAAGCATAGATTTTTTTTCAGTTACTGCAGAATATGTGGTCATCTGAATATCATATCCAGTGTTTTCTTGATACTGTCAGGTATTAATATTGATTCTATATATAAAATCATTTAGACCATAGCACTCACAAAATAAGTTAAATTCAACAACTAAATTAATAGAATAGGCCAACCACTGAATATTGAAGGACAGAAAGAAAGCATAGGGATGTCTCCTGGAAGGAAAATTTCTTCTTTAAAAAGAATGAAAATAAAGAAATAGTAATGCCTCTCCTGAGCCTGAATCCATATTTTGTATATTTTTTCAAAGCCATTTTAAAGGCCTTTCATATACTGCCACCTTAGCTGCTGAGATACAGTCTTTTACATTTCACCCAGTGGTAAACTCGGGGAGGCCTGGCCCTCCCTTGCCCCACAGTGTAATCTGATCTACCTGTCATCATCAGGGGACATCTGGGATCCATCTTATCATTCCCACTGGATAGTTGATTAACCAGAAAATGTTTTGATTTGGATTCATATATGGCAGAATTCCATGGATTTTATGAATTATAATGGGAGCAAATAAAAGGTCAGATTTTGTTTTTGTGCTTTTAAAGAAGAAAGCTCTGACACACTTAGAACTGAGTGCTTCAAAAATGAAGAGAAACATGATTATATTAAATGGCTAAGTATAGTAACTGATGGAATCATCTATTTCAAAGAAGATAGATTTTTTTCAGTGAGGAAGTCCTAGCCCAGTTACCTGACACAGAGCTGTCGATCCACAGGTGTATTAACGTTTATTGGAAATAGATGGAGACCGGGGTTGGGGGGTTGGGGGGAGGAACATTAGATTGCTTTCTCTTCCTTAATAGTGTTTCTGGAGATGTATGAGAGGGTTGAAGTTGGGAGTCCAGTGCATTCTTCACATACTATAGTTTTTTGCCAGGCTCTTGGGGGGTAGGATGGGTTGGCGCATTTAGCTACTAGACTTTTTAGTAATTTTGTCTTTATTATTACCTCCTATGAGACAAGTTCAGTGCAAAAACACATAAATATATGTAAACATATATAAACCATAATTCATTTGTTTTATTCTTCCTTTTAAATATCTCATTTGAAAGCTCATTATTCTTCCTGCTAGGGTTTTATGAGAGCAGAAATCCCACATTGTATATGTTCAGTACATTCTATATTGAGGATATCCTAAGGAAAAGCCACCTCTCATGGTTAAAACTGATGACTTCCAGTACCATAAAGCATCTCTCCAGAAGCTGATATTTCAGAGGTGATGCCCAGTAAAATATGATAAGTATTTTTTCAAAGCAGGTCATCAGTTTCTAAATCTAATTTTTAAAAAGATCAGCAAATACAGTGGTTTCATGGACCAGATTATTACTAAAATCAAAAAAGTTTGTAGATAGTAAATCTGTGTACAACTAAGAGTCATTCTGTTATTATTATTGTTATTATTATTAAGATATTTGTGGGACAAGAGGTTGCAATGACTTTGCTTGAGTTTCCACGCTTGCAGCTGGATGATCCCAGATGCATTAGAGGTTCAATGGATGTCTTGAACTGTGCTTGAGCTGTTTTGGGTTCAAAGAACATTTTGCCAAATCCTTTTTCCCTTATTTGAAGGGAAATTTGATTCATCTGTTTCTGATTCATTTACACTTAAATCATCAAATGTTATTTTCTAAGAGCTATTTGATGTCCAAGAAGCTTTCCTAACCTGTTTTATAAGTCCTCTTAAGTCCTTTTTCTTAAAACAGGAAGTTGCATTTTGCCAAGTACAAATAAACTCAAACATTAAAAAGGTTCAAGTTCAGTTTCCAACTCTGAACTCCAGGATTTAAGTGCATCCTCAATTTAGCAAAATATATTTTTCCACCCTTACAAAAATATGGGGAGGAGGAAAGACAGTAGTGATAAACGTTAGTAAAGGTATTCACAAGTATTATTATACTCAGAGAGATTTCTCTAGTTCAGAAAACCTGTAATAGGTGTTCTCGAAGCCATTAAATACAGGTGAATTGCTGACAGGAACATGTTGATTCTCTATGAAATGTCTAAATATGTTACTGTTTTGTTACAGAAAACAAAACCTAAAGGTCTTAATGTTTTAACTTCATTTTTTACAAGTCTTACTTTTGACTGCCTTTGAGTCTTATTTATTTTAGAAAAGGTCAGAAGAATCAACACATTTTTTGAACATAAGGGACTCATGAGAGATTTTATAGGAGTTTTATGTCTCTATTGAGATGATGCAGCATCATCAATTTAAAAATGTAATTGATACTCTTCTTGGAATTGGAAACATGCAGAAAATTATCTCTGGTTCATATTAAGAGGTCTCTTAATTGTATCTTTCCTTTATTACTTTAAGGTAGAGGTGATTCAGCCTGATCCTCAAATTCCTTCTAGCTGGTTCTCTTGTATACAAAATGGAAATTATAAGAAGGATTTGGGACTATTTCAAACAATTTCCTCAAATTTCTGCTTTATAGTATTTCAATACAATAAAGTACAATTCACTACCATTCGCAGCATTTCTTCTGTCCTACTGAATAGTCAAATTACTTCGGGGATGACAAGTACTATTTCATCAAATGAAAACACCTTATTTAAACATCATTAATGACACTGTCAGTTCAACTGTGGAAACTCCCATGCAATGACCACCAGGGAAACTTGTGGATTTTATTAAACTTCTGAGAAAGGGAGACAGCAGCACCTTGACAGAGACTCTGTAGTGTCTCAAATGGGGGGATTTAGGGAAGGGTACATGTAGAGTTTGGGGGCTGTGGTTAGTTACAGAGTTGTTTCAGGGCAGAAGTTAGTAAGTGAGGTCTAGGCAGCTGTTAGTAGAATTTGTAATCTAGACAAGTTACAGTCTTGTCTTTGGAATGTGAGTCCGTAAAGAATTAATGTTAAATCAGTTTGTGCTCTCTTATCTTGGAATATATTTTCTGAAAGGAGCTTGTGTTAAAACATTTAAATTAAGTTTATGTTGCCTGTCATGGTTTGATAGCTATTTATCTGTGCTATGATTCATAATATTGTTTTGTAGGTTGTAGTTTGTGGGTTTTTTCCTCAAAATAAACAAGTAAATATCCTGTATAACACACACATATGTTTTATTTATTTATTTATGGATCTTTAAAAAAAATTAAACTGTATCCTGTCATTTAAAGAAACTACTAAGTAATGAATTTTAATCATACTTTTTTCAAACAATATTCAAAATCACTTAAGCCTTGTTGGATACCTATATATATACCTATGTTACATAAATTATTCTTTTCCTTCACTATTATGTTTTATTCACTCTGAAAACATATGTAATACAGTAAAATGCCTTTGAGATTGTATATTGTATTTTGAGCAATTTCATTTTCATCCTAAATAAGTATTTAATTGTTTATACTCTAACTTGCCTAAAAAGAATTTGTGGTCCTCCAAATATCAGAGCCTTATATGCTATTTAATAATAGCACTGAAGTTTTAGAAAAGTCAAGAATTCTATTTTATAAAATAAAGAGCAGTGCTGTTCTCAGAATGCTTATTTAAATGTAAAGAGATTTTCTGGCCGGGCGCAGTGGCTCAGGCCTGTAATCCTAGCACTCTGGGAGGCTGAGGCGGGTGGATCACTCAAGGTCAGGAGTTCAAGACCAGCCTCAACAAGAGCGAGACCCCATCTCTACTAAAAATAGAAAGAAATTAATTGGCCAACTAAAAAAAAAAAAAATATATATATATATATATATATAAATAAATTAGCCGGGCATGGTGGTGCGTGCCTGTAGTCCCAGCTACTTGGGAGGCTGAGGCAGTAGGATTGCTTGAGCCCAGGAGTTTGAGGTTGCTGTGAGCTAGGTTGATGCCACGGCACTCTATCCTGGGCAACAGAATGAGACTCTGACTCTAAATAAATGAATGAATGAATGAATGAATGAATGAAAAGAGATTTTTCAGAGAAAGAAACAGTAATAATATAAGAGAACTCTCAAAAAGATAGTGCAGTAACCAGGAAATGATGAAGGCCACATGCAAATCCTTTCTTTAAGAAAAAAAAATAAAAGCCTTTCCACAGCTGGGTAGTCTAGTCTTCCACAATAAATCCTAATGTAGAATAAAACAAACCTGTCAAAAAGCCTTTCCAAGGGATAGGCAATATTTGCCTTTTTAAAGTTAAAATAGCCATTTTCATAATAATAGCCAGTTAGTCATAGTTTTTACATTTAAAATTGCCCTTTATAAAATATACATTTAAAAGACTCTTGTTTTCCATTGGTCTCTGCCAATACGATTTAAAATTCAAATTGAGAAAAATCCCAACTTTCCAACTCTTTCTCTTCCATGGCTTCATTAAATAATCATAGTAATAGCTACCATGCACTAAGTATTTTTCTTGTGCCAATGTATTGGCCAGCATGAGCTCATGAACTTCTCACAACAAGCTGGAGAGCTCACAGCATCATTGCCTTTGTTCTAAACATAGTGACACCCACCTAGGCTAGGGGAGACCCACCACAGTGCAGCTGCCCACCCAGCTGAGGAGGAAGCCCATGCCCTTTCTACTCCACCATGCTGTGTTAAGCTAAAGCAATTCAAGTATGAGTGATGTTTTCTAATTTTTGTACCCCATGTTTAATTCTTAGATAATGTGCAGCCTAAGTTCTAGAAAAAATTCACGAACGGCTCCATGAAAATTTTTTGAATGAAATTATCATAACTTTTTGCTGTTAGTTATTAAAATAAAGAATGATCATAGCTCTGAATATCAGAACTAAAAGGGACAGAAATGCTTTCAACTAACCCTCTGATCTTACTAGGTGCTACTTAAGTTAAAAGGAAATCAAAATGATATCACAGTGTGGAGGAATTCGTGAACCAATCCACATCTTTCAGAAAATACATTTTTAGTTGGTTACTTTCCCATTTAACTTCAATGAGAAAATGTATTTTGAGGTGATCATTTTCTCAGATTTCTACATTATTTTCTTTTTTCTTTTTAATTATTATGGGTACATAAGAGATGTATATCTTTATAAGGTACACGTGATGTTTGGATATAGGCACACAATGTGAATTAATCAAATCAGGGTAATTGGAGTATCCACCACCTCGGGCATTTATCATTTCTTTGTGTTAGGAACATTCCAATTCCACTCTTTTCGTTAAAGAATACCCTAACTTATCATTGATTATAGCCACTTTGTGGTGTTATTAGTTTATTCTATCTAACTATATTTTTGCACCTGTTAACCATCCCCACTTTATCCTCCCCTCCCCATTACCCTTCCCAGCCTCTGATAACCATCATTCTACTGTCTGTCTCCATGAGATCGTTTTTAATATTTATTAATAGCTCCCACACATGAGTGAGAACATGTGAGATTTGGCTTTCTGTACTTGGCATATTTCACTTAACATAATGTTCTCCAGTTCTATCCATGTTGCAAATGGCAGGATATTATTTTTGTGGCTATATAATATTCCATTGTGTATGTGTACCACAATTTCTTTATCCATTCATCCGTTAGTGCAGCAGTCCCCAACCTTTTTGGCACCAGGGACTGGTTTCATGCAAGACAAATTTTCCATGGACAGAGGGTGAGGGGAGGTGGGGGAAAGATGGCAAGTGATGGGGGGGCAGCTATAAATACAGATGAAGCTTTGCTTGCTCTCCCGCTGCTCACCCCCAGCTGTGCGGCCCAGTTCCTAACAGGCCAAGGACTGGTACTAGTCCACAGCCTGGCGGTTGAGGACTGCAATGGTAGTGGACACTTAGGTTGATTTCAATTCTAGGCTATTGTGAATAGTGCTGCAATAAACATGAGAGTGCAGGAATCTTTTGATACACTGATTTCCCCTCCTTTGGATGTATACCCAGCGGTAGGATTGCTTAATCATATGGTTGTTCTATTTTCAGTTTTTTGAGGAACCTCCATATCATTCTCCATAGTGATTGCACTGATTTACATTCCTACCAACAGTGTATGAGAATCCCCCCTTTTCTACATCCTCACCAGCATTCATTATTGTCTGTCTTTTCTATAAAAGCCATTTTAACTGGGGTGAGATGGTATTTCATTATAGTTTTGACTGCATTTCTCTATGATGTTGAGCATTTTTTCATATACCTGTTGGCTATTTGTATGTTTTGTTTTCAGAAATGTCTATTCAGATCCTTTGCCCATTTTTAGTCAGATTATTTTGTTTTTTTCCCTACTGAGTTGTTGGAGCTCCTTATGTATTCTAGTTATTAGTCCCTTGTCAGATGGGTAGTTTGCAAATATTTTCACATTCTATGGGATGTCTCTTCCCTTTGTTGGTTGTTTTCTTTGCTGTGAAGAAGCTTTTTAACTTTATGTGATCCCATTTGTCCAATTTTTCTTTGGTTGCTCATACTTTGGGGGTATTACTCAAGAAGTCCTTGCCCAGACCAATGTCCTGAAGTGTTTTCCCAATGTTTTCTTTTAGTAGTTTCATGGTTTTAGGTCTTACATTTAAGTCTTTAATCTATTTTGATTTGAATTTTGTATATGTCAAGACATAAGGGTCTAGTTTTATTCTTCTTTATATGGGTAACTAGCATTTCCAGCACCATTTATTGAAGAGTTTGTCATTTCCCCACTTTATGTTCTTGGCAACTTTGTCAAAGACAAGTTCACTATAGATGTGCGGATTTATTTATGTGTTTTCTATTCGGTTCCACTGGTCTATGTGTCTGTTTTTATGCCAGTACTACGTTGTTTTAGTTACTATAGCTCTGTAGTATAATTTGAAGTCAGATAATGTGATACCTCCAGTTTTGTTATTTTTCCTCAGGATGACTTTGACTATTCTTGGTCTTCTGTGGTTCCATATAAGTTTTAGGATTATTTTTTCTATTTCTGTGAAGAGTATCATTTGTATTTTGATGGGGATTTCATTGAATCTGTGGATTGCTTGGGGTGGTATGGACATTTTAATAATATTGATTCTTCCAATCAACAAGGATGGAATATCTTTCAATTTTTTGGTGTCCTTTTCAATTTCTTTTATCAGTGTTCTAGAGTTTTCATTATAGAGATCTTTCACTTATTTGGTTAAGTTTATTGCTAGGTATTTTATTTTATTTGTAGCTATTGTACATGGGATTACTTTCTTGGTTTCTTTTTCAGATTGTTTACTGTTGGCATATAGAAATGCTGCTGATTTTTGTATGTTGATTTTGTATCTTGCAACTTTACTGAACTTGTTTATAAGTTCTAATTGTTTTTTGTAGAGTCTTTAGGTTTCTGAATATATATACTCTGCAAACAAGGATAATTTGACTTCTTCCTTTCCAATCTGGATGCCCTTCATTTCTTTCTCTTGTCCGACTGCTCTAGTTAGAACTTCTAGTACTATGTTGAATAAAAATGATTAAAGTGGGCATCCTTGTCTTGTTCCAGATCTTAGAGGAAAGGCTTTCCATTTTTCCCTATTCAGTATGATACTTGCTGTGCTTCTGTCATATATGGCTTTTATCATGTTAAGGTAAGGTCCTTCAATACCCAATTTTTTTGAGAGTTTTTGTCATGAAAGGATGTTGAATTTTATGGAATGCTTTTTGAACATCATTTGAAATGATCATACTTTTTGTCTTTATTCTGTTTATATGATGCATTGTATTGATTGATTTGTGTATGTTGAACCTTTCTTGCATCCCTGGGTTGAATCCTACTTGATCATGATGAATAATCTTTTTAATGTGTTGTTGAATTCAGTTTGCTAGGATTTTGTTGAGGACTTTTGCATCTATGTCCATCAGAGATATTGGCCCATAGTTTTCTCTTTTTTGTTGTGTATTTGTCTGATTTTGGTATCAGGGTGATACAAGGCTTGTAGAATGAGGAGAAATAATCCCTCCTCCTCTATGTTTTGGAAGAGTTTAAGTAGGATTGGTATTAATTCTTTTTTGAATGCTTGGTAGAATTCAGCAGTGAAGCCATCAGGTCCTAGGCTTTTCTTTGATGGGAGACATTTTATTACTGCTTCTATCTTGTTATGTGTTATTAGTTTATTCAGGTTTTGGATTTCTTCTTGGTTCAATTCTGGTAGGTTGTGTCTAGGAATTTATCCATTTCTTCTAGGTTTTCTACTTTATTAGCATGTAACTGCTCATAGTAGTCTCTAATGATCCTTTAGGAGCATATTGTTTAATTTCTATGTGTTTGTATGTTCTCCAGTGTTTCCCTTGTTAATGATTCTAGTTTTATTTCATTGTGGTCAGAGAAAATACTTGGTATGCTTTCAATTTCTTAGCATTTTTTAAGGCTTGTTTTGTGGCCTAACATACAGTCTATCCTTGAGGATAACCCATGTGCTGAGGAGAAGGTGCATTCTGCAGCTGTTGTATGAAATGTTCTGTAACTAGTTAGGTCCATTTGGTCGATAGTGCAAGTTAAATCCAGTGTTTCTTTTTTGATTTTCTGTCTGGATGATCTGTTCAATGCTAAAAGTGGAGTATTGAGGTCTCCAACAATTATTGTATTGAGGTCTGTCTCTCTCATCAGCTCTGATAATATTTGCTTTCTATATCTGGGTGCTCCAGTGTTGGGTTCATGTTATGTTTAGAATTGTTATACCCTCTTGCTGAATTGACCACTTTATCATTATATAATGACCTTTTTTGTCTCTTTTTACAGTTTTTGTCTTACTATCTATTATCTGATAGAAGTATGGCTATTCTTGCTCTTTTTTGTTTCCCTTTACGTGGAATATCTTTTTTTATCCCTTTATTTTCAGTCTATGTGTGTCTTTATAAGTGAAGTGTGCCTCTTGCAGACAACATATAGTTGGCTCTTGTTTTTATCATTTTAGCCAATGTATGTCTTTTGATTATAGAGTTTAGTCCGTTCACATTCAATGTTATTATTGGTAGGTAAGGACTTACTACTACTCTGTTATTACTTGATTTCTGCTTGTTTTGTGGTCTTTTCTTTCTTTCTTTCTTTCTTTCTTACTTTCTTCCTTTGTGAAAAGTGATTTTCTCTGGTAGTATGTTTTAATTTCTTTTTATTTTTTATGTATCTGTTACAGGTTTTTTGATTTGAGGTTACCATGAGGCTTGCTAAATTTTATAACCAATTATTTTAAGCATGTGACAAGTCTACTTACAAACAAAAAACAAACAAGCAAGAAGAAATCTAACAGAAATTCTACCCTTTAACTCCATTTCCCTTACTCCCCACTTTTTAACTTTTTGTTGTTTTCATCCATATCTTTTTATACTATCTATCTTTCAAAAAGTTGTTGTAGTTATTTCTGATACATTTGTCTTTTAGGCTTCCTACTCGAAATATAAATGGTTTTTGCATCACAATTACAGCAATAGAGTATTCTGAATTTGTGTACTTAATGTTACCAGTTAGTTGTATACCTTGAGATGATTTGCTATTGTTCATTAACATCCTTTTCTTTTAGATTGAAGAACTTCTTTTAGCATCTCTTAGAGGACAGGTCTGGTACTGATGAAATCCCTCAGCCTTTGCTTGTCTGGGAAAGTCTTTACTTCTCTGTCATGTTTGAAGGATATTTTTGCAGGATATAATGTTCTAGGGATAAGGGGGTATTATTTCAGCACTTTGAATATGTCATGCCACTCTTTCGTGGCCTGTAAGGTTTCCACTGAGAAGTCTGCTGCCAAACATATTAGAACTCCTTATATGTTATTTTTTTCTTTTTATTTTTTTGGTTCCCCTAGGACCTTTTCTTTATCTGTGACCTTTGGGAGTTTTATTATTAAATGCTTTGAGGTTGTCTTATTTGGGTTAAATCTGCTTGATGTTTTATGACCTTCTTGCACCTGAATATTGATATCTTTCTCTAGGTTTGGAAAGTTCTCTATTATTATTTCTTTGAATAAATTTTCTACACCAATCTTTCTCTACCTCCTCTTTAAGGCCAATAACTCTTAGATTTGCCCTTTTGAGGCTATTTTCTAGGTCTCAAAGGCATCCTTCATTCTTTTTTATTCCTTTTTCTCTTCTGACTGTGTATTTTCAAATAACCTGTCTTCAAGCTCACTAATTATTTCTTCTGCTTTGTCAATTTTGCTGTTGATAGACTCTGATGCATTTCTCTGTTTGTCAATTGAATTCTTAAGCTGCAGAACCTCTGCTTGTATTTTTTTTAATTATTTAAATCTCTTAATTAAATTTCTCTTCTGAATTCCTTCTTTTTGTTGTGTCGAAGTTCACTGAGCTTCTTTAAGACAGCTGTTTTGAATTTTTTGTCTGAAAAAATCTCCATTGCTCCAGGATTGGTCACTCATATCTTATTTAGTTTGTTTGGTGAGATCATGTTTTCCTGGGTGTTCTTGATGCTTGTGGATGTTCGTCAGTGTCTGGGTATTGATTAGTTAGATATTTATTTTAATCTTCACAGTCAGGGCTTGTTTGAACCCATCCTTCTTGAGGAGGCTGTCTAGGTATTCAAAGGGAATTAAGTGTTGTGATCTAGGTCTTAGGTCACAGCAGCCACATCAGCACTGGGTGTGCCCCGAGCCAAATAATGACTCTTGCAGACTCCTGGTGATTTTGTCTTGATGGATTTGAGTAAGATATAGGAGAATTCCCTGGATTTCCAGGCAAAGACTCTGCCTCTCTTCCCTCACTCTCTGTGCTGGGCTGCTGGAGTTGGGGGAGGAGTGAAGCCAGCCCAGTCTCACCCAAAGCCCGTAGTGACTGCTTTCTGTCTACCACTGATGTTTATTCAAAGCCCAAGGGCTCTTTAGTCAGCAGATGGTAAATCTTGCTAGGACTGGGTCCATCCCTTCAGGGCAGCATGTTTCCTTCTGGCCCAGGGTGGGTCCAGAAATGCCTTCCAGGAACTAAGGCCTGGACTCAGGGGCGTCACAAGCCCACTTAGCACTTTATTATACTGTGGCTGAGCTGGTACCCAAGTTGCAGAACACAGTCCTCTGAACTTTTCCTTTTCCTTTCCTCAATTGTAAGAAGACTTCCCTGAGTCACACTGCCTATAGTTGGAGGAGGGGTGACACAGGCACTATCTTGGCCACCACTGCTGGTGTCTCACTGGGTCATGTGCACCCTAAGTCCACTGGCTCTTTGTGTAGCCTTTGTGGCCTAACTGCCTTATGAATTTAGTCCAGGCCCCAAGCTGCTCTCTGTAAGCCAGTGGTGGGGCTAGCTGGAACTCAGGTTTGGGGGCAGAGGATTTCCCTCTGGCAGGGCTGGTCTAAATGCTCTCTCCATGGGCACCAGCAGAATTCTGCCCTCTGCTGTGTTCCCCTGTGCCAGGGCGGCCCTGAGTTTCAATGCAAAATCCCACAATCACTTCCCTCTCCCTCCCCTGGACACACATATTCTCTTTCCACTCTGTGAGCTGGCCCAGCACTGCCAGAGGATGGGGCAGGGGTGGTGTAGGCAATGCAAGATTGTCTTTTGTGCCCTCCTCAGTGCCTCTTTTCTTGATAAAAATGTTAAAACTAGGTAGTATGATCACTCACCTGATTTTTGGTTCTTCTGAAAGTGCTTGCTTGCATGGATAGTTGTTGAATTTAGTGTTTGTGTGGAGGGACAATCACTGGAGGTTTCTACTTGACCGTCTTGCTCTGCCCCCTCTCCAGATTTCTATGTTTTAAGAGCTATATAATCATAGAACCTCTTAGATGATATGGTAGGGTTTAACTATAATAACCAGGACATGTTGTTTTGTTCTCTAAGACCTTGGCAGACCACACAGCTGCTCCAGTTTTCAATTTGGGTTATCCTCTTAACCTGTGTTTGTCCTTTCCCTTTTTTTCTCCAGGACTGCCCACCAGAATCAGGTGATTTCCGAGCTCAGCAATGCTCTGCTCATAATGATGTCAAGCACCATGGCCAGTTTTATGAATGGCTTCCTGTGTCTAATGACCCTGACAACCCATGTTCACTCAAGTGCCAAGCCAAAGGAACAGCCTTGGTTGTTGAACTAGCGCCTAAGGTCTTAGATGGAACTCGTTGTTATACAGAATCTTTGGATATGTGCATCAGTGGTTTATGCCAAGTAAGTGCTGATTTCTTTTCTTTCAATTTGTCCAAAGAGTTTTAGTGTCTTTGTGTAAATAGTTTTTGCATATTCCCACTATCTGGGTCACTCATTTTTATGCTTTCTTGAGTTTATAAATGGTGAAACATTTAAAAATTGAGGTTAAATGTCAGTGAAAAGTACAAGTGTTGTATTTTATGTTGAGGAAAAGTGGACTAAAGTGGGGTTTTTTCCTTTCCTTGAGTGTCACTTGAATGTGGAAGAATAAAAATTCTTGAATATCGTGTATCAGTTATGCACTAGACTTTGAAATTACTCCTAGTGTGGTTGTTCCTGAAATTGTGTGTGTGTGTATGTGTGTGTGTATTTGGAGGCCTTGATTTTTATTTACATAGCACTTTCAGAATAACTCAGGTGAGACCAATTCTAAAATCTCCAAGTAAACTGTAGGATAACTTGTTGCTTCTTTCTGTAATTCCCACTGTATTGAAAATTCAGACAAACTGTAGAAAAAGACATGGCCGTGTCAACTAGTTTGGGTTTCAGCCAGGTGAATCTTTAAAACAAGATAGCAAAGAGGCTTGATTTCTGGTATCCATTGGTCAATGTCTACCTTACATAGGGAAGTTAGCTAAGCAAGTAAAACTACGTTTGCCATGTTTTTGCCACCTTTATTTTAAGGTCCACTTTTTAGATTGGATGACCAGCCTAGTTTTTGGAGCAACCAGTTGCTCTTACTTTTCTGTGTATTATTCCTGACCATATACTTTTATATTTCACAAAGTAGATGCAAAATTTTGAGATTTGTCTTTCCCAAGATGTACACTGAAATTTTCCTCTTCAGAATCTGCACTATCACAGGTAGCACTATAAGAGAAATATAAAATATGTTTTAGTAATTTTTTTCATATTCATGTTTATTGAAATCTAAAATCTATATTCAGATATAAAAGGAAAAACTGTAGTATAAATTACTACAAGAAATGTGAGATGTCAGGCAAGGTTTTACATATATAAGAGAGAAACAGACATTAACCCTTCATAAAGATTAGATTCATGAGACAGGGGAAAATTAGTCAGGAGAATGGAGATTATATATATATTTATATATGTATTTGTTTTTATATACAAGAGATATATGAATTCCGGATGTAAATTTGAATATGGAATTTTATTCTTTTAAAGCTAGCAAGGGCATTAGAGATTATTCAATCAACATCATAAAATGCAATGTAATTGAACAACATTATCTGTGGTATCTGGTATTTACTTTCTCCTTTAGGACACTTAGTAGTGTTGAAGTGGAATTATGCAGTCAGTAAACGCTTCGATAATAGTAGAGAATTATAAAGTAAATCGATACAGAAAAAGGGCTGTGTTGTAGGGAGTGGCAAATAAAAGAATAATAATTCTTTGAATATGTACCCTGTTTGAGTAAAGCAAAAAAGATTTCTGTTTTGTCAGTGAAAAAAACCGAAGAACAGAAAATGTGCATGATCTTCTGAAAGTGGCATGGTTGGTCATGGCAGAAATGGGACTAAATTCCAGGTCTCCTGAGATCCAGCCCAATGTTGTTTCTACTACATTACCATGCTGAATGAACCAAAATAAACAAGACAGGTCAGCAAATTAGGTTTCATTTGTTTCTGTTGCATGGCAGTTCAACGTGGCATATTTTTTCCTAAGCTAGTCCTGCCAGCTGGCCTCATGTACCTTGGCAACTGAAAGAGAATCCTATCTCAGCAGCCAAAGAATAAATTTCATATATCGCATATATGGAGTGATAGTGCTGGACTTTGGGTTACAGTATACACATGCCTTAACTTAGGTTCTCATGAGTGACTTGTTTGATTTGGAAACAAATGTAAATTATACTGTATTCGAAAAGCATTGTGACTTATACATAGAAATTATGACTGGTATTATTTTCTTCATTTATTTGTCTTGTTAGAGGCAATGGTGTGGTAGAGGTGATGGAAAAACTCAGACTGCATTTAAGTACTAACAAGTAATTTAGTTTGGCTGAAGAGCAGGGTAAGCCCCAGATATGTAATAAAGAGAAAGAAGTAATTTGGGAGAAAATCGTGAAGGCTTGAACGGCAGGTAGGATTACGGTAAACAGGGGGTGACCAAGAAAGTTTTAGTGGTGAAAAGACATAATCGGGGCTCTGCTTTAGAAAGATTGTTATAGCTACAGTTATGAGAAGCTTGAAGTGGAAGTCTCTGGAGACAGAGACAGCTAAAACGGAGGCTCTTATAGCAGCCAGAGTGAGGCTGGGCCAGTACCGGGACAGCAGGAACAGAACAGAGACTGATTCTAAAACCAGGAAGGAGTTTTCATTTTGATTATAACCAGGACAGAGGGTATAAAGCAATAAATCAAATCAGTCATGCAGAGAGAATCAAAAACTGCAACTTAACATGAATTTCTAAGGATGTATTATAATTTGGTATCCTTTCTATCACTACCCTCTTAGTCTGTGTTTTCATAACTAAAACCTCACTTAAAATTTATAAAACGATTGGAGAAACAGAGGATAACAAGATAGAGGAATAAAGATGGAATACTTAAATGCAGTATGTACTTTTCCAGAAGGACCAGGGTGAAGTTAGTCATGAAAAGAAAAGTTAAATCATTCACTGCTAATTCAAAAGAGAGTTTAAATATATAAATTTCATTTTACTTAGACAAAAATCCTTTATTTAGGTTGCATCTGTATATTGGTGATTAATATTTTCAGTCTTTAGTAAAAAAACAGTAAGAAAAGTCCTTATTTTCATGTTTTTTGAAACATAAGAATCTTAATGCCTACTTAAACATGCAGTTTTTATAAATAGCTTCTCCTAGCTTCCTGAAAAAATCATTTCCCCTGCCTTATTTTTCTTTTCTACCCCATTGGTTGGGGATTCTTAGATTTTTCTCTGACTTTATTTTTGTCCTATTATAATTTTTTTGGTTTTTTGGTAAACTGCTTCAAATATTTTTGAGCTTAGGTAGATATAAATTAGCAACTATAAAAAGGCAAATATTTGGATTTGGACATAGTCTGGCCTTGATAGAAAATGACAGCAGAGCTGTAGAGATTTGTCATTCATACACACCAATTTACTTCAATTATACTCATTTAATGCTCTACTAAGAGCCACATTCTCAAAACTGTTTGGGCCTTTAACTCTTAAATAGAACCTAGAGTTTAGACTTTTTAGAGGCAGATAATAGCTTAGCAGTTAACAGATGTTGCTGTTTCACAGAGGAGAAAACTAAGACCTGGAGACTGTCCCAAGGTCATGCATAAGTGGGTTACCAGTATTTGTTGTAAATTTGCTTCAGGAAAATTCTAGAATCTTTGCTATTTATAATATATACCTGATTCTTACTTGGTAATAACAGAGCATCATACTAGGTAATATATTTACTCTAGTAGTAGTAGTAATGATAATAGCTTCCATTTTAGAGTGGCTATCATATATCTAAGCACTTGACATATATTTTTTCAAATATTTACAACTCTGCTTGTTAGGCATCATTATGCTCATTTCAAAGATGAAGAAAATGAGGCTCAGGTAGATTATATGACTTGCCCAGGTTACCCAGTCCTCTCTGACTCCAAAACTCCTATTCCTTTTGGTGAGGCCAGGTAGACAGAGGCAGGTACTATTTGGTAGTGGTCCCCAAATTTGGCTGCAAACCAGAATCACCTGGAAATCTCTTAAAAGACACAACTTTTAGTCCCCCAGAAATTCAGATTTATTAGTTGTATGTATCTAAAACACTCTCCTTATAATTCTATTCTGTGGCCAGATTCATAAACCACTTACAGATTGGAAAACAGGACTTAAAATCAAGAGACATGAGCTGGAATCTAGATCCTGTTTAACAACTGTGTGATCTTGGTCAAATTAATTGACCTCCCTTAGTTCTATTTTTCAATCATTAGAAAATAGGATTGTCTCATAGACCATAGTGCACCACATGAGACAATGCATGTGAAAATTTTTAACAAACTGTAAATTGCTGTAGAAGTGAGGAAAACCATGACAATTTTTAGTTGGAAAATATACTAAAGGTTCCCTGTGTAAGGTTTTTATAACCTAGTAACATTTCAAAAAAAGTTTACAAAATGAGATAAAGTAACCAACTACCTAATTTGTTAGGTAAGAACATTAAAAAAGCAAAGAGACCTTCCGTCATGTACTTTCACCATCATCATTTCATAATTGCAATGTCAATAAAAAAAAAGTAGTAAGAACCTAATTTCAGAATAAAGTACAGTTCTTTACATTAAAGGTAGTTTGCCTTATGAGAAGGTTACTCCTTTGTACTTCTTATTCTTTTTTTTCTCCAGAGCACAGAAGTGCCACCAATAGTAAACAGTTTGCCTTATGAGAAAGTTATTACATTGCACTTTTTTTTCTTCATTTTTCTTCAGAGCACGGAAATTGTCACTAATACTACTTCACAGCCCAGCATTTGGAAAACATCTTTCTTCACCTTGTATCTCAGACTGAGAAACACTGAGATTTTTATTTGCTCATTATCACTCTAGACTAGATGAAGTTGGAGATAAGGCAGAGGTAGGGAGGTGATTTGTCATAGTATGAAATAGTTAAAGACAGAGACTCCGGAGTCATACTGCCTGGGTTGGAATCTGAGCTTTGCCACTCATTGGTATGTGACTCTGAGCAAGTTTCAGTTTCCTCATCTGTAAAACGAGGATAATAATTGTAAGCACAGGATTCTTGTGAAGATTAAGTAATCAAACGCATTTAAAGTGCTTATTTTGAGCTTGGTAAATACTAGGTTTGGTATTAGAAGTATACCCCAGTTATTTCTTGTCTTTATCTTTTTCCTTCTTATGGCCTTTCTGAGTGCATGGGTTTAATATGGTTATACATACAAAATGGATACTAACTTTCCAATGAATGAACAGACCTTCTGTTAATTTCCTATTGTAGCCATCTTTTGCTAATAGCTCCACGTTGTACCATTATCAACTTCTGATCCAGGGCAGTGAATTGCATCCTGTACAGAGTTAATGAGCCATCACAAATAGGATCAGCTTTATTAGTACTGCTGTACTATTCATTTATTTTCATTATCCAAATTACCCCATTTATATTTGTTGTAAAGCACAAAGCCAGTTTCTGTTTTAAATATATATTTAAAAAGTATCATAAATTTACAGATAGAATATGTGCTTATGTTAAAAATAATGTCAAGGTTATTTTGAAAACCAATAGAGAAAAGTATATTTAATTTTCATAATTAATAGAATTCATTGGCTGGTACCTAATAAATGCACATCAAAAGAGAAAGTGTGATTATAAACAAGCCTTTTATAATAAATCTGCATATATATAATATTGCTTATTTCTATATCAGAAAATAAAGCATGTCAAAAAGGAAAAGGAAAATTCCTTTCAAGTCATGCCTTATATAATATTGTTTTAAAATTAATACAGTACAGAAATAAGCAATAAATTGGATCATGGAGTTTTGATGTCCATACTTTACTCTGGCAACATTAAAATGAACCATATTTCTAACAAAGAAGTTCTTTTCATTTTTAATAATTCCTGTGGTGAGTAGTTTGAAATGAATTGAATGGAATGATTATTTCTCCATCTCTGTCTGTGACCTAAGTCACTAGTATCAAATGTCTACCAGTTATTCCAAATGTGGTGATGTCAGAAACAAGGAGTTGGCCATTTTTTCTTCTGTTTTATAATCTAATTCCACCTAGAAGCATGGTATTGCTTAAAATAATGCATAGCATTTTTTATTTTCCTATTTGCAAGACACAGTAAAGATAAAACTACCACTTACTAGTTGAATTTACTTAGTCTCTGAACCTTGTTGTTTTGCACTTTCAACAATCTGCTGTTTTTACTGAGGATACAAAGTTGATTAAGTTCTCTTCCCTCAGGGATGATACATATGTAGGATAGCATGGAAATATTTTTTTTATTTATTCATTGAACAAATTTTACTTAGGAATTAACTATATGCTAGAGACTGGGATATATGAGTAGACACTCTCACCCTGTCCCTCTCCCTCTCCCTCTCCCTCTCCCTCTCTCTCTCTCTCCCTTTCTCTCTCTCTCTCTCTCTCTCTCTCTCTCTCTCTCCCTTTCAATGCACAGAGACCCTGCCCTCTCAGAATTTGCATTCTTATATGATAAGTATATGATATGATAAGTATACTATAGTTACTATACTATATTCCCCTCACTATAAATCTGTTCTCCTTCTAAAATACAGATTGGACTTCAATTCTCATCTATTTGAATCATTTCAATTGCACTCTTTTGCCTTCAGATTAAAGAAAACCTAAATTTCTTTACATGGTAGCTTAAGACAACAGAAATTTATTTTCTCACAGTTCTAGAGGCTAGAAGTTGAAAATCAAAGTGTCATCAGAACCATGCTTCCCTGAGACTCTGGGTAAAATCCTTCTTTGCCTCTTCCTAGCTTCTGATAGTAACCATCAATCCCTCGAATTCCTTGGTTTGCAGCTGCATCACTCCAGTCTCTGCCTCTGTTATCACATGGCACTCTCCCCCTGTGTCTGTGTCTTCATCTCTTCTGATGAGGACAGGACAACAATCATATTGGATTAGGGCCCACCCTAATGGACTATGAACTCATCTTAATTTTATTACATCTGTAAAGATCCTGTTTCCAAATAAGGTCACATTAATAGGTATCAGAAGTTTTGCCTTTAACCTATCTTTTGCGGGGGACAAAATTCAACTCATAACACTCTACCTTCTGGCCTCCCAAATTTATCTCTTTCCCATGTGCACAATATTCACCTGATCCCAACACCCCAAAAGTTTTAACCCATTCCAGCATCAACTCTAGCTCCAAAATATCATCTAAATATCAACTCGAAAAGCCCCAATTTCATCATCTAAATCAGTATGGGTGGGACTTTGGTAGGTGCATCGCATCCTGGAACACCATTGCTCTCCATCTGTGGGCCTGTGAAACCGGAAAACAAGTTACCTCCTTCCAAAATACAATGGCGAGACAGCCATGGGAGACATTCTCATTCCCACCAAAAAAGAAAATATAGGAAGGAAAATGGGATCATAGGTCCCAAGCATTTTCAAAAGCCAGAAGAGCAAATCCCACTAAATTTCAAGGCCTGACAATGATCCTTGTGGCTTGATGCTTTGTCCTCTGTGCTTGCCAGCTGGCATCCCTGCCCTGTCAATACGGGTCCAGGCAGCACAGGCCTCTGCATCTGCAGCTCAGCTCCCAGAGCCGTTCTCCTTTCACTTTGTCCTCTCTGTCTATTTACTCCATGTTGTCAGCATTTCTTCTGGTATAAAATTCTCAGAAACCCTGTCAGTCTCCCATGCAATTCATGGGGGGCCAAGCCATCAGACAACAGGGTCCTCTACAGTTTTTCACTAGATAACTACATCTCTATTCCTGGCTCCTGCTGAGGTGGCTGATTGAATCCATGAGTCACATGCTTAATTTCTTTAGCAAACAATTGTCTAGCCACACCCCTGGCCCTGTTACCAGAGTACACTATCTGGATAAGCTGAAAATGTTTCAAAGTATCAAGTGGTAGTACCATTTTGCTTAACAGTTCATTCCTCAATTTATCCCTTTCCTCTCACATTTTGCTGTAAGTAGTGAGGAGAAACCAGGCTGTACATTCTACTGTATACTTGAAAATCTACTCAGCTTAATATACTTAAAATCTACTCAGCTTATCCTCACTATAAGTCCTACTTTCCACTCCAGGGTAAAGCATAATTCAGCCCAAGTTCTCTACCACTTTTATAACAGGGATCACATTTCCTCCAATGTCCAATAATACTTCCACCACTTCCTTCTAGGGCCTCCCCAGAGTTACCTTTAACATCTGTGATGGTTAATCGTACGTGTCAACTTGACAGGATTGAGGGATGCCTAGATGGCTGGTGAAGCGTTGTTTCTGGGTGTGTCTGTGAGGGGAGTTTTGGAGGAGATTGGCTTGTGAGTCAGTGGACTGAGTGGGGGAGATTTGCCCTCAGTGTGGGTAGATACCATCCATCCTACCATTAGGCCTGGAAGAAACAAAAAGGCAGAAGAAAATCAATCTCTCTCTCTCTCTCTCTCTCTCTCTTTCTCTCTTTCTCTCTCTCTCTCTCCCCGCCCCCCCATCTCTCCCTCTCTCCCTCTCTTCATCTCTCTCTCTCTCAACTTCCACCATGAGGTGATACAGCAAGAAGACCCTCACCAAATACCAGCACCTTGATCTTGGACTTCCCGGCCTCAATAACTGTAAGGAAATAAATACATTTCTGTGTTTTACAATTACCCAGTCTCAACTATTTTGTTATAACAACACAAACAGACTATGACAACATCTGGGTTTCTGTCAGCTGTCTCTTCAATCTAGGTTTGTTTCTATGAAGCAACTCAAAATGTATTTAATCACAACTCATTACAATTCCAAAGCTACTTTCACATTTTTAGGTACTTGTTACAGCAGCACTCCACTTTTGGCACCAAATCTGTGTTAGTTTCCTAGGGCTGCATAACAAATACCACATGCTGAGTAAAATAATAGAAATTTATTCTCTCACAGTTCTAGAGGCTAGAAGTTTAAAATTACAGTGTTGGCAGGACCATGCTCCCTCTAAAGGCTACAGGGGAAGATTCTGCCCTGTGTCTTCCACTTTGTGTCAGCAGTAGGCATTCTTTGGCTTGTGGAAGCATAACTCCAATATCTGCCATTATCTTGGTATGGCAGTCTTTCCTCTGTGTCTGTGTGTCTCTATGTCTTTACATGGTATTCTCCTCCTGGTGTTTCTTTTCGTCTAAGGACACAAGCAATATTGGATTAGGATTCACCCAAATTGAGTATGACTTCATCTTAACTTGATTACAACTGCAAAGATCCTTTTTCCAAATAAGGTCACATTCACAGAGGGGAGTACATTTCAACCCACATTAGCATCATCCATGTTTATTTGTATATAGTAAAAAACTATATATATATATATATATCCATACTTACATATGCATATGTTTTTGAATACTGTGTAGGAGCCACAGTGGGAGAAAGGTAGGCTGTGATGAATAGGAGGGGTATTCAACCAAGATGTGGGGTCAGGGAATGCTCAGAGGAAGAGATGGCTGTAAAAACCAAACTAGTACCCAGAATTGAAAATGGAGAGTGAAAAGGCAGAGGGCTAAAGATGTTAAAGGTAATTCTGATGAGGCCTTAGAAGGTAGTATGATGCCTCTAACTTGTTTCTTTTTGCTCAGGATCGCTTTAGCTATTCAGGGTCTTTTGTGGTTTCATACGGATCTTAGGACTGCTTTTTATATTTCTGTGAAGAATGTCATTGATATTTTAATAGGCATTGCATTGAATCTGTAGATCACTTTGTGTGGTATAGACGTTTTAACAATATTAATTCTTCTAATCCATGAGCATGGGATTTTTTCCATTTATTTGTGTCCTTTTCTATTTCTTTCATGAGTATTATATAGTTTTCATTGTAGAGATCTTTCCTACAAGAGATCTTTTCTTTATAGTGATCTTTTGTTAAGTTAATTCTAAGGTATTTTTTGGTAGCTGTTGTAAATGTTATTGCTTCTTGATTTCTTTTTCAGATTGATCACTGTTAACATGTAGAAACACTTGATTGTTGCATGTTGATTTTGTATCCTCCAACTTTACTAAATTTATCATTTCTAAGAGTTTTTTTTTGGTGGTCCTTGGGTTTTTCTAAATATGAGATCATATCATCTGCAAACAAGAATAACGTTCACTTCTTCCTTTCCAATTTGGATGCACTTTGTTTTTTTCTGTTGCTTAATTGCTCTCGCTAGGACAGTCAATACTCTGAGGAATTAAAGTGATTAAAGTGGGCATTCTTGTCTTGTTCCAGATCTTAGAGGAAAGGCTTTCAATTTTTCCTTGTTCAGTATATTAGTTGTAGGCTTGTCATATATGGCCTCTATCATGTTGAGGTATATATATATATATATATATATATATATATATATACCTTGAGGTATATATATATATCCTTCTATACCTAATTTGTTGAGAGTGTTTATCATAAAGGGTTGTTGGATTTTAGCAAATGTTTTTTCAGTGTCTTTTGAAATGACCACATGGTTTTTATCCTTGATTCTATTAATGTGCTGTATCATGTTTATTGATTTTTATATGTTGGACCATCCTCATATCCCTGGAATGAATCCCATTTGATCGTAGTGAATGATTTTTCTAATGTGTTGTTGAATTCTGTTTGCGAGTATTTTGTGGAGGATTTTTGCATCTATGTTCATCAGGGATATTGGCCTGTAGTTTTCTTTTTTAATTGTGTCTTTGTCTGGTTTTGGTATCAGGGTAATGCTGGCCTCATAGAATAAGTTTGGAAGTATTCCCTCCTCTTCAGTTTTTTGAAATAGTTTGAGCAGAATTGGTATTAATTTTTCTTTAAATGTTTGGTAGAATTCAGTTGTGAAGCCAACAGGTCCTGGGCCTTTCTTTGATGGGAGACTTTTTATTACTGCTTCAATCTCATTACTCATTATTGATCTGTTTGAGTTTTTTTTATTTCTTCATGGTTCAATCTTGGTAGGTTGTACATGTCCAGAAACTTAGTCCATTTTTTGTAGGTTTTCCAATTTGTTGGCATATAGTTGTTCATTATACTCTTTAATGATCCTTTGCATTTCTGTGGTATTAGTTATGTTTCCTTCTTCATCTCTGATTTTATTTATTTGGGTCTTATCTCTTTTTTTCTTAGTTTTGTTCATCTTTTCAAAAAACCAACTTTTGTTTTGTTGATCTTTAATTGTGTTTAGTCTCAATTTCATTGATTTCTGCCCTGATCTTTATTATTTCTTTCTTTCTACTAATTTTGGGTATAGTTTGTTCTTGCTTTTGTAGTTCTTTAAGGTGCATCATTAGGTGGTTTATTTGGAGTCTATTTTTTTTTCTATGTAGGTATTTATTGCTACAAATTTTCCTCTTATTACTGCATTTATTGTATCCCATAGATTCTGGTATGTTGTGTTTTCATTTTCATTCGTTTCAAGAAATTTTTTAATTTCCTTCTTAATTTCTCAAAACCCATTGGTCATTCAGTAGCATATTGTTTAATTTCTGTGTATTTGTGCAGTTTCCAAAGTTCCTTTTGTTATTGATTTCTACTTTTATTTCATCATGGTCAGGAAAGATACTTGATATAATTTCAACTCTTTTGAATTTGTTGAGATTTGTTTTGAGACCTAAAATGTGGTCTATCCTGGGGAATGTTCCATGTATTTATGAGAAAAAAATTTGTGTCTTGTAGCAGTTGGGTGAAATGTTCTCTGTAAAGGTCATTCAGGCTCATTTGGTCTAGAGTATAGTTTAACTCTGATGTTTCTTTGTTGATTTTCTGCCTGGATGATCTGTCCATTGCTAAAAATGGAATGCTAAAGTGCCCTACTATTGTTGTATAACAATTTATCTCTCTTTAAATCTATTAATATTTGCTTTATATATGTCAGTGCCCTGGTGTGGGTTCATAGATATTTATATTTGTTGTAGCCTCTTGCTGATTTATTCCTTTTTTTATTATATAATGACCATATTTGTGTATTTTCTAGTTTTTGGCTTATAGTTTATTTTATCTAAGTATAGCTATTCCTGCTTTTCTTGTTTTCATTTCCATGTGCATGGGGTATCCTCTTCCATCCCTTCACTTTCAGTCTATGTGTATCTTTATAGGTAAAGTAAGTTTCTTATAGACAGCAAATAGTTGGGTCTTATTTTTTAATCCATTCAGCCACTCTGTGTCTTTTATTAATAATTGGAGATTTTAGTCCATTTACATTAAATGTTATCATTGATAGGTAAGGACTTATTACTGCCATTTTGTTACTTATTTTCTGGTTGTTTGGTAATTCTTTTTTTCTTTCTTACTTTATTCTCCTTTGTGGTTAAGTGATTTTCTCTGATAGTATGTTTTAATTCATTATTTTTATTTTTAGTGTATCATAGGTTTTTGCCTTATGGTTACCATGAGGCTTACAAAAAATCTTATAGTTGTAATAACTTTTTAAAACTGATACTAACTTAATATTTATTGCAAAGAAAAAAAGAAGCAAACAAATTTTTTCAAAGCCTGCTACACATTAATCCCTTCTCCCAACATTTAAAATTTTTGATATCACAATTTACATTTTTATATTCCCTATCTCTTAACAAATTTTTGTAATTATTATTAATAATTTTGTCTTTTTGTTTTCTTAATAAGATATACATGGTTTAAACACACTGATTACAATATTAGTACAACAATCACATTAGCATCCTCTTCTTTCAGTTTTAAGAACTCCCTTTGACATTTCTTGTAGAATAGGTCTGGTAGCAATAAATTCCCTCAGTGTTTATTTGTCTGGCATGGTCTTTATTGCCTGTATTTCTGAAGTATAACTTTGCTGAGTATAGTATTCTTGGACGGTAATTTTTTTCATTCAGCACTCTAAATATATCATCCCACTCCCTTCTGACTTTTAGGGATTCTTCTGAGAAGTCTGCTGAAAATTGTATTGGATCTCCCTTACATGTTGTTTTCTTCTTTTCTCTTGCTGCTTTCAGAATCCTCTCTTTGTCTTTGACCTTTGTGAGCTTGATTATAATATATCTTGGGGTATTCTTATGTTGTTGAATCTGATTGGTGACTTTTGACTTTCCTGTACCTGGATATTTATATCTTTCTCTAGGTTTGGAGAGTTTTCTGTCATAATTTCTTTGAATAAGCTTTCTACTTCATTGTCTTTCTCAGCTCCCTCTTTAACTCCAATAACTTGAATATTTGTTCTTTTGATGTTGTCCCATAGATCCTGTAAGCCTTGTTCATTCCTTTTCATTCTTTCTTTCTTTTTTCTTTTCTGACTGTATTTTTTCAAATAGTCTGTCTTTGAGCTCACTGATTCTTTCTTTTATTTGATCAGTTCTACTGTTGATGCTCTCTATTGCATTTTTCATTTAATTCATTGTATGTTTCAGCTCCAGGATTTCTGATTTTGTTATTATTACTGTTATTTCCATGTGTTTATTAAATTTCTCTGATAAATTTCTGAATGAATTCTCTATGTTTTATTGAATTTCCTTGAGCTTCCTTAAAACAGCTATTTTGAATCTTTGTCTGAGAGATCATATATCTCCATTATTTTAGAGTTGGTCTCTGGAACTTTATTTTGTCAGTTTGGTGAGGTCATATTTCCCTGAATGTTCCTGATGCTTGTGAAAGTGCCACAGTGTCTGTGCCTTGAGGGATTTATTTTAATCTTTGCAGTCTGGCTTTGTTTGAGCCTGTCTTTCTTCAGAGTGCCTTCTAGGAATTGTAAGCTGACTGACAGTTGTCTTCCCTAAGCCTGTGACCACTGAAGCCATCTTAACACTAGAGGATGCTCTAAGTTTTGCTTGCTATGAGTCTCACGAGGATTCCAAAGTTGATGTGGATTTTTGGCCAAGATGGACCTGGAGAAGACCCAATGAGAGTACTGGGGCTATGTGGGATAATGGGCCAGGGACCTGAGTCTAGAAGTCTGCTCTAGTGGCCCAGATGGGCATGCCTCCCAGCAGGTCTACCCAGGCAGGGTGGGTCCCTGATTGCCACAGAGGGGCTAGAGATTGAGCTCCTTTGAGATCTGCTGTGGAAAAGAGACTGAAAGTATCTTGTTGGCTCAGATGGGTATGTATCACCCAGCAGCTCCCTGCACAGGCAGGATAGTTCCTCAACTGCAGTAGGAGCGGCTAGTGCTGAGATGAGGCCTTCTTGGGATCTACTGTGGGATAGAAGCTGGAGAGCCCAGTCATGGCTCAGAACGGTATGCATCACCCTGCAAGTAGCTTCACAGATAGTATAGTTCCCTGACGGCAATGAAAAGAACCAGAGCTGCGACTGGGGCCCCTTAGAGTCTGCTGTAGAATGGAGATAGGCAAGCCTGTGAGGGAGACTCCGACTCCCAGGCTACAAGATATGAGTGAGTCTCCCTCTGGATCCTTGTGAGAACAACTCTGAGCTTAGACCTCAGCTGAGGATAGCTTGAAATGCACTTCAGAACCACTTTCAGGTTCACTGCTAAGACCAGTGTCAGAGGGAAGATAAGCCTTTCCACCAAGATACTAGTGTTCGTGATTCTTTCTGGATACCCTGGCAGATAATTTTGGTTGCAGGGTCAAGGCCAGATGGGACTGTAGCTAAGCCCCTTGGGGGACTGGGCCATTTCTGGGCTTGAACTCAGAAGCAGGCTTAGCAGAGCAGATCAGCCACTGGGTGTTGGTCCATACTCTCAAAATGACCCTTCTAGGTCTTAGGCTTCACTGAAGTTTCAAAAACAACTACCTGAATCCTGAGGTTCCCATAAAGAGACTTGACCATGGATAGTTTCATAATTCTTGTTGTGGAAGGGTATGAACAGATTACCTTCTATTCTGCCATGTTGGTGATGTCATCCCCACAGAGAGATTCGAATCTGAAAGAGAATTTGAAATCTTACAGTTTCATCCTTATATTTTACATTTAAGATATTTGAGGCCCAAGTAAGTTTAATCAATCTTTAAAATAGGTCTGCCATGTGGGCCTGAAATAGTCTCAATAGGGATAAGTGTCATGATATCCTGTTTTTAACAAGCCTATAGTCTTATAGTGATGAGGTTTAAACACAAATAACTATAATCAGAAGTGCATGATATGGGCTTGAGTTTTGAACTCAATCAGATCCAAGTTTGAAGTCCAGCTTCTGAATTGAATATTTGTGTAATCATGGGCTGATTTATTAGGTTCGTTAAGCCTCAATTTTCTCATCTGTAGAAATAGTGGTAACAATATCTAAAATTAATGAGAGATGATATGTATTGAGCACATATGTGCCAGGGACTATGCTATATAGCATTTTATATATGTTACTGCCTTTAATCTTCACATGAATCTATGTGGGGTGATATTGTTACCATTTTATAGAGGAGAAAAAATGAGGTTTAGAGTGATTAAGTACTGTTGATTCATTCAGTTGACAAATATTTATTGAACATCTACTAATGCTAAGCTAATTATGCTAAAATACCACGAATGCAACTGCGAGTATAGGATGCAATGGGAGTATGCACTGTAATTCAGTTTTGAGGAGGTAGGAAAGACTCTAAGGTCCAGGCTTAGGGTTATCCTTTTGTTCAGACACTCATGTAAGTTCCTCAGTGAAACTCTGCAGGGGAACTAATATGCATTTTGTCCTCTTGGCACCTGTCTTTTCTTGTTTCCTTTGTCTTAATATTAAATTTCATGGCCATCTAGTCAGTGAGATTGAGACCTTCTTACTGGCAGAGACCACATCTTAACTCATCTTTAGTTTCTTTATATTGTATTGCTCAATATGACTGCTGCATGCATGGATGGATTGAGTCAATAAATCTCTCTGTTGGCTATTTTTGTCTCTTGACCAAGCCCTCTCTAAATCACATAAATTATTCAACTTAAATGTCTTTTTTATCTTTTAATATATTTGGGCCTTGTTCTCATTTCCTTCAGGCTGTGAAACAGAGTCTGTTTATGTGAGCTTAAATTTTTTATATATATACTAAGCTAGAAGCAATTTGGAATTTGGGGCCTCCTGCCATCCACTCCTTAATTACCATGGATTAGCCTTAGGAGATAGCCCAGAGCTACCCAAACCTTCTCTACCAAGATAACTTTTGGTTTGCTTAGTATAGCAACCAGATTCTCTGGATGAACCTTCATTGCTAAAGCCATTAGATCCTTCCTGGTATTAAATTCACAAAATTCAAGGTTTTGAAAGACTGTAAATATCAGCGCATTCCAGTGTGATGGAGTTTCTTTCTCTGCTGTATATTAGAAAATAAATTTGGGGATTGCTCCTACAGTATGTTCCATGATTAAATTAGATGATCTTCAGTCATGGTTTTAATTAGTTCGACTCTATTATTAATAGAGTTACCAAGTTTTGGGCCACAAAATGCTACTATTTCCAGAAACTTGAAGTGCAAGGTTTAAAAGCGTATCACACATTTGAAAGATTTGAACATTTATCCTTGACTTTTATAAAAAGTTAATTAAACATCAGCAAAGTAGAATTGAGAAAGCTTTTTTGAGATTGGGTGCATTATGAAATTTCATATAATTGTTCAAAAATGTTAAAAATCAAATTCAAATATGAAAGGCAATTAGTAATTATACATTGGCTGATGGGCATATTTCCAAGGAAATATCAAGTTAGGTAAAGAGGGATGATTTTTTTTTTAATGTTATAGCTACTTTAATTGTCAAGATCCTAATAAAAACAATTTAAAGTATTAAGTACCTTCCAGATTTTGAGCCTTGGACATAACTTTACCCAAGTTTTAGCACATTCATTGTTGCCAAAGGCTCTCCTGGAACAATCCTAATAAGGGCTCCTTGCCAGAGTCAGGAAAATCCACCCAAGCACCTAAAATTAGTATAATAAACCCCACCTGTCCTCTCTATTGCCTCTTAGATTGGACTGCCCTGAGGAGACAAAATCAAGAGGGAACAAAGTGTTTTTGCTGTGGGTTGACTACTTGTGATCCAAGAGAACACTTAAGAATCTGAAATCTAGGGAGAACGGCAAGAAATGATCTGTGTGGTTAATAGAACAAAGAGGCCAACACAAATTCAGAGGACTTAGGGGATATTTTAAATCTCTCTACAAAGCTAATCACAAAGCAATGGCTTGAAAGGGGCTTTGGGGAAATCACCAGCTGAGTCTCCTCATTCTATTAGTGAAGACACCGAGTATCAGAGCAGGGATGTGACTTGCCCAAGGTCTCTCGACTAGCAAATGACAAAGCCAGGAAGGCTCAAACACAGGCACTTCCAGCTCCAAGTCAAGTTTTCTTTAATCTGTATTAAGTGAGAATGCTTTTTGTATGTGTGTTTTTAAGATCTTTCAAACAAAAAAGTTTAAAATATTTTCCTTTAATTTGGATTAGTCTCTTTCACCATTACTAAGTGCACTTCAGTCCCTGAGCTAAATTTCCCTCTCTTGTGGCCAAATTATCACAGGAACATTCCATTTATTTAAAAATAGTTGTATTATAAAAGAAAATACAAGTGGAAAACCCTGCCAACAGTGCAACATTCCAAAAACATAATGCTCACCATTTCCATCCCTGCAGAAATGCCAAGTGCAAACTTATCCCACCTGGAAGCTATAGCGGTCTCCAGTGGTTAGGAACTGGTGGCAGACTAGTCTCATGTGCACTTGGGCTTACGATTGCATGTGAGTACCAGTTTAGTTTCTCTGCCAACAGGGTTACAGGTGGCAAAGAAACTGATATTTCAGGGAAAGGAGCAGGACTGAGGGTGGTGTGAAGGTTGAGAAGAAGTGGTCAACATCACTCTAAAATGAAAGAACGTACCCAGTGTTTTATTCTCCCAAGTTTTCAGCTATATTTGACTTCTGCCCTCCTCTCTGCTCCCAAGGGTTCTCATGGTGGGGGAGGATTTCTGCCCCCTCTTGACTCTTGAGGGTGGCTCCCAACTCTGGAGATAGGAGCTTCGGTGTTAGTGTTGATGAACAGAGAGATTTGTTAATTTGTTGACCCATCTAGCCACACAACAGTTTTTTATTGAACAACACAATATAATGTCTGTGCAGCCATTTCCACTCTCGAATTTTATGTGACCTGAGCTAGGAATGAAAAAAAATTTTTTTGAATGGGGTAACAATGATTGACTTTGCTTGGGTAAAGATACGATTTGACTTGTTAAGGAGGCAAAGATACTCAAGTGGTGAAGCAGGTCCAGCTCTCCTGGCACCTGTCTTTTCCTTCTTAAAAGTGTGTTTGGGACAGGCATGTGCTTCAAGTGCTGAAAGAGTAGGTGCTTAGAAGGAGGTAGGGTCTTGTCAGGCTAGAGGAGCACCGAGTCTCCTCATGCACTGGCTTTTTTTTTTTCCAATCTGGAGAAATATTTTTACGCTCATTTAAAACAAGTTCTCTTAGGCAGTGTTTCCGCAGAGCAGTTTCATCAAGGCTATTTACGTTTAGCCTCCTATGTTCCCAGTAGTAGTCTCCAAGTTTCTCTTCTATCATTCAAAGTATAGTGTTTTGGTTTCCTCCCAGATGACTTTCATGGCTCTAAAGCAGAAGTTGCAAACTAGCAACCCTCTAGCCAGATACAGCCTACTGACAAATTGTGTTATGCACACATACTGGCGTTTTGTAAAACTTTGAATTAGTTGCCAGTATTTAAATATAATATTTCCAATAAAAATCCAGATTCAAAGCGTATCCTTGAAAAAATCAGATACGCGGCATTTGGTCTGTACTCCAACTCAGCCCTCATGTGACGGAGCTGAAGAGTCACTGCTGCCTTGAGATGGTACGCACTCTTTGGAGCCTCTGTCACTCGCTGCAAAGCCTGGACCTTTAGCTGTTTGCTTTCTGACGCTTCCCCAAAGGATGTATAGGCTAAGTATTTCTAAGGGGAAGGAGAAAGAACTATTGCCATCATCATGGTCATGATAAGAATAATAAAGTAAAAAAATAATATAACGATCCTCCTCATATAGTGAGCACTAAGCAGAGACTGTGCCAAGTACTTTACATACCATTAAAACCTCAAAGGAACCCATATATAGCCCAAAAGGTTAATTCGCTTGCCCAAGGTCCTATAGCTTGTGAGTGGCTGAGTTAGGATTTGAACTCAGGTCTGCCTGATGTTTAAGGCTGTGGTTTTTATTTTACCAGGCTGCCTCTTAGAATGACACCTCGCTCCTAGACAGCACACCCTGAAGTTTAGGCCTCTAAGAATCAATGGATGAATACCAAGAATTGGGGGCTTTATTGGCTACTGGTTTTCCAGTTTCTATCAGGAAGAGGAGAAGGAGAGACTTGGTTATCACTGGTGAAGCTCCTTCTACTCTGATCTCCTCCAGCTCGGGAACAGCTCTAGGTGCTAACACATACAGTCATTCTAATAGGTAAAAGCAACTCTTGTGAAAATTTATTCTACTACGTTAATGTGATGCCACGTTAAAGGCTTGACAAAGGGACGTTTGAATATGAGATAAAGAGCAGCTACTCAAATTTTTAAAATCTAAAGATAATCAAAATATAAAATCTTAACCTGTACACATGGTTATTTCAAAAGAAAACAAATTAAATTTCTTATTTTTGGAATCATGTATCTTATTTATTTTTCTTTCTTCTTTTTCTTGATTCCAGCCTTGTATTATCTTTAAAGCCTACTGCTTTTCAAATCCAGAATATTGTTGATTTACTATTGGTTTTCTTTGGCATTATTCTCCTTCACTTTTGTTTCTCTTCTTCCTGATTTCTCAAAACCTTACACTAATTCCTTTAGTTTTCTCTCTCTCCCTTCGAAGACTATGAGAATACATTTCTTAAGAAAGTTTCTGCTATAGTTTGGATATTTGACCCTCTCAACCTCATGTTGAAGTTTGGTCCCTAACGTTGGCGGTGGGGCCTAATGGGTGTTTGGGTCATGGGGGCAGATCCTTCATGAATGATTTGGTGCTGTCCTCATGGTAATGAGTGAGTTCTCCTCTTGTGCTGTTAGTTCCCATGAAGGGTGACTGTTCAAAAGAGCCTAACACCTCCCTCCCCTCTCTTTGCTTTCTTCTCTTGTCACGTGATCTCTGCACACACTTGCTACCAGTTGCTTCACCACTATGAGTGGAAGCATTCTGATGCCCTCCCCAGGAGCAAATGCTGGTGCTATGCTTATTGTATAGCTTGTAGAACAATGTACCCAATAAACCTATCTTTTAAAATTAATTATCCAGCCTCAGGTATTCCTTTATAACAGCACAAAAAATAGACGAAAACAGTTTTCTCCTATACATTCAGCTCTAGGTTAGGAAAATAAATGCCCCTCCTGACAAAATATGCACAGGCTCTATTTTAGGATTCTTTCAGTTATAAGCAAGAGAAACTGATTCTGTTCAACCTAGGTTCAAAAGGATGGATTATTGAAAGGATAGGGATCAGTGACAGGAATATCAACAATTTGTTTTTTTAGAAAAATACTTACTGGGTGACTAGAACCAAACAGAAAGCTGAAGGACCAGGCCTAAGGAAGCACATGTACTAGGGCAGCTTTGAGGTCCTCAGATACAAATGTGCATAAATCTGGCCAAATAATAATTACAACTTAGCTCCAACCATTCCAAGTGAGAATCAGGACCCACATGACTTTAACCCCCTATTCTGTCTCTCTCTGTCTCCAATTCTCAAATTCCCAGGGAAGAGAATCTGGCCTAGTCTCAATGTCTCTATTATTGAATTGATTAGCCATAGCCAAGGGTTGGAGCAACTAACATGGTCATAGCCACTGGGGATTTCTTGAAGATGCTGTATATGTCTATGGGCATGGTGCCAGGTCTGTAATTTTTTTGTATATTTATTTCTAAATTAGAGCTTCTTTATTGGGTGTGTATAGCTTATATATATATATATATATATATATTGAATATGTATTGAAGTATATCGCTTCTGAAATATAGTAAAATTATTTGACAGAAGATTCTTAGAAATTTTTTAAAAAGTCCAGAATTTTAGTTGGTTAGACATTCAGTCTGAGAAATATCCCAAATCTTTTTCTGCAATAGGAAATAATTTGTTAAGGCAGTAGTTTCACAAAGCACATTAAAATCCTACCATCTCCATGATTAATAGTTAATTGTAGGAGGGCAATGCAGTGCAGGCTCATGTATAAGAAATGTCTTTCTAGTTAGTAAATGGATGCAATTTCACTACTGCCTGCTGCCTATGTGAGGGTTATTATACCTTGAGTCATGCTTCTGCTCCCTGGACAGTGAACTGCATCTTTTATGCTTTGGTGGGTGAATCTGATAGGTTGGAAATGCTCAGAAGTTAATACTGATAGACAAGCCATGGAAAACCTCTGTCTTGGTTCATACTAAAATCTTTTTGTACTGGGACAAGATGAACCTTCTGCAGCAAACATGAGCCTCCTCTCTTCTTCAGCCAAAAGTTCACCAGGGTTCAAACAATTTCTTAATGGATTCCAGTAAGATGTTTGTGGGGCTATAAGAAAGAGGTTTCTGGTTTGCAGCCTGGAGGAATGTGTACCAGCACTGGAATCAGCACCCACCTGGATTCAAGCCCCAGACCAGCTTCTAATCTGGTTCCCATTTGGGGGTGGGGGGTACTTGGCAGCCTGCCTCTATTGTTCCAAAGTACTGCTGCCATTCTTTAATTCAGAGCTCACATCTCACCTCTTCCATCAACCCTCCCCAGGCTGATGAGAAATCAGCCCCATCTGTACCCCAAATCTAGGACATAAGACCCTTTTATTCTCCCACTCAAACAAATCTGTCACACACCGGCACTTCTCAGTTGTCCATACTGATAAAGGAGTATGTTTCTACAGATAATCTGTTAGTGTATCTAGTCCATTGAGACTTTCTCCCTCACAGGGAGGTGTCAGACACATGGAGATAAGTAGGTCGGACGCTGAGAAGTAGCAGGACAGGAAGGCCTACTGAGGGCCCAGTCTGTGTGTTTGTAGGGGTGGGTTTTCTCTGAATTTTTGATACCTACTGTCTGACACACTCCCATTTTTTTTCCTTGTTTTAGATCAATGGGCAACTTCTGAGAGGGCAAATTAAGTCACTCGAATAATGAATAATAATATTTTTATGTAAAATAAGAGCTCAGTTTTTGATTTTTGAAGGAATATCAGAGAATAATTTTTAAAAACACCCATTAACATCCACTTTCTTTCCTTTACATCCACTTTCTTTCCTTTTTTCACTTCTTCAGCTCCTATAGTTGTATTTGTTGTTGTTGTTGTTATAATTAATAGCAGTAGTAGCTGCTCCCATTATTAAACTCTGAGAGCTTTATATTCTTTCATTGAATCCTCATACCAATTCTCGGAAGTGTGACTGGTACTATTTCACAGATAAAGAAACCAAGGCCTAGAGACATAAGGTAACAGGGGCAAAGTCACGCAGCTAATACTTAGCAGAACTTGGATGCAAATTTAGATCTGTCTAGCTCCAAAGCTACATGCTGTGCTGTGCCACGCTACACTATACTACACTACACGGTATGGCTGGACCCATGTATGTCCTGCTCATTAGAAGAACAGCTAGTACAGACACACGGGGCTTTGTTCTAGTTAGAAGGAGGCCATAGGACCAGCTGGTATTAGGGCAAAGACGTCACTACACAGCTCCCCCAAACAGCAAACCATTTAGCATACTGTTGACTTTTATGTGTGCATTTAATTATGCAGTTCCATCTTTGTATTCCTTGTGTTAATTACTTATGTGTCTGTTGCTTTTCTGCCTCTTCTTTTTTTTTATTATGGTGAAATTTATTATTTTAGCCATTCTTAAGTATATAGTTCAATAGCATTAATTTACTATTTTAGCCATTCTTAAGTATATAGTTCAATGGCATTAAATACGTTCACCTTGTTGTGCAGCCATCACCATCATCCGTCTCCAGAACTTTCTCATCTTCTTAAACTGAAACTCCATACCCATTACCCAATAACTCCCCATTCCCCCTCCTCCCAACCCCTGGTCACTACCGTTCTACTTTCTGCCTCTGTAAATTTGACAATTTGGGGTACCTCATATAGTAGAACTGTAAAATATTTGTGCTTTGTGTCTGGTTTATTTTACTTAGGATAATGTCTTTAAGGCTCATCTATGTTATAGCATGTGCCAGAATTTCATTCCTTTTTATAGATGAATAATATTCCATTGTATATACCATATTTCATTTATCCATTTGTTAATCAATGGATACTTGGGTTGTTTCCACGTTTTTGACTATTATGAATAACGTTACTCTGAATGACTCTGAATTCATACTCTGAATATGGGCATTCAAATATCTGTTCAAATCCTTGCTTCCAACTCTTTTAGGTATGTACACACAAAAGTAGCATTGCTGAATCATATGGTAATTCTATGTTTAATTTTTTGTGGAACTACCATACTGTTTTCCACAGAGACTGCGGCATTTTAACTTCCCACCAGTTCTGCCCCCTACTTCTAGTTTATAAAGCCCTCCAAAGCACAGAAAGCACAGCTGCGACTTTTGAGTCCTTTACCCTTTAACAGCTAGTACAATACCATTCCCATAAAGAGTGTTGATTAAAGGACTTGCTCATTGTAATGGAGATCATGATACTGAAACTTCTTCAGCAGATTTACAAATGTTTGGCCATGGAATTCCTCTGGCCTGTATTCTTCCCTGTCTTTTTTCCTTCTCCTGCTCCCAAGCCCAGAAAATAACCATGAAAATAGTGAGATGCGTGGCTGTAGGAGAGAAATAAAAGTATAACTGTGCCTTTTTGCATACCAACGAGGTGTTTCAGAGAGCAGCAGCCTGCTTATCGATGCATTGTTGATTCATGATTGCAAGTACATGTTCGGCAAGCTGAATCCACCACATGCAATTTAAATGACTACCTACAAAATGGAACTTTTTCTTCTTAATATCTAATTAGACCCAATGACAGGCATTGTAGTTGAGAAAGCAGTTATATCTAAAACAGTTCTAATCTCATTGCAAAAGAAGGTATTACTGGTAGAGCTATCAGAGAAACATTTAGTCCAGAAATGTAGCCTTGTTGGTCTGCACATCTTAAGGCAACAGCGTGTTTGTGCTCAGCGGTGGATTCTGCACTTCACATCGGAAAAGTAGAACCAAAATGAGACAGCCTGCTTCAGGTTCAAGCCCAGAGACAGAATCAGGCCTTAGATGATGGTGTTTCATATAACTCTTCCCATGGTCCTCATTTTGTACTTGCATCACCTCTGGTACTGTAATCTTGACTACATTTGGTGCTAAAGCTGCCAATTTTCCTGCTTTTGTAGAATTTTTGAGGTTCCCAAATAGAAACTGATGTGTAAACACTCCGTTCACATGCTTTCCAAATGTTTTTATTTTACCTTTGACTGGAAGGGGTCGGAGCTAAAAGGTAAAAGGTGGTTTGATATTGGAACACACTCTCCTTCCCTCACACCTTGCCCCAGGCTGGGTGGCAGAAGCAGAGATAGGCACTATTTGTGTGAACCGTGTGTTCAAGTGAGCGTGCTCTGGAATTGATAGTGTGTCATTCTGGATTTTCTTCATCTCCTTTCTGACACTGCGTGGTACCAATCAAAAGTTCACACTGGGGTCATAATTGCTGACTTTTGGCAGGGTTGGCTAGAAGGTCTCTGCAGGGTTAGGCCGCCCAGATGTGAGCTGTGTTTGGGCTGAGTTCAGTCTGTTTCCATTCTCTCCTCTGCCTCCTCCCTTCTCCTTCGTCATGCCAGCTGCTACTGGGGATGTTTTTCCCTCTGTTTAAGGTAATAACACAGTCAACGCTGAGGCCAAGCTCCAGGAAAGCATTGAAAATAAATTTGCAGGAAGGTTGTTTTCATATTATTTGATATTATGAAAAGCCTTTGGATATTTTGGGAAGTTTTTATCTCCCAAGAAACTGTCCCTTGGGAGCATCTTCCCCTCGTGAGCACCTTTAGCTCAGTGCTAAGAAACAAACTTAGTCAACATTATTGAGATGTGGTAGGTTAGGTTTTTCAACAGAATGCTACAAGCATTCCCTCAAAAACCCATTTCTTTAAACAGTGTGCTCTTACCATGAGTTGCTGATTAATCCACGAGGGGCTACTCAAGCTCTTTTGAGGCTACACATTGTTTGATTAAAAGTCCTCTGGTATATTAGGTGACCTAGTGTAGTAGGAAGAGTGCTCTTGAGAGAGTCCAGAATCCCAATTCTGCCATTTTATGCCAGGTGACATAGGAAATTGCTCTGGTTTTGTCATCTGTTCAGCCACAGAGTTTGTTGTACAGGTTTCATGAACTCTGTAAAACACCTGACAGTACCTGACTCATAGAAGGTACTCCATAAACATCACCATTCCTTGTCCTTCACTATCTGTTGTCTCTTCTTGAAATCAGCTTTGATAAGTGAGAATTATCCATTGCCACAGTCTGTAGTTTCTTAATATAATTGCCCACTCTTCAGAATAATTGTGGCTGACAGTATTTATTTTCTGCCTTCCTGCCAACTCAGATACATCTGCCATTCCCTTGCCACAAAACAAAGGCCTCATGGCCTTCAGCTGTGAAGACCATGTCTTGCTGAGACAAACAACTGCTTTTATCTTAGGGGAAAAAGACAAATAAACCAGCCAACAATGAACAATCCATGTAAGCCTTGCTGTTAACACACTCATTATAAAGAATTTAAAAATTGATGTTGGAAATCATCTGAGAACTCAATGCCCAAATGTTCTGGGGAGCAACATGTTCATAAAAATTCTCATACTAACAAATGTGTTCATCTACCCTTTGATATGTATCCCAGTAAGTGATTCATTGTAACATGCCTGTATCTACAGAAAATAGTTCAACTTTAAGTTGTGGAATTTTAATGTTGAAAACTGGCATGAAGACTAGGTCATCACTATGCCAAGAATCCATTTGAAATAATAACACTTGAAAGCCTTAAAATCAATGCTCCAATAGGTTTTTCTATCAAATACAGTGTTTGATAGACTTGGCTTATAGAACCTGGGGACTTTTGATTTAGATTCACATGGACGGATTAAAAAGGACACACTGCATATTTTAAAAATATAAACAGATTATGTCAAATGACATGCTTTATACATAATACATGCAGAAGAAATGTTTTGCATGGTGCAATATAGCCAAACTATGATTGTTCTGTGAACATAAAAATTTGAAATCCCTTTTCTTTTTTTTTTGCCTGTGGTCCACCATGACGCAGTAAGGTTAGGGCACAGAAGCAGGTCATTTGGGTATCTTTAGAGTGATTAGAAGATATCTTATATATGAGCTTTCTATGTTAAGGTAAGTCTTTTTAACTAGTTTGGGAAAACTGACTAAAAAATGATAACTTATAAAAATATAAATTTTAAAATATTTCTAAATTTAAATATTCCTGTTATGATGTGATTTAATCCCACTCTCGAATTAGACATATGCTGAGTGTTGAATTCTGTCACATTTGAAATGTATAGTTTCAGCTGGATTTAAGCCAGGATTACAGTAGGAAAGAATAAGAATTCATTTCTGTGTATGTGAGTAGGTGGTTGGTGGAATTTTCTTAATCTTTCTGAATGGGAAAAATGTATACAGTCATTTTGTCTCAAAGCCTTTGAGTGAATTTGTTTTTGTCTAAAATGAAAGGAGAAACAGTTCATTTTGCCATTGTCATAATGGTGCAGTGATTCAGCAAAATGTAACTGATTCTCCTGACCTCACAAGCCTGGAGTTAGGAAGGGTGGCCAAAGTGATACCTGTCAGCCTTTCCTCAGCCCAATCCAGTGACCACAGTCAGCACCTAGACTTTCATCTGGCTCAGGAGATTGGGGGCCCTGTAAAAATTAGCCAGTTCACTTTTCTCTTAAGACTTTGTCACTCCTGTTTCACTGGTTCATTGCTAATTCTGATTAATAAGCAATTCGAATTCCCAGTTTCAGGAAGGCTACTTTTCCTTTAAAGAAAAATGTGCTGATTCGGTTTTGGCCTGTATGTTCAGATCCAAGGATTCTTCCTCATTAAAATAAATAGATTTTGAATATTTCCTATACCAAGATGGGTTGCTGAGCACCAACTTTCTTTCGTTACACTCAGCTGGCATATCAAAACATTCCTATGAGTGGAGGCTCCAATAGGGAAAACAGGACCCCAAGCGCTTGTCCTAGCTCGTGAAAAATATGTCTTTCCCAGGACTTCAGGTTTTAGAAGAATGACTTTGAAAAATCTCTATTTTGTGTTGACATATACATTTAGTGATTGGTACTTGCTTGTACATATTTGAAAGTAGTCCCTGAATTAACTCTGGATCAGTGGTCCTAGAATTGGAGAGCTAGGGAAGGATATTTTCAGAATCCTAAGCATTCCTCTCTCATTCGAGTCAACTGCCAAGGAGATGATTTGTTACTCCACAGCAATTCCAGATAAATTTTTTTTCATTTCTAAGAGAATCCTTAAAAAAATCCCAGAGGTCATTTTCCAAAGAGCCAACCAGGCTTGCTGCTATTTCATTGGCTACTTTAGCAGGGTAGAGGGACATTTAAAAACCATTCTCCAATGACACGCCATCTGCTCTGACCTCTAGAGTAGGTTTCTTCTACAGGATTGGAGTTGTGATCTCACCTCCTCTCTACTGTTGTCAAATCCAGAGAAGCTGAAATGGATCTGAGCTCTTGCAAATTTGACCCTGTCTCTAGAGCTGTGGGACATCAAATCTATAGATGCCCGAATTCTTAGGGCACACTTTATAGCTTCAGATACATTTCACATATATACTAAGAAAATAGCTCCTATTTGCACAGTGATTACATATCCCCCCAAATAATCAGCATGCATGGTCTTATAATTATGGGGATTATAAAATAGAAGATTTGAATGTAGAATTGTCCCCAAAATTCCAGGATATGTCAGAGTTTTTACATGCTAGGAAATGTACTGGATCTTTTTATATAAGCTATCACCTCAAATCCTTGCAACAAGTGTAAAAAATAGATCTGATTATCCTCTTATAACTTGTGAGAGAACCGAATCTCATCCTGAGAGTGTATGATATATCCAAGCAAGTGGTAATAAGTCATCACATCCAGGATGAGTTGTTTGTTGCCTTCAGTGTCATGATGCTTCTGTCATAGTTTAGAGCTATGCAACAGCATAAATTCTGGGTATTAGTCATGATGTTCCAGGGCGAGAAGTGGCCAGAAGAAATGATTATGTGGATAAAACACTGAGCTACCACACTATGGTCTTGTTGGTCATGAGAGTAACATTTCCGGGGGGGAGGGGGGGATACTTTTAGCAACCGTATGGCTCATGATAGAACTGAGGGTCATGTCATGACTGTGTTCGTTCTGTGACAGAGTAAAAACCTTTTCATTTTAATTAAAAAAAAAATTTCCTCTCCCATTCAAATGTTTTATGCTATGGCTTATTCCTCTGGGGAAAAAAAATCTTAGATTAACAACATTTAGTTTCTGAAGCTGATCTGAAAAGTTGCTGCCTTGTGCCTGTATTTAAGCCATGTGGGACAAAAGTTTGGAGTTATTTTACAGATGATATTTTTGCATAAACTCTGCTTTTGATCAATTCTCTCCAGGCTTTACCCTAAAGAGACCTAATATGGACAGACAGAAATGGCAATAGAGAACCCAGGAAGGAAAAAGGAAATAAACATATCAATTAAGGGTGTATTTGACAGACTTCAAAGCAGAATACGGAGAGCACTGCCTAAGAAGCTTCTGATTAAATAAAGTACTATATTTGGGGAAATAATCAGGAAAAGGCCTGAGAGCCAAAAAATGGCACAAGCCTTCTTGACTTGGGAATCTGAGATGCAGGAACAATGATGACGGGATCAGAATTGTTTGGGGATGTAGATACATCCCTTTTCACCCTTCTTTTCCTTCCTCTCTAGCCTCGACACACAAATACAGGCAGCGTACTACTGCTTTTGAAATATTGACTTCAGAGAACATAATAGACCTGTAAATGAGCATTTGATTGTGTTCAGGATTTTACTGAATTATGGACCATATTAGGCATTTTAAACGCTTTGAATGTAAATTTCCACAAAGTTTTTCAGAGCTCCATGAGTAAGTGAGTTCTTGCCATCCTGGTAGAATGGCTACTTTGTGGTGACTTACTGACAGGCACATTCCAGTAAGATCCACATTTGTACCAGGGCAGAAGACCAGCTGCTATCCTCCTTTCTCAACAAAGGACTCTTGTGTTTAAACAAAAACTATGTACTGTACACCCAGCAGCAGAAGGGAGTCTGAACAGTGATGTCAAAGTATACCATGATGTCACCGCGACTCACAAAGAATTACAGTTAATGCCATGTGAAGTGAGGCCAAATTCAACACTTTCCCTCTTGGGTACTTCACAGTCTGAGAGACAGAAGCAAGGCCAGAGGTCAGGCCTTTGTATAATTTTGTTTCACATTCTCCAGACACCCTAATTTTGGAAGCAGGGGAGGGAGAAGACAGCCTGTTAAAGAAAAGTCCCCCGACCATCTGTTGAGAATGAATTCTAGTGTCTGTGCGCACAAACGTCTCTACTGGGTTAATTCTTAGGATTTCTGCTGAAGACTACTAGATAAACAAATTTAACTAAAAACAATATGCAAAAAATCCAGATGTTTTTAGCAATAAATTTATACTAGAATTTGGCCCAGACCCTGAAATAAATAAGAAAGGAGCAAAATAAATCAGACTGGGAACACCTGAAAATTTTAATAAAGGTTAGAAAAAAAGACTTACACATTCTCTTTTTCCCTGTAAGGGTATTTATCCAGCCATTACATGGATTAGATCCTTGACCTCAATAAAGGCAATATAGGAAAAATTCTTTAAAATATTTGCAATCTAATAAATTGACTGGGCTTTCTGTCCACTGTCTTATACCCCTAGCATTGATATCTCCCTTTTCTTCCATTTACTTTATAATGTAAAACTATAAGTACTGCAAAACCAGTGGAGATCACCCAGAATCCCTAGAACTGCACAGTAAGCTAAGCAAATATGGAGCACTGAAAAATATCTCTAGCTTGAATAATAAAGAGGACTGGAATAGGACTCTTAAACATCAGCACCTGGCACAATCTCATTCCTATGAAACTAGGTCCTCCTCCAGAATTTAACCACAGAAGCTGTTGAAGTTTCTACCCTTTGGTGGAAGTGGAAGCTGGTAGGTTGGAGGTGGCAGGAGTGTGGCTCTACTCCAGCCAGACCTCCAGCCAAAGGGCCAGAGCTCACATAAGGGTAAGGGAAGAGTCAGGCCAGGGAGTTGCCCAAGCTGAAGTCCATTAGGAAGAGCCAAAAACCAGGCACTCAGGAAATCAAGTCCAAGGTGAATCTCTAGGTCCAGAGTTGGTGTCAGAGCAAGGGCATGAAGCCCAGAGCACTGTGCCTGGTGGGAAAGAGGGCAGAGGGAGACTCGCTTGGAAATAATAATCATTTATTCCCAATAGCAATTCTGCAGTAGTGGATAAAGGACCAGAGATATAGTAGGCAAAGTGACAAGTGGAAATTAAACTCTCAGATTACAGTGCTATAATATGATGTATCCTTAGAGATCTTTTTCTTTTTTGACAGAGAGCTCTCTCTTGATCTTTGGAACCAGTGGCAGAATTTAAGTGATGGTAGCTATTATGTTCTAGGTTGGGACGAGGAGGTACATTTTTTGCAATCACAATATATGCATGTCACCTGTGGCATTGCCTATAGACTGAAACCACTTATTCATTCAACAAATATTTATTAGTTGCTTGCAGTATGCCAGGCACTGTTCTAGGTGGATAGTAAACAAGACATACAAATACCCCTGACCTTGTGGTATTAAATTCTAGTAGGAGATAGAAAATAAAAAATAAACTTCAAATATGGAAATTATGTTGTATTAGAGAATAAAGGCTACAAAATATAAAGAAAAGATGGGACAGGGTAAGAGACCTTAGGACTGAAGAGGGACACAGCTTTAAATAGTTTAGCCAAAGTAGGCCTCATTGAGAAGGTGCAAGTCGAGCAAAGACTTAAAAGAGGCAAGACAGCTGCTGTGGCAGTATCTGAAGAAGAGTGTTCCAGTCAGAGGCAACAACCAGGTCTGTCTTAAGATGAGAAAGTGCTGTTGTGCTTGAAGAATGTCTAGCAAGGAGAATGAGCCATTGGGAGGTGAGGTCAGAGAGGTAACTCGGTCAGATGATGTAGGGCCTTGTGGGCCATTGCAAGGCTGGTGAATCTGCAAGGAAACTTGCTAGTCTTAGCAGTGACTGATAAACCCCAGAGGAGAGAATGCCAAATATGGGGAGGATTCTTTTGGAAAATCTTCACCTAGAGGAAAGGGAGTTAATGTTTTCCCATATAGTGGTATATCAGAGCGTAAGAGAGCTACACCTCATCATTTAAGGTAATAACTCGTGCATACTCACCAGTATTTCCCTTTAGCATGTGTATGTGGCTATAGAACAAAAGCAACTGTTTTGAATCACTCCCTCAAAAGAAAGAAACATTCCTGCCCATTTTTGCAGGTATACTTTCAAAGCTCCTGACTGCAAAGGTCCCACTTTTTTCCTGGTGTTCAGTCTCGTTGTAGGCAGGTGTTGCTTTAGGCAACCAGGCGTGGCTGACAGCTGTGCATCCCCCTCCTTCCTGTCTCTTTACCACAGTTCAGTCCCCAGGGGAACGTGACAGAGCATAGAATAGAGGGATCCCTCTTACCTGACCCAGTGCTATTCAGATTGCATTCAACTCCAGTGATACCAAGTCCTAATAATGTGATTTGGGACAAGTTGTTTAACCTTTCTAAGTTTCAATTTTATTTTTGTAAAACAGACATAATTTTAGGTAACTTTCAAGCCTATTTTAAGAATTAAGTGGGAAGATATATGATATACCTAAAAATAGCAAGTTTTTGGCAAACACTAGTTTACTTTTCCTTCTGTAAGTGGTTTTCCCTTCCTCCGTGCCCCTTTGACCGTTAGTCCTAGTGATCTTACTCCCTTTCCACTCTCACCTGTTTTGAGGAAATGATCTGATTAAACCCATTCATCCTAGATTGAGACCATGCCTACCACTCATACGTATTCCCCACAGCACCGTAACAGTCAGCATGGTACCTTGTGTTCAGTTGATTTGGTTTACTTTAAGTACAATCAACAACTTCATGTGTTACTCCTCCCAAGGGTATTTGAACAACAAACAAAGGCCTACACCAGTGGTTCTCAACTTTCTAACACAAAGGATCCCTTTATTTTTATTTGTTTTTCCTATGGGCCTTGTGTTTTGGAAGTTTCCATCTACTCAAAACACTGCAAGTATTAAGCAATAATTTGTTTTCCCACTTTATGACTAAAAGGCCTGAGTTTGCAATTAAAAAAAATAAATGCAGTAAAGATGAGGATTCAGCTCATTTGTATAATGAGATGGTTGGTGTTTTGGTGACCTTATCTGTTTTTTTGTAGGTAAATGCATTTCCATTAAGCTTTTGGAAATAGTAAACATAGCTCATGGACCACTATTAGCACCTTTGTGAATTACTGGGGATCCTATTTTCTCATATTGGAAACCTTAGTTGTAAACCAAAAAGAAGTGTGTAAAGGAGGAAATTTGGGTACCCATAACAAACCATGAGAGAAGTGTGTGTGTGTGAACGCACACATATGTGGGGCGTCAGGAGGTGTGGACCACGGGTATAGATGAGGGTAGCACCTTCCTGTTCACTTCCCGTGTGTGCTTCCATGCCACATATTGCAAATGAAACCATCTGTTCATCCCTGTGTGTACTAAGTCTAGCTCTGGTGGTGATGACCTTGATAAGAATATTCAACCTTGTTACATTACCACTCACCACTGCCATATAAATATTGTAGAGTATGTCTTTTCATGGTTAAAAGGCATCCTACTGTAATTCATAGTTAGAAATCCCAAGGTGGAATTTTGGTTTTGTTATTAATACTTACCCACTACATGACCTGGGGGAAGTTATCTTCTCTGAACCTTGGTGTTATTATCTGCACTTCAAGTTATTTAGATCTTAAAAGAAATAGTATCTGTGGAGAATTGTCCAAAATGTAAGCAAACAGTTCATTTCTGTGACTATGGAATGGTAAATTGTTTTAGTTTCCTCATATGAAAACTCTAGTCTATTGGACTTGGTTTTTAGAGCACAATATCTTAAAAGATCTGAGGCCACATAAAACCTCAGTGGCAAAGAGGCTGCAGTTGATTAGCAATGTCTGCCTTGGTCCTGGCAGGAAGAATAGCTGCACGTGTGCCATATTTTTGCCAGCCCAGCCCTAGGCAGGTGCTCTAAAGTCTGCCCTTGGATTAAGTTAGACTGTCACAATGCTCTACACCTGGGTGATTTGTTCTGGCTTCTTAAAATTTGCTTTTGCCAAATGTTCCCTGACCATTGTACATCATCAAAGGTTATTGAGAGTCACTTTACAACTTCTTATATTTATTTGCTCAGATGTTATTGGGACGTTCTTATATGTATTGTCTTTCAGAAGACTCTCAGAAAATGTGTATCTGGGATTTCAGTACTTTAATTATGGTTCTCCTAAACCAATTTTTCATTCATTAATTAGGCAAATATTTGTCTGTCTACTACAAGAAACACACATCATCCTAAACATTTTCTAAAAGACCCAGCATATTCTGTGACTCTTATAACTGTTCATGTTTTCCTCCTTTCTAAGAAGCTCAAATTCAGTTATGTGATCTCCCCCACAACCCAATCTAGCAAATGTATAGGACCTTATAGTGTCATTAATTGTAGTTCTCTCATTTGTGACTTTATCTTTCTTACCTTTGTTTTTCTCTTTGCTCCATTTACCCATTTGTTTCTTCTTTTTAAACTTTATTGTTGTATCATATGTATATGCTATAAGTCTTTTTATTAAAAGGTTAAGCGTAAGCAAATTAATTAATATCTGAATCTTTTGAGGATAAGGTTGGAAATGTACTACCTCCCATATTTATTAACATAATTAGTAAATGAGGATTAGTAAAATTAGTAAATTTAGTAAAATTAGTAAAATTAGTAAAATGGATGTAAGGGCACACTGTTACCCATAAATTTCTATCTGAATAATTATAAATAAGAGCGGCTGTGATCAGATTTGCAGAGTTTAGTTTTCCATATTTGTCTTTCCCAGTGCTGAAAATAGAGGGATTTAAAAGTTTCTTACCTCATGGTGTTGGATCAAGAAAAGCTTGACATCACTGGCTCAGTATTTGATGCTAGAAGTTGAAGTCCTTATGGGAAACCATTTGAAACGGAGCCAGTGTGAACCCATCCTAAGAATGTCAGTCTGGAGCATGGTATCTGCTTATGGATCATGTTTATTTACGTTCTCCCAAATATTAGCCTGGTCATCTTTCTTTCTCCTGTGGCTCCTAGTGAAGATATTTTATTATACATATTTTAGCGTCTAGGGAATTTCAGTCTTGTGTTCTGCCTGTTCACTCGCTATCATCTCTATAAAGTGAAGGAAGAAACCCCTCTCAGCACATACCGCAGGCCTGATGCCTAAAATCTGCACGATATGCTAAGACTGTGAGCCAATTTGGATTGGATGCTATGGCCCTAGACTTTTGGTTGGGGGAGGTGTAGATCTCTTCTTCCCTTTAGTAAATCCTGAAAAAGAATGAAGAAAAATTAGCATTAAGTGTGTGTTTGATTCAAAAATAAGACAAAGGACTATATGTCTTGTGCATGTATATGTGTATAAGAGTAGGTATAAAAAATGTACATTTAAAATATAAAAGCAGAACTGTTTATCCTCTAATGGTATCTAAACAAGAAAAACATTATTAATCTTGGTAATGCTCAGGGTACTATTTTGCCTTTCTCTAAATTGTTCTTGGAGCTTCTCACTTTTTATATCACCTGAGATAAAGATTTTGCAAAATAAGCAACACTGTGCAGTCATTTTGGATGGGGATGAGGTTAGACCACTGCCTCCAGCTAGCACCTAGTAGCTGAATACTAATAAGCTGCTTTAGGCCAAAATATTCAGTTATTTTTCTATCCTTTACAAAAAACAAATTCCATGCAGTTGCCAAAGTTATGAGTGGTCATTATCTCACTTTAATGTTTTTTCCAGAATAGGGTGGGCCTGGGAACTCAGTGACCTCAACATTGCCTTCCATGACACTTCACTAATGGTGAACATAGGTGCACTTGGGAAATAGTCTCTACAAATACTAGCCTTTTACAGTAATTCTTGTGCATGCATCAAGAAGACGTTTAGGTTTGGCCTCTAGTCATTTATGGTATGTCTGCTTCTCTATGCTCACAGTTACAAACAAACACACTTACCTACACATACACACATGCACACTTTTTGTAGACTTGTATGTCATCAGTGATGGCAGTCTAAGGTTGCCTACCTGTAACCTGCATTGGAACTATTAGTAAACCATTATGTTTAGTGTTACGTGTTTCACTGATTCACCAGCATTCTCTGTGCATCTTGAATGTTAAATACTGTGTTGAGCAGCAGAAATACAAAGATTAGTAAAACACGGGTTCTCAGATGGCCCCTGATATAGTGTGGAGACAGACATGTGAATAGATTCAACTCAATATAAGTTATATAACAATTTGAATTGGATTTATATAAAAGAAACCCCAAAGTAATAGTGGCAAAAGCACATAAAGGATTTATTCTCTCACAAAAAAGAAGTCAAGATGTAATCAGTCCAAACGTAGTTCAGGAGCCAGGATCTTTCTCTCTTTCTGCTCTGCCAGCCTGAGTACAACTAGGCCTCTATTCTCAAGATTGTCTGACTTTCAAGATGGCTTCCGGAGTGACAGGAAGGCGGAGGGCAGAGGGGGCCTTCCCAGCTACGTTAGCTTCTTTTAAGTAGCCTTTCCAGAAGTCCCACATGACACTTCTGCTTTTATTTCACTAATTTCAACTTGGTCATGTGGCCAATGAGAAATGTATTCTTTTAACTGGATATAATGCTAACTTAAATAAACTTGGAATCTGTTTCTGACAAAAACAGGAGAAGGAGGATATTGGATGGCAACCAACAATCTCTGCCAATGGAGGTCTGAACAAAAGGCTGAGGAAACACAGAGCAACAAAGCAGTTAACTCTGTAATCTGGACAGGCTTTTATTGAGGAGGACACATTTATTTGGGATTTGAAGGATGAATAGGAGTTTGCCAAATAAAGAATTAGGAAAGAGTGTTCAAGGCAGGAATGATAGCATGTGCAAAGTGAGCCCATTTCTGTATTTCTATTTATTTTTGTCTCTGTTACTAATGGTAGGTCTCAAAGTAACAGTTTAATTTTTAATTAATCTAACAGTTATTTAAGCTTAACAGATTAAGATATATCAAGAATGATTATTCGGATACGACTGTAAAAAATTTTCCACTTGGACCAAAATAAGAACATTTTATCTGATGATAAAGTATTCCACATTTTAAAAATAATTGAGTTAGAATATTTTGGCATCTTAAAGAGTAATTGATACAAAGAAAAGGGAAAAAAAACAATTGTGTCAGGGAGATGTTTGTCTTTTAAACTCCGAAGTTAAACAAAGCCCAGTTAGAACTGACTTGGTTCATATCCTGGGATCCATAAACCCATACTGAGAGTGCTAAGTTGGGGGTCTGGCCAAGTCAGCCTTAAAGTATGTCACCTCCTATTTAGCTATTCTTAATATGACTATTATTTTGGATCTGTGAAGCTGAATTGTTCTTTTCTTAAAATGGTTTTGGAACCATAAGAAATCTTTAGGATTAGAGGGAGATTTTCATGATTATCTCCTTTGGCTCCATTAGAGACATCAGATTCCATTAAAAAATTTCCACAGAAACTTAAATCTTTTCAGAAGCCTGAAATTCCTATAGTTTAAGGAGTAAATGCAGTTACATCTGAGACGCCTAACAGTGTACATTTCCGTGCCTGCTGCCATATTGTCCTTCCACATAGCCGGGGACCTTGTCAGGTTAAGGCCATCTCTTTTCCATCCCAAACAACGGTAGAATCAATAATTTTTTGAATGCTGCCTAAATGAAGACCTCCATGCTTTGTTCTGACTTTTTTTTTTTTTTTTTTTGCCTACTTTGGTTTTTGCTTATTGTCTCATTAGCTAGTAACCAGGCATTTCTAAAGGACGTGGTAAACCTCACGGCAACAACTCCGTTCGCTTGCTAACTCTGACCCCTCATTCATACCTCAGCTCAAAAGACACTTCCTCGGGACAGTCATCTCTTTCCTTTCTAACCAAATCAAATTCCCCATATTTCATACTGTCAGAATACCACATGTCTGTGTTTTAAGCTTTTATCGTGATTATTATTTTACACATATAGGGTGTGATGATTTGAGTAATATCTGCCTCTACCACTGGACTATAAGTCTCAGAAGGAGGGGCCTATCCATGCCTAAAGTCACTGCCGAATTTTGCTCCTAGCACTGTGCCTGGCCCATCGCAGGTCCTCGGTAAAAGTGGCTTAAACAATTAAATGTAAGAATTTATGAAGAAGACCCCAAAGCCAATCATAGCAGCAACAAAAATAAATAAATGGGACCTGATCAAATTAAAAGGCTTCTGCACAGCCAAAGAAACAGTCAAGAGAGCAAACAGACAACCCACAGAATGGGAGAAAATTTTCGCAAGCTACACATCCGACAAAGGGCTGATAACTAGAATCTATTTAGAACTCAGGAAAATCAGCAAGGAACAATCAAACAACCCTATCAAAAAGTGGGCAAAGGACATGAACAGAAATTTTTCAAAAGAAGACAGAATAATGGCCAACAAACATATGAAAAAATACTCAATATCTCTAATCATCAGGGAAATGCAAACCAAAACTGCAAGGAGATATCACTTATCTCCAATAAGAATGGCCTTTATCTAAAAGTCCCCAAACAATAAATGTTGGCGTGGATGCGGAGAGATAGGAACACTCCTACACTGCTGGTGGGACTGCAAACTAGTTCAGCCTCTGTGGAAAGCAATATGGAGATACCTTAAAGCGATACAAGTAGATCTACCATTTGATCCAGCAATCCCATTACTGGGCATCTACCCGAAAGATCAAATGGTGCTCTATGAAAAAGACACCTGCACTCGAATGTTTATAGCAGCACAGTTCACAATTGCAAAGTTGTGGAAACAACCCAGGTGCCCATCAATACATGAGTGGATTAACAAAATGTGGTATATGTATATCATGGAGTACTATTCAGCTTTAAGAAACAATGGTGATATAGCACCTCTTGTATATTCCTAGCTACAGCTAGAACCCCTTCTACTAAGTGAAGTATCTCAAGAATGGAAAAACAAGCACTACATGTACTCACCAGCAAATTGGTATTAATGGATCAACACCTAAGTGGACATATAGGAATAACATTTGTCGGGTGTCGGGTGGGTGAGAGGGGCGAGGAGGGGATGGGTATATACAAACATAATGAGTGAGATGTGCAACGTTTGGGGAATGGTCATGCTTGAGGCTCTGCCTCAGGGGGACGAGGGGGGGCATGGGCAATATATGTAACCGTAATATTTGTATCCCTATAATATGCTGAAATAAAAATAAATAAAAACAATTAAATGAATTTTTTTGTAAATAAGATACTTGTAAAATCCCATTTCTTGCTGTACTCAGAATATAAGAGGGAATACAATATTGATCAACTCATATGTGGGTCCATCTACAGATGGGAATTTTGCAAATAATTTTACTGCACTTACATGTAACACACCAATGAAGTCTTGAGTCAGCACATGGTTGTCTCTGCCCGGATGAAACTTGGTTGCATTCCGAAGTGGCCTCACTGCAGCGTCTGCACAGGTTGAGGTGAACTGCTGCTTAACCATAGTGGACACACAGAGATGGAACCTACCTGCCTTTGCTCCCCATCGGGAAACTGAGCACCATGTTTTCCTGATAAACTTTGCATTTCAAAAAATGTACAATTGTTGAAGAGGTTGCTACTTTGTCATCTATTTTAAAAAACTGTTCATTTGCTTTTAATGAAAAAGTACACATTGCCACATTTTAAAAATAGAGTACATAGATAACATAATGCTAAATAATTGTATTTTGTAAACCTTTGCCTAAACATGTGTTTGCAATTACTAACAAAAGGAATAGAAAAGAAAAATCAAGCCCCACACCTCAAAGAAAGGTCACATTAGCAACCAGATTTTTGACAGGCAGGACGAATTGTGGGGATGTTGTGGAGATAAGCCCCTTCAAAATGTCACTACCATTTTCATTTTGTCAAAGACAGTAATGGAAATAGTTCAGCAGTGGAATAAGTCTTTTGCTGTCAGCTCTAACGAGAACTATAAGATGCACAACTGGGTATATTTTAGATTTGAAGTTTTTAAATTAAGACATTGGAAAGGAAAGAGTAAAGATATAAATAAGATTGCCCACATACTTTATAAAAACTTGTGATTTTTGTTAAGCCTGATTTGGATGAGGCATTAATGTTTTACTAGAAGTATTTAGAACTTGGCTGCCTATTAGCTAAGTGACCTTGGGCAAGATTCATGGCCTCAACCATAAAACGGGGATATCTTTCATGATTGTTTTCAGAATGAATGAGATATTTATAATATATTGTGCCTGGTCCAGAACAGGGCAAGGCACATAGCAGGGCCTCTGTGTTGGTAATCTCTGCTGCCCTCACGCCAACCCTTCTCCTCCTACACACACACAGGCACTAAGGTTGTTTCTGTCTGCTGATTCCCTTTCTCATTTCTTAGCTGGAGTGCAAGCTAGAAAAGAAAGTATTTTCATTATCATTCAGCAAATATTTGTTGAGGTCTTATAATTTACCAAGTACTGTGCAAGTTGCTTAGACTATATCAATGCACCCAACATGCAAATTTCCCACCCTCATGCAGCTTACAGTCTAAGAAACATGGAACATGGAGAGTATTCATAAAATGTTTCCTGTTACCGTTACCTCAGGATTGTATTTTTTGTCATTTGGGTGAATCATAATTATTGATAGTGGGAATTATTATTGAATTAAAGTTCTATAACATCAGTAATTAAGGATCTTCTACTCTCCCTCACCTTCTCCTCATCCTTCTCTATTACTTTTCCACCTTTCTCTCTCATTCTCTCTCTTTAACCCTTCTTTCTGTTTATGTATTTGAACTACAGAAACATTTTTGGTGGAGCACAGTGGCTCACACCTCTAATCCTAGCACTCTGGGAGGCTGAAGCGAGAGGATTGCTTGAGATTTAGGAGTTCGAGATAAGCCTGAGCAAGAGCAAGACCCCGTCTCTACTAAAAATAGAAAGAAATTAGCTGGACAACTAAAAATATATAGAAAAGATTAGCTGGGCATGGTGGCGCATGCCTGTAGTCCTAGCTACTCGGGAGGCTGAGGCAGGAGGATCGCTTGAGCCCAGGAGTTTGAGGTTGCTGTGAGCTAGGCGAACACCAAGGCACTCTACTAAGGCAACAGAGTGAGACTCTATCTCAAAAAAAAAAAAAAAATTAAAAAAGAAAACATTTTACCCATGCTACATTTTTTCTCTTTCTTAGCTTGGTTAAAATTGCATTTGAATTCAGTCCTCTTCATGGGAAGTATGTTTTATGCCCCTCAGGGAGGAAGGGAGGGTTATTTGGTGGCGATTGGCCTTACAGTGCGTCCCTCCCTCCGTAGGTGCCAGTTGAGTTATACATCTCTCTTTCTTGCTAGATTGTTGGCTGTGATCACCAGCTGGGAAGCACCGTCAAGGAAGATAACTGTGGGGTCTGCAACGGAGACGGGTCCACCTGCCGGCTGGTCCGAGGGCAGTATAAATCCCAGCTCTCCGCAAGCAAATGTAAGATACTACTGAGATTGCGCAATCTGTGGATTTGCTGACTTGTTTTCCTCCCTTGGCTTAGCTCTGCCTCCCTTCGGCAGCCAGGGAATAACACCTCCACCAAAATGAAGACAATCCTGGAAATGCTGTCGAAAGCTTCATGTTCCTGCTTGTGGGTTAGCTTAGATGGGACGGGTCAGGTCGCCCGCTGCAATCCCAAGGGGGAAACCTCTCCTTCTGTGACACAGCAGGAGTGACAGGTCTAGAGGCACTCCCCATGCAAACGTGAGCTTTGCTGCCCACCGCGAGGACAGACTGCATCCCAGCTCCTGCCTGACGTGTTGTGTGATATGCCTGGTGGAATATAGCAGGGAGAGTGGAATGGTCAGCACAAATTCACTCCTATCGCTGTGAGATCACATGGTTTTCATTTACAAAGTGGCCTTTGGTCATTGCTGACTGACACGGGTTCCTTCAGAACTAACATAGGGCAGCGATTATGTGAAGGTGTTTATTGACCTGTGTGTCCTGATCTCTCTCTATAAAAAAAAAGCGTATTTATTATACATGTACTTTCGGTAATGTCACATGATCGTGTCATTTAAACCTCATGAGCAAGGTGCTGTTAATCCCCACGTTATGGATGAGATAACTGAGGCTTAGCCAGGTTATGTGACTTGCTCAGAGAAACACGGTTCTAAAGTAATAGAGCCAAGATTTGAGTTCAGAGTCTGATTCCAGAGCCTAAGCACTTACTCATTCCTCAGGACTGTCTCCCAGCCCTGCTGGCAGACTCTGTGACGGGACACTTAGAAAGCAGACCGATGCATCAAGGAAAGGTGCCTCAGATGTCTGCCCAGTCAGGTCCTGCTAGGGTAGATGGTGTAAGTTCTCGTGATACCTAAGCCAACAATGAGGTCATTGATCTGTTTCATTGTATAATACACTGTCCTCTATGACAATCACTGTTCTAGGCGCTGCAGCGGATACAGAGGAAAATAAGATAGCCCTTGTATTCAAGGACATGCATTTTTAGAATTATTTGGGCCTTGCTTGGCATATTGTCTCCAGATTTTGCTGTTACCCAGAATCCTTCAACAGATCCTTGATTGAGTATCTCCTTTTACATGTCTCCTTGGCTTGGGAAATGAGAATGAATATCTTTACTGAGTGTGGGTTTTGTTCTCTTTACTTGTTGACTAGCTGGGGGTATGGGGGAGGAGGGTTGAGGCTTTAAATGGACTTGAAGTCCAAGAAGAACGGCAGATGCAGTCGCTCTGGTGTGCACGACAGAACTACTCAGAGAAGTCATGAAAAGGCAGCTTGCCAAAGGACTAGGCTCGAGGGAAGAAGAGGGAGCAGGAAGAAAGACTAGGGCCTTTTAAACACATGAAAAATTGGAGGTGCCAGTTTAGGGAACTCTCCACATTCGAACTCCCCTGGAGGCAGTGAAAAATGTGATTCTGCAAAAAATACAAAATAAAAAAGTTAAAAGTCTCTGGCAGATAGAATGAAGGATGAGGTAACTTAGACACTGACATAGTACACACAGGCCAGATTTTTCACTGGTCATGTGTGTTGGTAGCTTCTTCTATAAGATGAAAAATTAAAGAACTTAGAAGATGGAAACCAGAAATGGATAGAGGCATAATTCTTTTGTAAATCTCTGAAATCATGGTTGGATATTTGAAAAAACTTGCATTTAAAAGATCACTCTTTACAGAACTCTTCAAGGAATGCTAAAAAAGTTAAAAATCTTTCTAATTATTTCTGTCCCATAATTGAATCAGTGCTCATTATCTAGGAATTACTGTTAGGCATAAAAGAGGATGTCATGTATTTGTGCAGTAACTGCTGTGTGGTGACTTCTGAGAATGTGTTTGGAGTGGTGGAGACCTCTCTTTATTCTCAAGCCCCCATCTTCTTGTTCTCATAGAGGAGCCAGAGCATTCTGCTCGGACAGATATTCCTCTTACCTTCCTATTAGGGGGTGACTCGTGACCTCTGGGGCCCGATCACAGGAACAAAGGTAGAGAAGCTCTGAAGGAGCAAAGTGAAGCAAATAGAGAGCTATATGTCATCTCCAGGTCTGCAAATAAATACCTCAATGGAAAGTGCTGTATTCAAGACCGACAGTGGGTACATTGTGTATTATAATACACAACCTGATGATTATACACAATGACAATATGCAATTGATTCGTTTACTTTAGTGCTGATGATGCCTCCTGACAAGATGATTTATATCAATAAAGCCCAGCATATGCATACACCTCACCACAATCTATAGCAGATGCTGAACAAACTGCCTCGCTTATGTTTTCTCCACCCTAGAAGAATCTTCCATCCTAGATTTACAGACTGCGAGGCGACTCACTGGTAGGGAAGATTAGGCTGCTCTGCGGGGCCGGTGCACTGGCCAGGTGAGCAGTTCTCCACCCCTGGGGGAGTTCTGCCAGATCTCTCCCCCGTGTTCTGCCAAAACGCACCGTAAGCTAGCCACATGCTCTTTCCGAACTCCTAGCACTCAGATTCCCCACATTGAACTCATTTTCTTTCTGAACTTAGATCCAAGTTTTTCTCTATGTTATCAAGCCTCAGGGGAACACAGAAAAGACAGAGGGGTGGAGAAAGACCATGGTAGAATGTGCCAGAATGAAAAAGAGAAGTTGGAGAAATTTATCAAATGGCTGCCATTTACTGGTAAATTTTTTAAAAACTCGTTTTTTTAATTAAAAGGCCTGATAATTGCCTAACAAATACAGACGATGGAAATAGAGCAAGACCAAGGCACTCTTTTCCCTTTTTTAAAGGAAAAGACTGCCCACTGAGAGCATTCAGTCTTTTTGTTTTTTCTGGTCACTTCTCAACTTCTATAACCCAATAAAGAGTCAAATATAGCTAACATTACCTTGCTTTTGATTCTTGAAATTTAGACTCATTTTCTTGCAAGCTTTATTGACTTGCACTATATTATGTATTTTCCAAGTATACTGAGAATATTCTTAGACCTAGAGCCAGCCTATTGGTTATCCATTTGGTATCTCCAGCTTTGCAGATCTCCCATATGTTTCTGCATGTTTTGAAATCACCTGGGTATCTTCAAGCTCTCTCTCCAACTCCGTGAGTGGCAAGGGACAGATAAACTAATTTATGTCAAGATAAGATGAAGTTCCTAATACTTAAGGATGTGCTTCTGAGACTGTGGCTTGTGCTGATATATAATAGATGTGGGTAAACATATTCCCAGACTATCATTCTGGCTCAAAGATTTTGAAGTATAGTATGTTTATAATAAAACACAGGCCTCTATATTATAAAGTGCAAAATACATATGGGTTTTTTAGAGAAAGCACAAAACATTAAAAAAATTCTTACCATGACCCTGGCTGCTTCAGGCTATACTCACAAGCGACTCAAGCTTCAGGCTATACTCACAAGCCACTCAGGCTATACTCACAATGCATATATATATATATGCATTCATTCAATGGCAAATAGTTATTGGGCACCTGCTATGTCCTGAGGAACTTTTCTAGGTGCTGGAAACAGCAAAGAGCAAAACAGACAAAATCCATTTTTTTCTCATGGTACTCACATACTAGTGTGAGGGACAGACAGACAAATAAATAACTAAATTATATATATATATATATGTCATATGGTGATAGAAGCCATGGAAAAAATCTGGGAAGAAGAACAGGAAATGGGTGTGGGCTGGCAGCCAAGGGTATTGGAGGGGAGTTGCAATTTTCATTAGATTAGTAAGGAGAAGACTCACTGAGAACATGGCATTTGATCAAGAATCTGAGGGAGGTAAGAAAGGACACCATGCAAAATTTAGGGGTAAGAAAATTCTAGAAAGAAAGAAAAGCAAGTGCAAAGGTCCTGAGGTATTTGCATTTGTGACACATTTCAGGAGGATGAAAGAAGCCAGTGTGACCAAAGCAAAGTGAGTTTCAGAAAGACTAGAGGAAAGGAGGAAGGCAGGAAGGTTGAGAGGCAGGGTAAAGAGTGGCACAGATGGTGTAGGGTTTTATAAGGACTTTGGATCTTAGTCTGAATGAGATGAGAAGTCATCAGAGGATTCTGAGTAGAGGAATAACTTGATCTGATTTACTTTTTAAAAGGATCACTCTGTCTACTATACTAAGAACAGACAGCAATGGGGATGCTATTATACAGTAATCCAGGCCAGGGATGATGATGGCTTGGACTGCACCAGTAGCTGTGGACATGATGAGAAGTGGTCTGATTATGGATATACTGTACCTGCATTTCTTTGAGTCTAAGACATCATTGATTGAAAGAGGCAGCATTATCTTATGTGTCACTAAAAAAGAAAAAGAGCTGCCATTGAAACTAAGAAACCATGACACAATGCTTTCCGATCACTTAGGGTTTTACTTCGTGGTTCTTAAAAGATCTATTTTATATTTAGACATATTTTATCATATATTGCTCTTGTGCATACAAATAAAGGAAAATAAAGCTGAAATCAATTGATAAATAAAACCAAACTATAACTTTTTCCAAACTCCAACTCTTTTTTTAATCATTTTTGACTCAGTTTATTTCTGCACCTCATCAGGAGCCCTGGTGACACAGCATTTTAAAAAGAATCCATGAAAGAAAATTCACTGGTATTTGGCCCTTTTTTAAAAGAGTTTTATTGAGGTATAATTGGCATACCACAAACTGCACATTTAAAGTGTACAGTTTGGTAAGTTTTTACATAGGCATACGCCTGTGCAACCATTACCATGTCAAGACTATAAACATATCCATCATCCCTAGTTTCCTTGTGCCCTTGTAACCCTTCTCTCCTGCCCCTGTCGCCTGGCAACCACTGTCACTGTGGTTGAGCTTTCTGGAGTTTTATAAAAATGAAATTATGAAATATGTACTTTTCCTGTCTAGCTTCTTTCATTCAGCATAATTATTTTGAGATTCATTAATATTGCAGTATACATCAGTAGCTCATTTTATTTTATCGCTGAATAGCAATTATGGTATGGACATGCCATAGTTTATCCATTCACCTGTTGATGGACATTTGGGTTCTTTCCACTTTGTGCTTGTTACAAATATAGCTTCTATGAGCATTCATGTACATATCTTTGTATAGACATATGCCGTCATTACTCTTGAGTAAATTCCTAGGAGTAAAATGGCTAGATCATATGGTAGGTGTATATTTAACATTTTTAAAAAGCATCAGACTGTTTTCCAGAGAGGCTTACCGTTTTGCATTTCCACCGGCAACGCATGAGACTTTCACTTGCTCTTCATTTTTGCCATCACTTGATATTGTCGGTATTCTTAATTTTAGCCTTCCTTATTAGTGTGTAGTAGTATCTCATCATTGTTTTAATTTGCATTTGCCTAATGGCTAATGATGTTGAACATCTTTTCAAGTTGTATTAGTTTGCAATTGCTACTATAACACGTTACCACAAACTTAGTGATTTAAAGCAATACAAATCTATTATTTTATGGTTCTAGAGGGTCAGAGGACCAAAATAGGTTTCACGGGCTACAATCAAAGTGATAGCAAGGTGTGTTACTTCTGGAAGCTCTAGTGGAGAATCCATTTTTCTTCTATGTTGATTTTCCAGCTTCTGGAGGTGATACGCATTCCTATGCTTCTTCAAGCCAGCAGCATAGCATCTTCAGATCTGTCTCTAACTCTAACCTCCTCTTCTGCCTCCCTCTTCTATTTTAGAGAACGTTTGTGATTACATTAAGCCCACTCAGATAATCCAGGATAATCACTTTAAGGTCAGTTAATTAGCAATCTTAATTCCATCAGAAACCTTAAGTCCCCCTTGTCTTGTAGTATTACATGGACATCTTTGGCAGGGAGGAAGGATGTATTATTCTACCTACCATGTGTGCTTTATTCTTCTTTGATACAGTGTCAGTTCAAGTCTTTTGCTCATTTTAAAAATGGGCTGCTTGGCTGTCTACTAGAATTCTTTATATGTTCTAGGTACAAGTCCTTTGTTGGATATGTGATTCAAAAATATTTCCTCTGTAGTCTTTTTTTTTCCAAATTGCTTAACATCATGTTTCATAAAGCAAAAGCTTTACATGTAGATGAAGACCAAGTTATCATTTTTTCTTTTATGGGTTGTGCTTTTAATGTTATGTGTAAGAACTTCTTGCGTAAGCTCAGGTCACAAGGATCTCCTATGCTTTCTTCTAGAAATGTTATGGTTTAGCATTTTACCTTTAGATCAATGACCTACTTTCAGTTATGGGTAGGTTGATGAATTTTTTTTTTAATTTTTATCCCACTTGGCTTGTCTGAAAAGATTTTTTTTTTTGGCATATAGATGCCCAATTCTTCCAGCACCAGTTATTGAAAAGATTATCTTTTCTTCCTTGAATGGTCTTTAAATCTTTGTCAAAAATCCACTGGCCATTTCTATGTGGGTCTATTTCTGGACTCTATTCTGACATATGTGTCTGTCATTTCACCAATTTTCCATTGCCTTGATTATTATAGCTTTAAAATCAGTCTTAAAATGAAGTAGTGTGATTTCTCCAACTTTATTCTTCTTTTCAACCACTCATTTTGGCTATTCTATTCTGGTTCTTTGCCTTTTCATATAAATTTTACTGTCTGCTTGTTCATAGCTATAAAAAATCTTGTTGGGATTTTGATTAGAATTATGTCAATTCTACAGATTGATTTAGGGATGTGGGATTTAACATCTTTACTATGTTAAGCCATTCAACTTATGAGGACTTCATGTCTTTCCATTTATTTAGGTCTTCTTTGATTTCTCTCATCAGCCTTAATTTCAGCATATAGATCTTTTATATTTTAGTTAGATTTATATGTGTTGTATTTTTGTAGCTATTAAAAATGGCATTGTATTCGTTTTTTTATTATTATTAGAGATGATGTCTATGTTGTTCAGGCTAGTGTGCTAGTGTGCAGTAGCTATTCACAGGCACAAATATAGCACACTGCAGCCTTGAACTCCTGGGCTCAAGTGGTCCTCTTGCCTCAGCTTCCTTACTAGCTGGAACTGCGGGCACTCAGCAGCACATCTAGCTTGGAATTGTATTTTTTATTTCCATTTTGAATTGTATATTGCTAGTTTGTAGAAACATGATTGATTCTTGTGTGTTGGCCATGTATTATGCAAACTTACTAAACTCAATAGTCCTAAGAGTTTTAGGTAGATAACTGGGATTTTATAAATAAACAATCATTTTATTTAGGGTGGCTTTGCATCTTTCTTTTCAATTTGTATGCTATTTTTTTTTTCTGGCTTTATTGTACCAGCTAGGGCATTTAATGCAATCGTGAATAGGAGTGATGAGAATGGACATCCTTATCTTATTCCCAGTCTTAAGAGGAATGCAGTTTATCACCAGTGAGTATGATATTAGCTATAGGTTTTTTGTAAATACCCTTTATCAGATTGAGGAAGATTCCTTCTTTTCCTAGTGTGCTGAGACTTATTGTCATGAATAGATATTGAATTTTATCAAATTCTCTTTCTGTCTCAATTGATATGACCATGTGGTTTTTCTTCTTTAGACTTTTATTGTGATAGATTACATTAATGGGTTTTTAAATAAAAAACCAACCTTGCATTCCTGGGGTAAACTCTACTGGGTCATGGTGTATTATTTTTTATATCAATTACTAGTTTGATTTGACAATATTTTGTTGAGGATTTTTACATCTATGTTCATGAGAGGTATTGATGTTCATGAGAGGTACTGGTCTGCAGTATTCTTTTTTTTTTTTTTTTTGTATGTCTTTGACTGGTTTTGATATTAACATAAAATGGCCTCATACAATGAGTTGGGAAGTGATCCCTCATCTTCTTTTTTCTGGAAGACATTGTATAGAATTGATGTTATTTCTTCTTTAAATATTTGGTAGCATTCAACAGTGAAACTTTTTGGGCCTGGAGATTAATTTTTCAGTACATAACTTTTTGAACATATGGAATACTGTTATAGAACTATTTTAATGTCCACTCTGTATTTTGATTGATTGCTTTTTCACTTCAATATGGGCTGTATTTTTTGGTTTCTCTGCATGTCTAGTAATTTTTGACCAGATGCCAGACATTGCAAATTTTACTTTGTCGGGTACTCAATACTTTTGTATTCCTATAAATAATCTTGAGTTTTGTTCTGGGAGCAGTTAAGCTACTTTAAATCAGTTAGATCCTTTTGGGTCTTAAAATTTGATAGATAGGACCAAAGCCATGTTTGGTCTAGAGCTAATTGTGCCCTTCTACTGAGGCAAGAACTTTCTGAACACTCAATGTTCCATGACTTTTGAAGTTTTCCAGTCTGGCTGGTGGGGTAAGATACTATTTTCCACCCTGTATGAGCTCCATGTACTCTACTCTATAATTCTTTTATGTGGTTCCTTCTGTGGACCAGGTAGTCTTCTCATATTCATATATTGATCAGCATGCTGTTGGATACTTAAAGGGGACCCTCTTAGATCTCCAAAGTTGTCTTTCTGTATAGCTCTCTCCTGTCTGGTACTTTGTCCCACAAATTCTAACTGTTTTGGTCTACTTGGACTCTGTGCTTTGTCTCCTCAATTCAGGAAAGCTCTACCTGAGTTCCCACTTCTAAAGCTATAGCCCAGAAACTCTTTTAAGGCAGTAAGCTGGGGCAATATTAAGCCTTACTTTGTTTTCTGACTCTCAGGAATTACTGCCCTTCTTTGCCTGGTGTCCAGTATCTTAAAAACCATGATTTTATTATACATAATTTTATCTGACTTTGTGGTTGTTTTAGGCAAGATAGCAAAAGTGTTGGTGCTAGGCTCTTAATTCAACTTTGCAATTATGTATACCTAGCCAGGTTTTCACTTCCTCTATGGGAATGTTATTAAACATTTCCAATTCCTCATCTTCCTACACCCTCCATAATCATTTGATTCCTAGGGATTAAATGAACGTATTCCACTATTGTCTTGGAATTTTCTTCCAAGATGCTAATACCCATTTTGCAAGTTTGATAGTGGTATGTTGATGTTAGCACCTTTGCAGGTAAATATAGCTATGGTGGGATTACTGCCTGGGTGAGAGAGAATATAAGACAGTATTGATTGTAAGATACATTCTGATTTCATTTAAAATATGTTAAATATTTCATGTTAAAATATGAAAAATTGTTCCTCTTAGATTCAGTGAAGCAGGATATTTTGATAGTAACAGATTAGACATAAAAACAGAATTAAAGATGGCTCCAAAGTTTTTGGCCTAGGCAACTGGAAGGATGAAGTTCCCCAGCTGAGGATGGTAGCACCTTGTTAGGCCATCCAGTATACATCCTCCTTTGTGTAATTATAGATAAACTTGGGGGGGGGTATTGATTGGAAGATTCAAATGCTCAGCTTCTCATTATGTTATTGGATATATGTTAAGAGTAATAAAATTGGCATGAAGATTTAAAATATGCCATTAAAACCTCCTCAAGATTGGCAGATTATTTTTATATGTACCCAATTGTACTAAAACAATGTCTCTTTCATTTTTAAAAAATTGAAATTAAATTAAGTATCGGCCCCATAGGCTTATAGGAAAGAGTCTTTAAAAACATGAACTTATCAACAGATCTTAAAATAATATAAACTCAGATAACAGAATAAGAAAGTCTGTCTTTTCAAAATATTATCATTATCACTTTTCTCTAATACAGCAGTGAATCATATAGAACATCCACATATGGCAAGATTTAAAACTGAATATAAAATGTTCTTTATAGAAAGTTGTAGAATATACATATAGATATGGATTTTTTTAAAGGAAATCTTTTAGGTAAAATCCTTGGAAACAATTTTCTTGAGACAGGGCATTTGCAATTTACATACGTGAAATGATAGAATTTATGGTTCCCATGGAAAGCTTGTCCATTTAACTGAGAAAACAGATATCTGATCTCTGAAGCAGTTCTTTTAGAATTGTTGATTAATAACCTAGAAAAATGTCCTGAAGACTGGCATCATGGTTCTGCCAACAAAGCCAGAATAGATTAGGACAGATGCACTTGATCATAGAACAGTGTGTCTTTGTAGGAAAGGGCACTGGAGGAATGCATGGCGCAGTGGGAGAGGATGTGGCCACCTGCCTTGCCAGCCATACTGGTCCCATTATTCACTGAGGAGGCAGGTGTTGCGACCAGATTGCTTTCACATTCTGGGATATCTTAGACACCTCTCTGTGCACAACACTGTAATAAGTGCCAACAGAAGAATCCCCCAACCTGTCCCAAATCATTGAGAATTCATCAGCGAATGAGATAATTATTAATAAATATTCATCTCAAAGAGTGGCTTTTATGAACATACAGAAAATAAAAAATTTTTAATTTTTTTTTCTATTTTGCTTTTTGTCAAATGAAGAGCACCATTCCTTGAAGTATATTTATTTTCTGGTATCTGTCAGCTGATGTTAACAAAGTGATACAGATGAAAAAGTTTCCCTGGATAAACACATTGGGTGTCCATTGGGTTAAATAGAGTGAAATGGGTTTCTTTGGTTCAGGGCTCCTAAGAAACTAACATGCTTTGGAAATTTCCATCAGTGGGGTATAGCATGTAGTATTTCCCCACATGTTTTGTCTTGGGTTCCTTTTTCAAGGACCATCTTGTAGAGCTAATATATTGTCTGTCTTCTTTGTCACTGAATCCCTAGTACCTAGCATGGAGCCTAGTACTAAGAGACACTCAAAAAATATTTGTGGAATAAACTAATGGATTTGCTTGTTGCCTAATCACCTGCCAGGAGGACATCAGGCCTTTTCAGAACAATAGAATAGGCTGCGACTCTTCCTACCTCTGTGCTGTGTGCTGCCAACTGCTCAAGTTTGCATCAGCCTGAGTTGCCCCATTTCTCTTTGACTAGGCAGTCCAGAGAGGCATCAGATGTTCTACTTTTGCCGGCTCTACTTTCTCCAGCTACTCTCTTCCCCTCAACAACTTTCTAAGTTTCGTCCCTCTCTTCTTTGGGGAGCATACAAATGTTACTGCATCAGCTGAAAGCTAGGGTATTAATGCCCCAGCGTATGGAATGTGAGTTGTTTCTCAGCAGAACAAGAAGGAGGCTGCGCTAGTGGGCTAGTGGCGTGTGGGTCAGAAGGCGGCTGCTGAGCAGGGCAGAGAGGAGCAGAAAGCTTCCCTTTTACTTGCACTTTATTTGACCTGGGAATAAACAAAGACTTACTATTTCTAGAAATCCCATTGTTTTAACTGCTTTGAGTTTCTTTGGCAAACTTAAAAAGTCATTTCTTTATGCAAGGTATTTAAAGCTCTGTGGACCCAGTCTTAACGTTTTGTTGTTATTGTTCCTTTTCTGTATTCTTTCATTGTTTGTTCTTATGTCCCGCAAACTCTCAGCTCTCTGAGATTCAGCCGTTTCTCTAACAAAGTATGACATTAGAAACAACTGTAAGGTTGTAGCATGAGTAGACTATTCAGGATTCTAGAGAACTTGGTAAATGTAACCTCTTCAGGTAAAAAATTGGGAGCATATGATTTCTCCTTTCTCATTCAACAGGTAGTGCTAGGAGCTTTGGAGAATTTAAAAATAATAAAAATAAACAGTTTTTTGTCTCTGTCCTTAAAGAGATTTGGAATAGAGGGAGGAAAATGATATTTACAGAATACCGCCTGTGTTTTAGGCTATAGATCTATAAAACTATATCCATATCTATATTTGTATCTATTTACAACAATATTATGAGTTAAATGTTGTTTTCCAAATGAGGAAACTGGGGATCAGAGAAGTCAGGTAACTTCTGAGATTTACTTGTTTAAACTAAATTCTCCTAAAGATTGGATGATAATGTTAAAGTTTAGAGAAATTGCATAACTTTGGGGATTCTTTTATTGAAACTAAATTCTTCCACTGGCAGGATAATAGTGTATACTACTGGAAAGATATGTATGAACAAAGAATCCCACAGAGCTTCTAAATATGCTGATGAGTTTTTTAAAATTCTGCCTTTCTCTTAATCTTGAGTGCCCTCCTATCCCTTTGACTATGCATGATACTTTTCAGAGCCTTCATTTTGTCATTGTAAGATACTCTTTGTTGACATCACAAGTTTTAGGTGAGGGAGTAAAACAGTATAATTTAGGTGAAAGTGAATCTCTGCAGTGCCACGTAAATGTAAGGCATTATGGTCACAAGTGGAGTTCTGAATAAGAATGCCTGTGATGTATTTGGAGTGCACATGATATACTTTCAATTTTTTTTTAATGTCTGCTTCTTATAACTTTAAGCCAAATTTGCAAGTAGGGTGAAAAGAAATCCATTATAAAATGATCTGTGATTAAGACAATTTTTTAAATATTTCAAAATAGAGGGTGTGTGTGTGGAGGAATATTAATAAACATTTATGGGGTACTCACTATATGTAGTATTAGGGGTAGGTAGTGTGAAGGATATTCAAGAATTAGAAGGCACGATTTCTGCCCTTGAGGGGTTCAAAGCATACAACAAATATATTTTCCCCTCCTCTTATCTGCCTAACTCATCTGAGATACTCTGCCAGAGAAAAGTCCAGTTATTGATATAATAAATTCATCATTTGAAGCTTAGAATTTATTTTTATTTTTTAATTCAACACAAGTACTCTAGAGAAATTTCATGGTATAAGACCAGACTTTAAAATCAAATTAAAACTTGCAAATTCATTATTTAATATATCAAAATTCATATTTTTAAAAAAGGCCAAATACCCCTATGGACTAGCATCTCTGGCATATTTTATTTTGAAGAAAGTCAAAATTTTGATTCCCAAACATTGACTTTTACATTTTAAACATTTTATAAAGTTGTCAGTTTTTGAGGTATGTAAGTCAGTCCCTTTATAGGGGAGGCAGTCAACAATTTTGTGTCAAATGATGTGCTTTTAAGACTTTGCTTTGCTTCTCTCTAGTGGACGATACTGTGGTTGCTATTCCCTATGGAAGTAGACATATTCGCCTTGTCTTAAAAGGACCTGATCACTTGTGTAAGTAAACTCAGTTGTTTTCCTTTGGGGATTGGGAATTTTAGTTGTTATTGTTTATTTTATGTTCCCTGAAGAGATTAAAACACAAGAGTACAAATCTTTCTACTCTATCATAACATGATATTTTGAGTGCTTCTGTTTATCTTTGAGCTGCCTGATGAGCTGGCAGAAACCTCCGTGGTCATTATCTCTAATAACAGTCATCCTGAAAAGTACAGAATAGGTGCTCCCAATGGGTTGTTCATGGGTTAAGCACATTTTTGTGCATTTGTGAATATTCTATCTCATCCTCTCTCTTCTTCCTTTCCAGTCTCAATCTTTTTCTTGCCTTGCCTCTCCTTTTCTTCTTTCCTTTCAACCCTCTCTCTCTCTCTCTTCTTTATTCTTTCTCTTTTTCTTCCTATTCCTATGTTTCATTACTTCATCAATCCAAAGGAACATAGAAACCACAAGCATCCTGAACACTGTAGCATTTAAAGAAAGCCATAGTGTTGTAATTAAACATCCCACGTATGAAATACAATTCAGAGCCCTCATATCTTAAAGATAGCTATTGGGATTCAGGATTGAAGGGTAATTATAACCCCAAATATCAAATGGTAGCATGGTCCCTCCAGGGTTTGTGCAAGAATTAATCTTCAGTCATGCCAAGACAGCAGTACACAGCCACATCTTTTCTTTTATTACTGTTTAATGCTGTTTACATATAGACCTATAAATTATAAGCAGAAAATTATAGGCTGTAAACAAAGAAGAGGGTGGAAGAGACTATGCTAGCATTTTCTGTAAAATTCAGTTTCACTGAAAGGCTTCACTTCAGTTGGTTCCTTGAGCATTTCTGGTCTCCACTCTGATTGTTCCTGTGTTTCCACAAAGACATCTGTCATCTGCTGCTCTTTCTCCTCGCCCACACACATGCCTATGAAACTGATTTAGGTAGGAAGCATTATTTTTTGGCAATTGGGTTGTAAGTGAAATCATGCTAGAAAGACAAACAAGAGAAAGACAAATTGGAGTCCGTAAAAGTCAACATAGCCTACCATAGTCTTTCTAAAAATAAAAATAGATACATTTGATGGAAGAGGTGAGATTTGAAAGGTCATGTGAAGTAAAGGAATAAGTAAGGGATGGTTCAGGCAAAACCCAGAAATGCTGATACATCACCTTATATGGATCCAAGTTCTTTTCTAATGCTAAGCAACCCCATAAAATGTAGTGTTCACATGTCGAAAGATAGTATGTGTGTGCACTATTACCACTCAAATGACTCGTTTTTCCCCTTGAGAACTGGAGAGAGCTAACTGCTGGTGTAAGAACCCCACTCAAAACAATATTTCTGTGAGCAGTGACAGAGACTGAAATAAAATCATCAGGCCAAGATCATCACCAAGTGGGCGACTGACTCCTCCTTGCAGAAGAAAGAACCCACAGTAATAAATTTAAGAGGAAAACTTACTTTTATAAATGTATTGGTCTCCTGGATTTCCTAATTATATGATCACTAAGAAGCTGAAGAATTAGGCTGTTTGGTTTGATTGTCTAAAGGATTTGATGAAAAGTAAAATGGAATCTGCTGTTTTTTAAATTCCGAACAAGCATACTGTTGGTAGCATATGTATAGCTAAAGAATTTTTTGTTTTGTTTTTTTGTATTTAGAATATAATTCAACAACATGAATGTGGAAATAAATGGTACCCTGTTGCTCCTGCAGCTCTTTGGCTCTTCACTCCAAGAAGCTGATTCAGTGTGGGACTGACCTTAAATAGTTAGGGCCAAACCTGAACAAGACTAGGCAGTCTGGCCCTCCCTCAGCTCATCTTTAATCAGAAATACCTTGAGACAGACAGATGTGAGCCTGTCAATAGAATTGAATCCGATGCTCAGACCCGGCCTAGAACTCCAGGATTTTTCCAAAACTAAGTTAATTCATGTCCTAGAGATATGTCTACAACTACATGTATGGGGGCTTGAAGAATGAAGGCTGGAGGAAGGAGATTCATTGCTGTTGCTTTTCTCTGGTAACAAGTGTGATTTCCCCACTCCAGTAGTCCCTTGATGTGCCCTGTATTCTTCTGTGGGGTCTTCTCTGCACTAGGGCAGGAGAGTAAAGCCTGACCTGTTCTTGAAGAAGGTCTCCACAGGCATCATCTGAGAGTCACTGGACATTTAATTGAATGCCAACATTTCTACCGGTTCGTAGAGAACTTCAAGTAGATCACATGTAGAGTAATATAGTACAAATATTTTAGGTGCTTTATTACCTCCAAAGACCTTAAAATTGTTTTTAACTCAAAGCCCCATCCAAGCATTCCATCTTTCTGCTGAAGAATCACTACCAAAACTGAAAGTTCTTGTGCAAGTTTCAGAAACCATTACCCTTCTTGCAGCAATTATTCCAAATCACCTCTCAGTCCCATGAGAATGTAGTCTTCTCTAAAACAGACATCATAATTGCCATCATCTCCAGCATGCTCTGATTTCCTACAACAAAAAATGCTTCGGACGCTTTGTCATTGGCCAAAGTCGGATTTGAATATTCCAAGAATCAAGGACTTCTTTTTGTCTTAAGCACTTATGAAATACCAAATATATACATAAAAGTGAGTTAAGTATCAAAAAATATTTTCCAAAGAGAGAGTGCTATAAGGATATCTCCTGTTCTTAAGTCACTATAGTTTCTTCATTTTGAGCAATAGCACATATGCAATAAGCAACAAGAAAGTAATAAACAAACACAAGTTAATGAATGAATATAAAATCACACAGATACTGAGGCAGCTCAGAGATGCACCTGGGATCTCACAGAGCAAAAAGAAAGGTGGAAGGTATCCTAGGCTGATGGCCATCTAGACCGAAATCAGTAAGATGTGCATAGGAAATGGTTTAGTCAAAGGCGTAGGGTTATATCAATACCAAAGCAGGATGCACAAATGAGGTCATCCAGAGAGCCAAAGATTTTTTGACAGAGAGCCTTGAATGCTTGAGTAATGAGTGTTAAAATAATTTCATTTGCAGCATAAACTCCTATGTGAGCCAGCAGTGCCTGTATATTTTATTTATATCACAGTTTCAATTTCATCAGCTCTAAACTTTGTTGCATGAAATGTGCTTGCATGTGGTCTGTGGTAGCCCTAGGAACATCTTTCTCTCCTCTTCATGTGTTTGATTATGTAGATCTGGAAACCAAAACCCTCCAGGGGGCTAAAGGTGAAAACAGTCTCAGCTCTACAGGCACCTTTCTTATGGACAATTCTAGTGTGGACTTCCAGAAATTTCCAGACAAAGAGATACTGAGAATGGCTGGACCACTCACAGCAGATTTCATTGTCAAGGTGAGCCCATTTAGGGACCTCATTTTTAAGCCACATCCAAACTGATGTTACTTACAATCTCTTGGAGAGAGAGAGAGACTTTAGGTTTTGACATATATTGGGAAAGCCCATTTGTTATCCAGGAAATGTTTGATTCAAGGGTGTTGAGCTAGCTACCACCTGGACTTTATATGAACATACGATATTTTTAAGGTTATAGGGAAATCTTTGTATTATTAATAAAATGACCCCCACCTAAGAAGCTAACATAGCATTAGTTTGGGGATATAAACTGTTTTCAAAATAATTAGGATACAGTCATTGACACATGCAGGTTGTTCTCAGTAAAAGAGAAATACAAACTGATGATCCACAGACTTGGTCGACTAGTCCTGCTTTCAATGGCAAGTTCTGTTGTCTCTTCTATTGGCAACAAGACTAAGTTGTTTCCTTCTATCGGAGCTTCCCTACTCTTCAAGGAAATATAAAACACATTGCTGGAAGCAACATGTACATTCTGCTGGAAAAATGTGCACACTAGAACGTTTGGGAATTACAATAAAATAAAACATATTTTTTTCCTTCAGTAGGTCAGGAGGACCTGAAGGATTTCAGCTGTAAAGCTGTAAAACTTGTAATATGTCCAGGACTTCATAAATTTTTCATCATGGGACCTGGAGCCAGAGGACATTTGATTTAAGCTAAGGCTTGATGACCCCATGGCAGCTGGAAGTAAGAATGCATATAGGAAAAAATGTGATAGACAGCGATGTTGGATGGAAGAAGGGTTCCAGAATACTGTCCTCTGTCTCCATCTGCATGGTAGTTCTTTTTAATCTGGTCCAGATGCCAGCCACATGAACATGAGCAAGAAGCTACAAGACATCAGAGGTAGCTGACAATAGAAATAGTTAAGTAATTTCCATTAAGCAAGAAAATCCAGTAAAGTGAAAGATGTCTCTATGTTTTGAAGCCCTTAGAGTACTGTTAAATAGACTATGTATACCATTGTAATTTCCCTTGTGGCCTTGCAAGAGTTAATACACATGCTGAAAATATAGTGGAATTGGATTCAAGTAATATTATTCACATTTGAATAGCTCAGTGTTGGCAAATACATTTCATCTATCCTGTTGCCTGCGCATCACCACTTGAATATCCTATAGGCATGAGCGCAACATTCCAAAACTGAACTTCTCTAGCCCCAGAAGCCTACTTCATCTTTTCTATTTTTTGTCTTATAGATGAATACACTATCAACCTAGGCAAGTCAGGAACCTTTAATTTACCCTAATTCCCCCTTCTGTATGCCCCCAGTCAGACTGCCTCCAGACCATCTCAAGATTGTTCTTTCTTCTCCCTCCTAGTTGCCACTGTCTTAGTTTGGACTTTTGCATTTTCTCACCTGAACTAACCTGAACTAATACTATGGACTCTGAATTAGTTTTCCAGCCTCTGATTCATTGTCTCTGTTGCCTTCAGAGTGAGTTTTCTAAAACCATGATTCCCCTTTTCATAATTCTGCATAGCCCTTCACTTCCACTCATTGATTCGAGGTTAAAATGAAAATCCATAGCATAGCACCTGTTACCCTCGATGAACTGAATTGTGTCTACCTTTCCAACCTCACCTTTGACTTTTTCACTTCTGTTTCAGCCAACTGAATAACTCACGGGTCCCCCAACACCTTACGCTCTTATAGTTCATTACCTTTGCATAATGCTGTGCCCTGTACCGTGAATGCTCCTTTCTTCTTCTATTCTTTTCACTTACTCCTATTTCTTCTGCAGGATTTCCTCTTTCCAGAAGCATTCTGTGCATCCAACCCCAAATTCCCATTTACATGACATCTCCCTCTCTTTGAAGGAAGGGACCAAATTGTATTTGTCTTCATATCTCCACAAGAAGATCTCAATAAGCACTACCAAGTGCTGGATGAATAAAGAACTTTTAACACACAGCTGTTTAAGTAGAGCAGACACTGACATCTCTATTACACTTACAAGGAAACTTACCTTCGGGGAAGTTGTGTGACTTGCCTAAGTTCACACCAATGGTAAGCCAGGACTAAAAATAACATCTCTTTACTTCCGGCCCATGACTCTTTCAGTAATCTGTGTTTCTTCTAAGAGTATGGCAGAATTTTATTTTTGAGATCTGGACATCACTCTTAAAACTGCCTGATAGAATCCAGTTCTCTACTTTTATTTTTAAATTAATTAATTGTTTTAATATGCAAATAAAAATTATATATATTGTGTACAGCATGATTTCAAATATGTATACATTGTAGAATATCTAAATTAAGATAATTCACATATACATTATCTCGTATACTTATCACATTTTGTGGTAAGAATGCTTAAAATTATCTCTTAGCAATTTTCAAGAATATAATACATCATTATTAACTGTAGCCACCATATTGTACAATAGATCTCTCAAAGTTATTCCTCCTATTTCACTGAAATTTTGTATTCTTTGACCAACATCTCTCCTGCCATCCCCTCCAACCAACCCAGTGGTAACCACCATTCTACCCTCTGTTTTTATGAGGTCAACTTTTTTAGATTCCATATATAACTGACATACAGTATTTCTCTTTTTGTACCTGGCTTATTTTCTTTAACATAATGTCCTCCAGGTTCATCCATATTGTTGAAAAATAACAGGATTTTCTTCTTTTTTAAGGCTAAATAAGTATTCCATTGTGTGTGTGTGTGTGTGTATCACCTTTTTTTTAGCCATTCATCTATTGATAAATACCTAGGTTGATTCCACATCTTGGGTATTATGAATAATGCAGAGTGCAGCTATCTCTTACAACATACTGATTTCATTTCCTTTAGCTATGTAGCCAGCAGCGGGGTTGCTAGATCATATGGTAGTTCTATTTTTTAACGTTTTGAAGAAGCTTCATATTGTTTTCCACAATGGCTATTCCAATTTACATTCCCACCAACAGTGTACAAGGGTTCCCTTTTCTCTACATCCTTGCCAATTCTTATCTTTCATTTTTTTGATAATAGCCATTCTGACAGCTGAGAAATGATATCTCATTCTGGTTTTAATTGCATTTCCCTGATGATTAGTAATTTTGAGCTTTTTTTCATATACCAATTGGCCATTCATATGTCTTATTTGGAGAAATGTCTACTCAGATTCTTTGTATATTTTCAATCAGGTTGTTTTCTTGCTATTGAGTTGTCTGAGTTCCTTATATATTTTGAATATTAACCTCTTATCAGATGTATAGTTTACAAGTATTTTCTCCCTTTCTGCAAGTTGTCTCTTCACTCTGTTGATTGTTTCCTTTGCTGTACAGAAGCTTTTTAGTTTATTGTAATCTTATTTGTCTATTTTTGCTTTCATTTCCTTCACTTTTGGGGTCATATCCAAAAAAAACAAAACGGGGAAATGTCATGAAGCTTTTTGGCTATTTTGTTCTAGAAGTTTTATACTTTCAAGTCTTACATTTAAATCTGTAATCCATGTTGAGTTGATTTTTTGTGTATGGTATGAGATAAGGGCCTAATTTCTTTCTTCTGCATATGAATATCCAGTTTTTGAAACACTACTATTCTCTCCCCAGTGTATAGTCTTGATACCTTTGTCAAAAATCAGTTGACTTTAAATTTGTGGATTAATTCTGGGCTCTTTTCTATTCCATTGGTCTATGCATCTTTTCTTAGCTCAGTACCATGCTGTCTTGATTACTATAGCTTTTTAATAGACTTTGAAAATCAGATAATAGGATGTTTCTATCTTTGTTCTTTTTTGCTCAAGATTGCTTTGGCTATTTAGGGTCCTTTGTAGTTTCATATGATTTTTAGGGGTTTTTTTTCTATTTCTGTGAAAAATGTCATTGGAATTTTGATAGAGATTGCAATGAATCTGTAGAGACATTTTAATAATATTAATTCTACTAATCCATGAACACAGTATATCTTTCCATTTATTTATGTTCTCTTCAATTTCTTTCATCAATGTTTTATAGTTTTCAGTGTATAGCCCTTTTAAATTTATGGTTAAATGTATTCCTAAGTATTGGGGGTTTTGTAGCTATTGTAAATAGGATTTTTTTTATTTTTTTTCAATAGTTCATTATTAGTGTATAGAAATGCTACTAATTTTTATATATTGATTTTGTATCTTGCAAGATTGCTGAATTTATTAGTTCTAACAGGTTTTTGTTGGATGCATTATATACTAATGTAATCAGTGTCTTCTTTTTGAATAAGATACACAGTAATCAGAATGGCCTCTTGTCAATAGGTCCAGGAATTGTATTGTCAAAATACAATTTGTTTCTTTAAAAGGAAAAGACATGTTTACACAAAATGAAGATTTTCTCATGGTGAAGAATTTTTGTGTGTTGCCATTAGTTCCAAAATAATGTTCAGGTATTTCCTTTTATGGCCACCTTTAAAACTAGACTAAATTCTCATTTTTCTTACCAGGGGAGCATTTCTTCCAAAAAAAGTAAACTTGTTATGTTGGCTGTATAAACGTTTTTGGGAATGCCACTGTAGTGTGTCAGAATGGATGAGCACTCTAGGGTTTGGTATATTCTGCTGCTTACTGGGTGGGTGACCTTCAGTACATTGCTTTACCTCCTTTAACCTGTTTACTCATTTATAAAATGGTAATAATCCCCCCAGAAAGAGCACTGGTGAGGCATTAAATGAGATAATACATATATTAATAAAAGGGGATAGAACAAAATTACTTCCTTCCCATCTTTTTGAAATGCTTTGACTTCCAGTTAAACCAATCATAATTCTCTATCTACATAATAACAGAAAGCTGCTTCTCTGAAGATGATCAGAGGCTGATCAAGTTGCAAATAGTATACCCAGGAACAATTTGGCAGATGTAGCCATAAAGGTAAATGGCTGTGAGAGCAGACCGATGGTGACATCTGTCAATACATTAATTTTTAGGGATGATCTGGCTATTGCTGGATAACTGGCTGGCTTAGTATCCCCTTCCTCCATTGTATCCCACATTCATCTATTCTGAACCTGCAGACCCAATTAAAGAGAATGACTTTCCCAGACATAAAAGGGTCTTTCTCAGTCCTTGGCCCATTCTTCCTTAGAACCTCCAACTTAGCTCCACTTGAGAGACCAGCTAAGATATTTTTGTACCTATTCTGGTTTTTCCTGTTTGAAAAATGTAGGCAGAAAACCAAATTAGATAAAGAGGAAATTGATTGATGAGTACCTAAGCTACCAAAGTAGCAGAAATATACAGCAGAAGCGAAAACAATAAGTATACTCAGAGCTAAGAACGCTGAATCACAACTCATGCACTGATAACTAGAGAACAGTTATTTCTTGCAGAGGACAATTTACAAAATGCATTTACATTTTTGTAGTTGGAAAATTTGGTTAGGAAGATTAGGATCATTCCATTTGTTGCCAAAGCAGCTTTTTTGAGAATTCTAAGGGAATAGAAAGCTGATTTCCACTTGCATCAATTAGAGCTTAGACAGAGATGATGCCTTCATATTGTGCTGTAGACAGCCTTGAGCATAACCCTGCACATAATTCAGGACCCCAAAATTGATTTTTGTTATAGCAGAAAGCAACAGGAGGGGCCTAGAGAGAAATCATAAATGCAAAGTAATGGGATTTTGCCTCTTAACGTTTGTAGAACTTCTGTGTGTGTGTGTGTGTGTGTGTGTGTGTCTATTCTTCATTTAGGAGATGGTTGGTACTGCTGCATGGGGCAGATTGACTATCATATATGATATCTGCCTTCTCTTAGCTTGTAATTTGGGATATAAAAGACTGGATAGAGAATTTTGAAATAATGATGCAGATAATTGAGTATGAAAATAAAAAGGACAGTAAAACTATAGATATTCACTATGAGATAATGTGATTAAGAAAGCCTTGTGACACTTGAGCAGCCTGTGAATTTTGGGTAGGATTTAAATACAAATGGTCCCAGACTTATAATTGTTTGACTTACAGTTTTTTGACTTATGCTAGTGCAATAGTGACACATACGCATGTACTTCAAGCACCCATACAACCATTCTGTTTTTCACTTTCAGCACAGTATTCAATAAATTACATGAAATACGCTACACTTTATTATAAATAGGCTTTGTGTTAGATGATTTTGCCCAACTGTAGGCTAATGTAAGTCTCCTGAGCACATTTAACGTAGGCAAGGCCTAGCTATGATGTTCAGTAGGTTAGGTGTATTAAATGCTTTTTTGACTTACACGATTTTCAACTTATGATGGATTTATTGGAACATAACCCCAAGGAGCATCTGTAATCAATTCTTTCTCCAATGGAGATTGAGCTTTGGCAAATGTTTAATCCCAGGTTGGTTTCACCCTGTCACCCAGCCTGTTTCTACACAGCTTCCCCATTTCGGTCAACCTGTGCTCATAAAAGGGAAAATCATTGTCCTGAGCCAAATGTTCCTGAGAGAAAAAGCTCAAATCAATTGTAGGAAAGAAAAGAAGTAAGTAGTATGTAGTGATTCGTTTTCCTACCCAACTTTTACAGGTAGTGATTCCCACAATAAATATTCCCTTTTGCTGATAGATTCCAAGAGCTTAGAAGTGAGCTCATTAGAATATAATGCTTTTCTTGTTGGATTTCATGCAATGTTTTGCCAGTCATACAGCTGGGTTTAAGGTACAGAGACAGAACTGATTCCTCACCTGTCACTCCTGGCTCAGCCCTGATCATTTGTTTCCTGCCCTTCTCCTTCATCTGAGCACTGGCACAGTCCTTCCAGCAGACTCAAATCTGCTCTGCCCCTCAGCATGTCCTTCCTGGTAGATCTCTTCCACCCTCTTTGTTCCTTAGCTAACAGTACACCTATTGTGGCCAGAGAGGCATCTTTAATCCACTGCCCTACTCGAGGGTTGTGGGCAGCTTTAACCATAACCAACTTCTCTCATGCAACCCTGGACTAAGGGCCTGTGGGCTGAACTGCAGTATCTGCCAATATTGTGGTCTGGGGCTCTAGAAGGTCTAGAATACTTTGTAGGATGAGTAAAGGTAAAGTTGGGTACTAATAATTTTGTATCATTTTTTTCTAATAATCCCTAATCTTATTTAGCATTTCCAACTGATAAAAGTATCAGATATTTCAAACAGTGGGATGATTAAAGCTATGTTTCATTCCAATAAATAGTAGCATTTTTTTTCAAGCCCTTTCCACTATGTATCCAGCCTAAAGAGATAGCCTTCAAAGGAAGATGGGAAGTGCTCTTGGGTGGAAGTTGTTTCATAATAATACTGGGAGGTTTTTTTCATGAATTTGATTATTTTGTGAAGTGATCAGTAACATATTCAAGAAAACTGGTAGATGTATTAAAAAGATGGCAACTGGTCTAAGAATTTATCACAAATAATAGTTTTTATTTCCCAAAGTACTTGAAAGGACCATGATCACTATGTAAGTGAATTATTTGTTCATTCAAGCGTTTATTTATTTAGCAATTGTTTGATTAGCTACTATGTGCCAAACATTGTATGTTGAGGACTTGCCATATAATTGTGCAGCTTAAGAATTAATCTTAGGAGAAGGAGTATG
>VBSM01003204.1:40606201-40618443 GCA_008086735.1 Cheirogaleus medius | reverse complement strand
GCCACGACAATTGTAGACAATGCTGAAGAAGGAGTGATGAGCAAGATAAATGGTATTCCCCTCCATGGAGTTTACAGAATATAGGGGAGAAAGGCAATAAAATAGCAATTATATAAAAATTAAGTATTTGTAGACATGTAAGTTCTGTAAGCAAGATTTTATTATCATTACATATCTTTGAAGGCCCAAAGAAAATCATTTATAAATATTTTCACAGCAATTCTTGAGGGTACAGTATTACCAACTGTAATTACCAACTTCGAGAACAGGCCAAAATTGAGCATAATAGATTGAGGCATTTAATAAACATATTTACCAGTTTTCCATTTTATTCTCTCCCTAGCAGGCATACTATATATTTCCATTATTTCCAAGTTTCCCCAAGTCATGATGTCCTTGACACCCTGAGAGCAGTGTGAGCAAGTCAGATGACACCTTGGGTCCCAGCTCAGAGGCTCACAGTAGCAGGTCGCCATGGCTCCCTTTGACGGCCTGTCCTCATCTGAGCAGTGTCTGAAGTACAGCCAAGGCGGGTTGGGAGAGCCCTGCCTGCCAGCCCCCTGCCAGCTTATCTGGGGCAAAAGTTTCCACATCAGGGAAAGAAAAGAAACTTAGTTGGGAACATCCCAGAGCTCACAAATTACCCTTTTGCCAACTGAAAAGAAAAAGGTGCTTTCACAGTATGTTATGTGGGAGAGCCTTTGTGTACTTGCTGATGTCTTCATGTGTTTAGAATTTCTCCTTTGATTTTACATGGGCTTCAAGTTCAACCACAACCCCACATGCACATTTGCACCGCCCTCCAGCTCTGCATGACAGTGCAATCAATTGCTACGGAGAGGGACCGGCTTTTGTCTTCTCATTTACTTTGAGTGTGAGAAGTCCTTATGTTGAATTAAAAACACTGAAACATTGTAAATACAGGGAGAAGAGCTTGGTTCAGAACATCCTTTTTTCTTATTAACATAAGGAGGTCAAAATTACATGAGCCAGATGTGTTTAGTTTCCTACACCAACATTCTAATGTGTCAAAATGAAGCTTTCAGCATACTCTTGAGAACTAGAACCTGATGTTTGAGGATTTAGAGTTTATGAAGCTACAGCGCTAATGATAACAAGGTGTTGAGCATGCAGGAATTAAGAAAACCAGAGAAAAAGACCATGGCAGGCTCATCTCCATAAGCAGGTTAGGCCACCAAAATTAGACATCAGACTAATCTCATTTTTTTTTATTTCAAGCATTTTTTCTACTTGAATATCAAAAATTAAGAAGATACTGATAAGATAAGTAGGATATAGCAAAAGATAAATGCATATATCTTCACAACACTACTGTGGAGATTGCTTGGTACCATGAAAAGAACAGGAGCTTTAGAGCTAGGCAGACCTGAATTCAGATCCTGCTCTGCTTTTTCTTAGCTGTGTAGCCTTGAGTAAGTCACTTAACCTCTCTGAGCCTCATTTTTCTCATTGTAATGTAAATGTAGGATATAATACAGAATAGTTTTAAGTTCAGCTTCATATGATTAAAATATACCTTGCACATGGTAGCAATGTAGTAAGTGCCGGGGTAGCTGTTGCTGTCATTATTAAAGCTAGAATGTTACTATACAAAAGGGAACAGCAGGAATGTTATCAATGTGGGAGAAATCAAGCCAGATTATGTGGCTAGAGATTTGGATACCTCCTGATTGGTTTCATCTATTTGAAATAAAGAAGTCACTATTCATTTCCCATCTGTTTTCAAATGGAACCATGCAGCCTCATAATTTATGGTCCCTATGCATAATTTTTATTGAACTCATTAAGAGCAATATTCTTTCTAAGCTGCTTGTTTACTTTTCTTCCACATGGTGTTTACTAATCCTTCCTCTTAACACCCAAACTCCTTTTAGTTATTCATTCATCCATTCCTTTTAGGGCATGAGGTGCTTTTATTGGTAACTTCTAGAGAGTGGGCGAAAAGAACCTGCCCCACTCTTCTGCCTTTTTAACCAGATCAAAAGGCAAGCTCAGGCACTGTATGAATATTCTAGAACAAGAGTTCTCCAAGTATTGTGATGTTATATCCTTCTCGCTTTGGCCATAAGAACTTACAATTTTTCCCTCAGTTTCCCAAGACTCCGTTCAGTTTCTAGCATTCCAAAATGAACCCCTGCAAAAATATCCATCTCTCTGGGTCTAAACAAATGCTCTGTTTTTCTAAATTTTTTCAATGAGCTTGTGTTCAAATGATAGCCCTCTTCTAATAGCTTTCCACTGTGATAACCACACATCCCAAGAGAGTTAGAGGCTTTTGTGAGCTTTAAAAAAAGAGCTTTCCAAAGAATGTGATTAATACTACATCCCAAAGCAAGCAATTAGGTACCCTTGTATCTGACACATAGAACTGAGAGATATTAATCTATAGGCAATGCTCCTCTTTTGTGAAAGGCACTATATTGCTTCAGCTGTTTTTGTTTTAAAGTGGGGAATTGTATCACTGTTTATTCTAATTAGAAAAGACCCGAATGCTCCATAGGTCAGAATCCCAGGGTAATATGAGATGTTCTGTGGGTTTTCTCTCTTTCTTTTTTCTCCTCTCCACCTCTTCCAGACTCTCTGAGGAGCATTCCCATATTCTCATGTAAACTCTAAAAACTCATCTAAACTCCAAAAGTCTATCAAGTCTTCTTGTCACTATTTCTCCAGTATTCTTATTTTCTCCTGCATCCTAGATGTTTAATCCACTTATTAAATTCAGTAGCAGAGAAATGGGTCTGTCTTTAAATTAATCTGAAGGCCAAATCCATCAATGTAGGACAATGGTAAGACTAAAAACACTTAACAAAGACTTAGTCCCTGTGATTCAGTTGGACTGATGCTTCTCTAATTGCTATAAGGTAGTTAGAGTAAGAAATGATCCTCTCAATTGTCCTTGGAACCTCCTTTAATGTTAATAGAATGAGTAGTCCGAGCTTTGCCCAGCAGTCTAAGTGTTATATGACACATCATTCTGCCTTCATGAAATTAACTGTTCATGTTAGGTAGTTTTTCCTTCTCTTTCAGTTTGAGTATGTTTTCTCAACCTTGTTCTTTTAAGAACCATTAAGGAATTATTGTCTCATATTCCCCCCTTTAAAAGGGGGGCGGGGGTTGTCATTTCCATAAGCACTAGTTTTATTTGAAAGTAATTGCTTTTATAATGTAAGTGGGTGTTTCAAAGTTTGGTTCTTGGACCATCTACACTTGAATTGCCTAGTTCTTTGGGCATGGGCCCAGGAATCTGCCTTTTAGCAAGTTTCCAATTGGTAACTTTATACATTAAAATATCTAAATCACTAATTTGACAGAAAGACCCATGTATATTTCTGAGAGGAAAGAGCCACTTAATTCTTGGACTCTTTGTTTTTTGTTTTTGTTTTCTTAACAAAAGACATTGGTTTCATTTTCTGTGGTATTATAGCATTTATAATTTTCTTAGAACAAATTGTTTATTTCTGAACCCACATTTAAAAATCCACAAAATTTTATCTGTTATACCAAGGGAGGTTGGAAATAAAGGAGGGAAAGGGAATAGTGGCTTAGGATAAGATAGCAGTGGAATCACAAGTTGAGACATTGCTATCCCTTGTTCCATGGTAACGGAACTGAGAAGACAGGGTAGTGCTGGCCACACAAGGACCATTTGCTGGTTAAATGGTGAGATAAGTGATATTGCTTTTGCCACCTCTGCCCTGATGCAGTCCATCACACAGGCTAAGACCATCAGTGCTACCATACATCCTGGTCACAGGTGCAAGGGACCGGAAAGCATGGCCCTGTCACACTAGTGCTACTTTCCTCTTGTCTCCTGCAGATCCGTAACTCGGGGCCCACGGACAGTACTGTCCAGTTCATCTTCTACCAGCCCATCATCCACCGATGGAGGGAGACGGATTTCTTTCCTTGCTCAGCAACCTGCGGAGGAGGTAACAGCGTTCACTTAGTCTAGAAATTGTTGGCTTGTGCAAAGAAGGACTTGGCTATCATAAGAGCAGAGTGAGAAATTACTCTGAAATTACAAGAAATTGAGTGCTGTGGTGGATCAGACCCTTTCTTCTGAGTGGAGACGAATCCTAAAGCAGATACCTCAATAAAGATAACCCATGAACATTTTCTGTCTGTAGAGTCCCTTTAAAGGAAACAACCTATACTTCTTTCCTTAATTTTGTGGAGGGCCAGGACTAGAAATATCCTAATTTGGCAAAAGTTTGGTCCTGAGGCAGACACTTCCATTCATTTGAGTATAAACCACTCTTCTGGCTGAAGTAAGGACATTTATTTAGGAATCAAGTTAAGAGTGTTTGTCAGACTTACTAAACTAGAGAAAATAATTTATTACCAGAAAAAAAAAATCACTGCCATGTTGACTTAGGCTCAGTTATTTTGCAGCTCCGCCCCATCATCCATGCATTAAAAGGAATGCCATTTGCTTTTTTTATTATTCATTAAAATGCATCTCTCCTGAAAAGTCACAGAATAAATTCCTATCTGTGCTCCATCGCATTTGTAACGTGACGGTATTTTGTGTCACTGGCAAAGGTCTTCTTTCCCCCCATTTGCTGCTCTTCATAATTATAGTGATTACATAATAATTGTTTTGAATTATTTCCCAATAATTTATTTAGATATTTCTCAGATCCTTTAGTTCGTTTCAACTTTTATACTATTATAATGTAATGGATAACTTAGTAAGTATTTTTCTCCTTTCAAATTATTTCCTTGGAATAAATACTCAGGAATGAGGTTACTAGATCAAGGAATTTCAGAATTTTTGTGGCCTTTGGCATATATTACCAAATTCTTTCCAGAAGGATAACAAGCAGTGTGTGAATATTTTAGATTCATTGCCAACTGAGCCAGTATTTGTGGATTATCATTTTTTAAAGTTTTAATAATTTAATGGGTATAAAATGTATGTATATTCTTTTGAAAATTAACACATCAAATAGATTCTGGCTGAAGCTTCAGGGAAACAGTTAATTAGCTGACTTTAAATAGCTACTCCACATAGATATCACTAGATTAATTTGACAGTAGATAAAAAGATATTACCTCAAATTGGAGACAAATGATTACCCATTAATTTTTTAAAACAGATTATATGATGTAATTCATCTTGAGCTATGTTGTCTCTGTCTACATAATGTGAACAAACCACTGAAAATGTGGTTCTATAGAGCAGTGTTAGATTTTGGCGTAAAAGTAGTCAGTCAAAATTCCTTTAAGTGCTTTTGCACAGTTGTTAAATAACTATTAATTCAACACTTTAAGCATTTCAATCGAATGTTTCTATTTGCTCTATATGTCCTGAACAGAAAATTGCTTTAAAATAAATCGTCAATTACTTTGATGTTTCATGGGAATATATTATTTTGATATACCTATTAATGACTAACATAGGAAACAATTTCAAAGAAAGAAATTTAAAGAAATAACCTTTTTCTGTTTAAAAACTGAAAACCATGCTTTGTGAGAAATAGAAATTCAATTCTATGCAGACTATGTAAGTTTCACATAGAGCTGCTGTTATAGTCTCAGTAACCTTGACAATAACTTCCTATATAATAAAGCAATTAATATTAGATTCATATACATCCAACCCCTTGGGGCCTCATTTTCCTCACATCTAAGTGAAGAAGTAGAACTATCACTGGTTTTCAGGTGTTTCTAGGTATCAAAACTTTCTTCAAAGGAAATCTTACTCGGAAGCCCAGATAGGAGGAAGACTGCTCAGAGTGAAGGTGAGAGGGATGTTGAGACCAGCCTTCTTCCCACTTCAAGGCCCAGTTTGAAATTTCCTGAAGAAATAATCTCTAAGTTCCCTTCTATGTTTCTGGTTCCAGATTCAATTGGTTGGCCATTTTGCTAAGCGTAAAAAATTGCTATTCCAAATACCTTGGGAAACTTTAGAAAACATGATTATCTGACCATTTTGGTCATTTACTTCATTTTTGTTCTAACCTTTCATTTCATATACTCTATAATAGCTTCAAAGCAACAGGTTTAGGCTAACAAATTTAATTTCAGATTTATAATTTAATTGCGTGCCCACATTTTACTATTAATATATGATAAATTTTTCCTTATGTAGAAATTATTACATGGATAATTATAAAATGATTAGCTCTTCATAAAATTAGCTGCTTAAGAGTACAATGTAATTGAAAAATAAAGGTACATTTACTTATCTAAAATATCACTTTGCTACTTGATTTTTTTAATAAAATGAAAATTAGATGGAACATGTGTTCTCACCCATTGCTTTTATTACTTTCCATGCTTTTCATCTTTACAGTAGAATTTTAAAAGGTCTTTTTTTGGGTCTTTAATGAACAATTAATTTTTGTGGGTGGTCTGAGAACACAGCCTCAAGCCAGGATATCTGGCTCATAAGCCTCCTTCTGATTTCCTAAAATCTTTTGCAAGTCTCTTAAAAATGTAAATCTTGCTTCCTATTTAGCAATAATAGCACTCAACCACCTGCCAGGGATAACATATTTAGGGGATTGGTTAGGATAAGAATGATACAAATAACCTAATTGTTTAAAATTCTCTATGTGCATTTATTTTCCACCCCAAGAGTCTAAGTCTTGATCACCACCCCACCAGAAACCCACAGGACAATAAAAAAGGCAGGTAGGAAAAATAAAACACATAAATAGAATTAAATATTACTCAGCAAAGCTTTTTTTTTTCTAAAGAGGCTTCTCTAAAGTAAACAGTGGAAATTTGTGGAGGAGGCTAAGAAATATTGGCTAGAAACTTAATTTAAAAAGAAGTGAGAAAAGATTTTAAATAAAGCAAAAGTTGAACAGTGAGTAGGGAGGTCATTTTTTTTTTTTTTAATTCTGCAGGGTAACAACATGTATGGTGGCTACTGTTGGGATCTCAATTGTCCATTTACTCAGCTCAACCCATTCAAGTTAAATTTAGGCAAAAGTAATTTTTCCAGGCAGCTGGCAGGACCTATCCTGTGCTATATACTCCATTGGCCCCCATCATCCAAGGGGGAGGTTGGAATTTATTTTATTTATTTATCAGGGAATTTATTCTCCCTGGTGCCCCAGTTGCTAAGGAGGCAATGTCATGTCTTTGCATAAGACAGCTGGTAAATAAATACTGATAGTCTTTTTTGGATACAGAATTCTGTATTACATTTTTAGATTATACTAAAGAAATAAAAAGCATAGTGCTTGTCACAGAGTCCTATAATCTAGCTATGCCCTTGTGAAGTTCAAGCCTTATAATATAATTTAATTATTAAAACTTCAGTGGATTACTTGAGAAAAACACAGTATTTGAGGTCTGCAAAAATTAATGAGCGTTCCAATTATGCGTCTTTATTCCTGGAAATGACTGGGGCATTGGGGAATAATTTCCATTAATGTGAGCTAGCCAAAAAGCATGAAGGAATTATTCTATTGGCATGCACGTTTAAACTTGCCTGGATGGTTTGATACTGCAGGTTACCAGCTGACATCAGCTGAGTGTTACGATCTCCGGAGCAACCGCGTGGTTGCCGATCAATACTGTCACTATTACCCGGAGAACATCAAACCCAAACCCAAGCTTCAGGAGTGCAACTTGGATCCTTGTCCAGCCAGGTCAGTCAAATTTACTAGTTCACTTATCATAAACATAAATCAAGTTCCAAATACACCTCTTAAATTAAAATGAAATATTTTCATTAAAAATAAAATGAAATGAAACATAAATAAGTGTTGCTGTCCCGTGTCCATTCCTAATCATGTGTGATTAATACCCGGGCTCCTTGCTGGTGCTGCTGTGTGATGCCATTTCAGGGTCTGTGGGCTTTCCTTTTGAAAAGCAGCCAGTGATGTGCTCCTCACAGTCATTTTCTCTTCTGATGTCTTTTCATTCTGTTTCCTTGTTTCTGCCTTTAACAAGCTCAGACCAATGAACTACTCTATATTCTTAACTAGTGTGATGGCACGACGTTCTCAGATTCTTTCCACGTTTTCTCTGTCCCTGATCAGGGACTCAATCAGAGCAGACCAAATTTCAGGGCCGCAACTGATGCATTCTAGCCTGTAAGTGGTCCCACACTGATTAATTAGAGTCAAAACCAGCATTCAAATAGTTTTGCTGCCTTTGAACAAACTCAGCCTCTGCTAAAGAGAAAGCAGGTTATTTCCAGTAGTCAGATTTTTAAAAGATCTTTTTAAATAGGAGCTTAATCAGACACTTGACACTTCCATAAATGATGGCTTGCTTTCTGGAGACCGTAATTGGCCCTCACATTATTTGCAGGATCAAGAATCCACCTGACAAATGAAATAGCCTCAGATGATGAGTAGTCATGGAAGTGCAGGTCAAGAACCTTTTCATGGATGTAACATTTGCTTTTGCAGTTGCAACACTTCCTGGTGATTCTTTTCAGTAACTTAGCTTACTCATCCTCAATTTATAGAGAGGATATAAGAAAATTCTTCCCCTACAAAATTATGAACACCAAAAGGTAAAGAATTATTTTCCAAACTCCTTGGATTTCTGAGAACCACTTCAATGTTATTCTTTAAAATCATAGTTTACTAATTATATATACATAAAAAGAAAGCTTCAAATAGTTAAAATACTATATTGGCAATGTTGATGCAAATTATTATACTTAGTTAATAATTGATTAACTAAGTAATCAATTGATTAGTTAATAATGAAAATTATTATTATGGGATTATTTATGTTCTTATACTCTTTCTATCTTATGTTTATGAATTCTAAATTCTACATGTGATGTGAAATTGCTATTATTAATTAACTCATAGGAACCATATTACCTACCTCATAAAAGAGAACTCAGAATAACAGGTTTTCATTAAAGAAACAAAAGAATAGATATTTCATAACTGTAAAATTTAGGTCAAGTTTAATTAGCTTCATATTATACCAGAAAATTATATATTAAAATAGGATATGATATAAAAACTGAATAAGGTATTAAATTTTTGCTTGGATTTCTTTATTTTGGAAATATTAAAGGTTTGATGTATTTTTAGCCAAGATAATTATAACCCATGCAATTCAATTTTATTTAAAATTATGCTACTTATACATTTTTATGCATACCTGTAACAGGCAGACCAGCATGCAAAAAGCCTCATTATCCCAATTCAGACAGGTCAACTCAGCCATAGAGAGACTTTGAAAGTCTTTTACACATTTCCATCAAAGTTTGTACATGTATTTCTATGAAAAATGAAGGATTCACTTCCCACACCTTCATAAAGCTTTTCCCCAAGGAAAAAACTCCAATGAAGTGATGGCCATGGAAGACAGTTATGAAATGAAAGCGTTTTGTTAACAATTTGAGGAAAATGTTTATAATCAGAAACATTTACTCATTCTTTCTGGCCTCTGATTTTTACCCACTTTTCTCTGTTGGAGTAACATTTTTGGCCTATTTCTTATTCAAAGCAAAAAGCCCTTCTACGTTGAGAGAAGACTCCCTATACAATTTATGCCTTTTCTATGTCCTATGTTATTTTAAAACATTTAATACAGCGCATGAATAGATGTTGGGACAGGTGGCTATTTAAAAAAAAAAAAGAAAGTGAGAAAAGGAAAAAGAAAAAATAAGTTAGAGACAAATGTCAGGAACTGCTTTTTTATTGAAGAAGTGATTAGACAAAGCTGTAAAAATTAAGGCTTACCAGTAGCAGATGTTTGAAGGAAAGCTGCTTTAGAAAATGTAGTTATACTTCACTAAGGTTAACATACTTCAGGAGTTGCCCTGAAATTCATTGAGCTCTTCTGTATACCTGGGATCAAAGCAACCCTTCTGAATTTTAAGAGAAAATGAGATGTGAGAGTCTGCAAAAAAGTAGATAGAGGAGTTTCTATAAAATAGGTCTGTTCTCCCATCAGTCACAGCAGAATCAAACCCTCAAGAAACTATTTTCTAACTACAGGTTTAATGGTCTAATAGTAAAATCAAGAGTGAACGATGACATTAAACTAACACTTTTATGTCCAAAACTAGAAACTCCCAAAAAGGAAAACATAGATGTTTTTAGTACAAAGTCACATATTTTTGAATTTAAAAATAAATTTATTATATCTAGCCATTGAGATGTTTACACATGTGTCTTGAATCACACTAGGATTTTTGGCCTATTATAGTATTTAACAGCAAAATCCTTTTAGATAGCCAAGTTTATTCCCTTTCAAGATTGGTAAGTATACTGACAACAAAAATGGTACTAAGTAATTAAGTCAATAACCTTAGATTTATTACTTTACCATTTAGGGCCTCAGTTTTCTCACCCACAAAATGGGGGTGAGAGGGTTGTTTGTTGCATTAAATTAGTGGTTTTTAAACTGTATCCACAGAACTTGTTCCACAGAGTTGCTTTATTAAATTTTGTTTTATGTAGTTTAAAGTGTTTTTAAATAACTCACAAAAAATATTCAAACATGTTAAACAATGAATTTGAACTGATTTAAACTGATTTCAACTAAGTTAAATCATAAAAACTGTTGTAACAATTATAAAAATGCCACAGTACCAAAGTAAATGCTTTTTGCCCTCATCATTAAGTTCTTCAATTATGTCTGTTTAATTGAAAAAAATACATGTCCTAAGATTGCAAGAGGAGCTGTAAAAATGGTTTCCATTGGCAGCTACTTCTCTGTGATAGTAAGAATTTTCTCATCACTACACATCTAAAACCAAACAAAGCAGAAATAAACTGGGTGTGACCACCAGTAGCCATAATCCCTCATGTCCACTTTTTGTGTTTACCGAAATAGCTTCCCTGTTCTCATTACATTGCTTTATAATAAGCAAAAGTTATACATTTGAACTGATCAACTAAAATTATAAATATTGGTGTCAGGTGTATATATTTTGCTCTTCTACACAATATAAAACCTTTCAGTGACCAAACTGTTTCTACATTACTGCTTGTAATTGTGTCCATGGCCCCTTCCAACTTCAAATATCAGTCAGGGTTATAAATATCAGTCATTATTTTCATTATTTTAGTTTTAGGAAGTTTACAACAGCTTCCCAATTACATGAACAACTTCTAAGAGTTATCTTACATCAATAGAGATGTGAAATAGGCACAAGAAACCGGTGCCATGGAGGAGTCTGAGGAATATCTCACTCCTTACTATTTGTCCATTTTTTTTGATTCTTGTTCTATCTTCCTTTTGTTCCCACCATTTTCTTTTTTTGCTTTCCATCTCTCTTTTTTTTTTTTTTTGTCTCTCCTTTTTTTTCTCTCTCCTTGTTTCCCTTTTTCATACTCATCGATGACATCCACTGTCTTCCATAGAGGCAGATTACTTCCTAGGTTCTTGACGTTAAAGAGATTGTTGACATCTAGCCTATTATTTTCAAAATTTTTATGTTTTTATGGCTTTTTTCTGATTCTAAATGCCAACTTAGAAATGTCGATAAATTAAAAGGCTGTAACGGAAATAATAAAATTCACTAATAATCACTAATACCCACCAATAACCACTGTTAATGCTTTTGCCGTATTTCTTTCTTGTCTTGTCTATAGCTCATAACATAATTGAAATCATACCCTACACAGTAGACGCTTGGGATTAAATGATTTAGCATTCTTGGTTTCCATTCTTCTAAAAGCAAGCCTGGATCTCCATGGCACATAGTAATTTGACATTTTGCTGAGGCAGGAATTTAAGTCACTTGTACTATGAGACCAACAGTTTAGCCTAGCTGGCTGCCCAGCAATTTCTTCCCAAGAGGGCTTTGTTGTTCTCTGCTCATGTCATTTATACAGTCATTATTCTGAAGTGATAAAATACTTTGTTTCCTAGCCAAAAGTCGTCTCAAAAAGGGAGCCAAAACTCAATGCTTATAAGGGAAGTGAAGAGAAAATGAAGTATAAAGATTTAATGACTTTTAGCTAAAATTAATTAATATTTTTCATTGGCAATGCAGAGCTATGACATCGCTGAGCCCATCGTGTGTTCTATACATAGTATATTATATATTTTGGTGGTAGTTCCAACTTGGGCATTCCCAGAAGTCCAAAGACATGCCCCTCCTGTATGGCAGGGATCCAGTGCGTGTTTAACTTATTTTCTGCTTCATTTAACACTACGTTATGAGTCCTTTCCCACATGACAAAGACATTTGGGATCAAATGTGAAAGTTTCTCATGTGCCAACCATGCTATGGTCATAGCTTCTGTCTTACACCAGGGGAGATTTTTTTTTTTTTT
>VBSM01003204.1:40538520-40606101 GCA_008086735.1 Cheirogaleus medius | reverse complement strand
TTTTTTTTTTTTTTTTGGTCCAACTCCATTTAGTTTGACAGTAACATACATAAATTATCCCTGGCAAGGGACCAAATTGTGAAAAAAAAATGTGTCAGAATTGAATCCTATTACAACCGTAAAGAAATACTCTGCATCGGGAGAGGTGGTATGTGTACCAGGCATGTAAACAAGCTGGGTTCTCATGCTGACTTGGTGACCAACTAGTCAAGGGCAATCTAGCCTGACGGGCAGGAGTGGGAGCTTTGGTGTAAAACAGCCTGGCTTGAGATCCTGGCTCTGCCACCTACTAGTTGAGTGGCCTTTGGCAAATTACTTACGCTCCCTAAGCCTCAGTTTTTTTCATCCTGTGAATTGGGGATAATAACGCTACTTACCTCATAAAGTTGTCATGAGGAATAAATGGCATTATACATTTAAAGAGCTTAGCAGGGTGCCTGACTCATGATAAGCACTCAATAAATGTTGGTTGCTGCAGCTAAGATGACTAAGATCATGGTTATGATGATGTTGATGTTACCTCAGAGAAACTCCTGAACTCTCTAGAAATCGGCTTTCTCGTCCATTTGAAAGGAAAACTCTAGAATTCTATATGGGACTAGAAAGGGAGTTCTCTATTAGTTGTTTTAACAACAGGAGATGTAATATTCCTAGAAAAATATCATCTTGAAAGTAAATCACATTTATCACATTTTAAAAACATAATGATCATGAGAAATTAAGATAATTAGCAACTCCTGAAATCTCAGTTCACAAGCATCTGAGAACCTCCACTTAACCAGCTGTGAGGCATTGCCATTTAATTCACTTGGGATTTATGCCAGGTATGTCTCAAATAAACTACAAAATGGTTGACTTATTTAGCAATTATGGATATAATGACATGTTTTCTTAATCATAAAGATCTTTTAGTTTTATTACAGTAGGTAAATGATTTATAAAAGTAACAACTTGCTTCCTTTTGATCAATCTCATTTAAATATACTGTTTTGGGCAGCTAATGAGTAAGCAACAAGAAAAAACACCATAAAAATCTCATTTCCACTTTTGTGTCTTATTTATAATGAGATAAATGAAGCAAAGTTCTGGTGCTTTTTAGAATGCACGATTACACCCTTCCTGAGCTTACAGATACATCATCAGGCAATCAGATAATTAACTACAACTCAGCTACTGGAGCAATTCAACTCTCCTACCAAGCTAGCTCTTCACTAACAGTAAGATCACTTCTGATATTACATTTTAAAGTTTTTTAAAGTATAATAATTTATGTAATTCTCTTAATTAGCCTGAATTATTAGAATAGGTACTGTCATCATCCTCATATTTAACCTCACTCTATTAGTTTGTAGCCATGTGACTTTACTAAATAATTTCTTAACTTCTCTAAGCTTGAGTTTTGCCATCTGTAAAATGAATATAACGTTTCCATCAGAGGGTAACTGTGAGGATTAGATGAGACAACGCATGTAAAGCTCTTAGCAAGATGCCAACACTCAACAAACATCAGCTATCATTATTAAATTGAGACCTGAACCAGCAAAATGACTTGCCCATGTCACTTCTATTTGAAATTTATAAGGTGCTGTCACATCACATTATCTCATTTCAGTTTTACAATCCCTAGGAGGTTAGCAATCCAGAGATTGTCATCTATATTTTATAGATGAAAAAAAATGAAGCTCAGAGTGGTCAAATGACTGCCCCAAGTTAGAGTCACTTGACCAAAGCAAGCTGGGATATGGATCTAAGTACTTCCAGTTCCAGAGCATCTCCTTCCCAGGTAACCTGATCCCTGGTGCAACATCCATCCCATCATATCCCATAGTCACCCTGTTTTGTATGATGCCTTTAGTAACATGTGAGATCTGGTTCAGACCCAACATGGACCCCCACAGACAGCATAGAACTGCCAACCATCTCAATGCAAGGTCTGAGTATTTGAATTGACCACATACCTAAGTTAGGCAAGCAAGACTCTTTCATATAAGCATAAATACTGATGTTTGCTCAGATCAAATAATGACCAAATCACTCAGTACAGAAACAGGTAACAAAGCCCATGGAAATATTAGTCCCACTTATTTAAAAGCAATTCAGAAACTGCATTCACTCATATCAATAATGTTTAACCCCAGAACTGTAGATGAGAGGATGTGAGGAAATTTTTGATAATTGACCCAAAATATTAAAACTCTCCAATAGTTAGTTTATAGCAAGAAAGGAATTTGTGTCTAACAAACTATTTTTAGATGTGGACGATGAAGCAGGCTCCTTTTGATCTAGTTCCATTACAGCCCAGGTCAATGAATGTTGCTTACCAGTTACTATGGTTTTAAGAAATTGGGATCTATTTACAGAATATTTTATCATTTGCTAGATCCCAACTTGCTTCTGTAAATGTTAGGGAACCCCATTGTGTGTTAGTAAGTCACTAAGTCTCAGAGGAGGAGAGATTTTCATATAATCATCTTACTTCGGTGGTTTCGAGCTGTGGCCCACTGAGCTCTGAGTCCTGCCCTCAACAGCCACTAGGAAGAGGCAGGTAAGATAGAGTCCAATGTCCTGGGTTTCCAGACACCCACTCTTCGTCTTAAAACTTCTGGTCTCAACCAACACTTAGATTTTGTAGAAGACCAAAGCCGAAGTCCAGATGTAGATACTCAAGGATGCATAGAAAGAAAGTAGCAGAGAGGAGCACTGACCCACCATCTCCCAACTTCTCGGATGGTCCTTTTCCTCATTTTGTCCGGATCCTCTGTGCTTTGTTACTCATGAAAAAGCAGAATGCTGTGTATCTTCCAACATTTAATTACTTTTCTCCTATAAACTGTTAGGAATGGACTAGTTTCTATTGCCCTGGAATTATCTAAAGACGATGGAGCACCATCCTCTCTGTACCAGAACTCCTTGTACCACATACAATTTCATTCTCTCCCTCTCTTTTTTTAAAATTTAGTACCTAATTTTATCCTGTGCAAGGTTCTGTGCTTGTTGCCATGACAAAGGCAAAGATGCATCAACCAGAGTCTCAACCCCAGCTCTATCCAGGGCAATTTGAGCTATACAGTTGCGAAGCAGCATGATATCTGACAGACACATGACATAGAAAGGGAAGAGAAGATTTTTAAAAAGCTTTCATAGTTATTTCTGGGAAATACCCAGTGAAAAGATACAGAGCTAGGCCAAGCAGGCTAGCAGCACAATTGTCATTAGTCTGTCCTTTCTCTGCCTCACATCAACCAGTCACCACTGCTTGCCTGGATAGCCTTCCTAACCTTCCAAAGTGCTCTCCACGACAGCCCACCATCTCTCCAAGACAGCAAGGCTAGCAAAAGGCAAGCAGTAGGATTAAACACTGGCCCAGCAAGTGGCAATTTGGGAGCCTCTTTCCTACTTTCTCTAACTATTTTGTAACCTTGTTTTTGCTTTTTTGTTTGTTTGTCTTAATTCTGGATGGTAGTTGTATTGCTTGCCTTTGCATCTGTATGTCAATGACATGACTTCACTCAGTGAACATTTACGAATTGCCTTTGTGCAGGGATGCAATAACAAACCAATGTGGATTCTGCCCAGTGGTGTCAAACTAAAGAAAACTTGTGCAATAGTTAGAAGTTAGTATAATCAACCTTCAGTATCCATGGCAGATTGGTTCCAGGAACCCCCATGGATACGAAAATCCAAAGATGCTCAAGTCCCTTACATAAAATGGTATAGTATTTGCATATAACCTATGCACATCCTCATATATACTTTATATCATCTCTAGATTACTTATAACACTTTATATAATGTAAATACTATGTAAATAGTTGGTATATGGTTTAGGGAATAATGACAAAGAAAAAAGTCTGTACATAGTCAGTAAAAAACAACTATCTATTTTTCTTTCTTCAAATATTTTTAAGTCGCAGTTGGTTGAATCCACAGATGCAGAACCCACAGATACGGAGACCTGACTGTACGTAGTTAAAAGCAATGAGAGGAGTTCGTGTTACTGCTGCTTGGAAAAGAGAGAATTTCTGGCTAGATGTTAAGAGAGAAAATAAGGCAAGACTTTAGAAGAGGTGGAATTTGTCTAAGAATTTCCCTGGGCACTATGAAGCCACATAAGTCTTTTGAGTTGGGAAGTGACATATCAGTTGCTATGATAGCTATGAGTACACTGGATTGGAGAAATCACGCCTGTAGGCAGAAAGATCTGTTAGGAGACTGGTGCAAAAGTGCCCAAACTTGTGTCAGGAGGAGATGTATTTGGCAAATGTTGCTGTTGTTGAGATGACAACTGGAGGAACTGAATGGCAAAGATATCTCAAATTATGTAAGATAGATTGGAGAACAGCAGTGACCTAAACAGTAATTAGTGCGCAGAAGCAGCAGCAGTTTGCAGGGGAAGATGATGAATTGTCTGCGACACATGGAGCTTGAAAATCCTAGAGCACATCCAGCTCTCAGAAAGTCAGAAGTGAAGATCGCAGCTCTGGAGGAGGGCAAGAGGTCATGAGAGATTCACTGAGAGAGACCGTTGAAACCATGAAAGGATCTCCTTATGGTTCATTTTCATTATAAAAAGAACCCCTGTAAATGAGGTGCCCATAGAGTTAATTACATTGGGATTTTTCTCATAGAGATTTATCACAATATGTAAATTCCACAACTGAGTAGTGTGAGCCTGATTCTGGCTTGTTTTTTATAATCGGGGCTATTGTTCTAAAGTAGTATCTTAGCTCATTTCTGCACAAAAACTCAATGATCTTGAAGTGACACATGGAATTTGAGGTGATGGCCTCATTTCATACATTTATGTCATAGTTCCCAATGTTTCTGTCTTATACTTTCTCGGATTTGAATTTTGTCATACTTGAACACTCTAATTGCTGTGCTTATAAAAGGTAATATGTTATAGAAAGCTTGAAAAACAGAAAAACATTAAAAAGAAAGCAAAAATGACCCATAATCCAAAACCAGTAACTAACCACTGTTGTTAAATGTTTTCTATATATGTGTGTGTACATATGTGTGTATGCATACACTTGCGTATGCACATATCACATATGGACACACACATATATATGCTTTATGAAAATGATTGCATAGATGATATATACAAATATCATCTATATATTTTCTTAGTATTATAGAGAATATTGTACATTCTACTTTGTATTTGGTTTTTTTCAGTTGACATTACATATGAACATTTTTCCATGTCATTAGAAATGGTTCAAAAAGATTTATGTTAATGTGCTACATAATATTTCACAATATGAAGCTATCGTAATGTTGAAGCATTCTCCTGAATTGTCACTGGACAATTCTGTGAGGTATGTATTTTGAGAAAATGAGGTAGGATATCTTTTCTACTGATGCCACATTACTCTAGAATGGTCACTTTCTCATCTTCACTTTCTCTTGTCAGCACCACAACCACAGTTGAAGAGCATGAGTGGTCAGGATCGTCAAGGCAATGGAGAATGAGTAGCTTTGCCCCCAAACCAACTGTTTCTTATACTTTCCCTGCATGATCATTTTTAAAAATCATTTTTGCCTCCACCACTCCGCCCATCCTCAGGCACATGTCTGCATTCATGCATACATACATCCACACCCAAATCGAGAACTAAACATGGGAAGAACATCTTAAAGTCCCTAAATTACATCTTTTTTCATCATTCTTTATGATGTACATGTAAAAACAAAGTGTCTTAAAGGCAAGCAATCAGGAGTTAAGTTTAGGCAAGATTGCCTGCCCTCTGCAACAGTGTAGTGAGAGCCAGGGCCATGGCATGAACCCCGAGAGGAAGAGCCAAGCCTGTCCTCAGGAATATGCATCAGCAGGGCTGGACAGAGCACCATTGTTTTGATATCTTTCTGTTTTCACAGGTGCCACAGAGTCATTTTATGAGGCTTCACCATGACCCATGCCATAGAAAGACAAATATAGCTATAGTTTTGCTGAATCCAGGTTTAAAGCTCCTTGTTCAAATAAAAACATAATTTCTAAATCAGTCCAAAGCAAAGCCCAAAGTCTTGAATTCTATACACTCTCCCTTTTATTCTTTTTCTTCGCGTCTACTTGTCTCCTTCAGTGTTAGTCTCCATTTTAAATATCATCAGCTGATAAATCAATGGACAAAGATCTGCAACAGTTCATTTTAATATTGAAAATGACAAATTACAGCCATAAATTTTTTCAGGAGAGAAGGCAATGGTATGCATTTCTGCACTCCAAGATTGATGTAGGCATGTAGAAAGATACTAGTGTCGGGTAAAAAATAACTTCAAAGTCAATTTGATTTATTCCTTAATTGACTGCTATTAGATAACAGTGTGTGTCCAAAGCTATTATTAAATAGAAGGACTTTGGAAGATTGGCATTCTTTAAAATGTAGTCCTCTTAGAAAGAAAATTCCCTTAATTACTAGACGTACAAATTATTGGAAAGAGATCATATGATTCTAATAAAAGGCAGGATTCAGCCTTTGTCTAGTTTTTTTGTCTGTCAGAAGAAGGTAGAAAAGAATAGGAAGTTTAACTCAAAAAACAGGGAGAAAAGTTAGGTAATATTCATTTCATTCATGGGTTAAATAACTATGGGATTTTGAGCATGCCCAAAAGGCAGCATCCAGTTTCTTGAATGTTGTTACTTAAGGGTAACGCACACACACACACACACACACACTCACACACACACACATTCACACACCATGAAAAGTTCATCACAGAAACAAGTGCAAAAAATTCAGTCATACAAATAAATATAAAATGTCACGTAAAATAAATAAATTGGTACTCCAGTGATTGCCCTTCCTGGGGATGGATATCTAACTTCATAGCTTTGTTTCCCACTTTCTTTCAAACATATTTAGCTTCTCTCTTATATCCCCTTACCTTTCAGTAATTTCTTTGGAAAATACACAGGCCCCTTCATCCCTCTCTCTTTCCTTCTTGTCTTTCCTGGTCTCCAGTCAGTGCCATTTTTAATCCTCTGATCCACAGTACATCAAGCTCACTCTTTGTACCCAAACACCTAGGTTTGCTAGCTGTATTTTTACAAATACTATACCATCCTATATCAGAGTATGGGGTCAAAACAAAAGTCTTAGTTTATTTATTTAAATAGAAAATGTAAACATTTATATTGAACATATAGATACTACACAGATATGTGAATATATACCCATCCATCCATCCCAGCGATACAGGTAGAATCCATGGATTCCTTCAGTATTCAAAAGAGGGGCTTTCTGTCATTTGTCAGTTGTAAAATGAGCATCTTCTGCTTATGCCCTACCACGCTTTGCATCTGTGTATTTAGTCTCTCCGTCTCCCGCTCTTGATGGAGGCTCTGTTGTACTAACCCTCTTACCAAAACCATGAATCATAAATCCTCCACAAGCCAGGGGACTAGGCCCCAGCAAGGACCCAGTCTTACCAACTGGGGCTTTCAGTGAAATCAGTGAAGTAGGTTAGAGTGGGTTAGTAGAGTCCTAAAGGCCTCCAAGAACTTCCACATAGCCCATAATGTCATGTTTTGTGGATCCTTTAGCCTCTACTCTGTCTCTAAACCTCACAGGTTTCCCAGGGCACTAAATAAACTAACCGCAGCCATGACAGTCACAACCACCACCATAATAGCAGTTAACAGTATACAATATTTTATAGACTGCAAAAAATCTTTCATATTTATTATCTCACTTTAACTGCCTACCTTCATTTTGGTAGGAAATTTGCTTTTGCTAACAGTTGCCTATTATGTTTAGTAGTTCCCCACTCTGCTTATAAAATACCTAAGGACCGTTTCCCAGGTATTAGATCTGCCAAGAAAAGAAACCTATTTGCTAATGCAGTTACATAGTATTGTCAGTTCTGAGGTCCATAGATAGCTCTCTCTTTCATCAGAAGTGAGACAGTAACTGCAATTGCTTGGTAAGCATCTGGAAGTAACATTAATAATGATGATAATAATAATGACCTCATAGGATGTATAATTTGGGGATTAAAGAACATTTAACAAGCTTATTGTGTCATAGTTAATGATGAGGTGCCAAGTTTTCTTGCCACCACCCCTTCCAGTGGTATTTCCTGCTTGGATCAGAGAACTAATTATAGTAAATGGTGCCCTTTCAAAGAACTTGCCCCATCCTAGAGCGTATGTTAGTGTTAAGATATTGAACTGTTTTAGTGTTGTTTTTCAGAGATAATTTATTATTGTTATTTTGCATTTGTATAAAAAATTGTATAATGTAATCATTTAGTGTTTATTTTATTGTGTGTACCTTCTACTCAGAGGGTTGGCATTATTGTTCCTAACAGTGACGGATACAAGCAGATCATGCCTTATGACCTCTACCATCCCCTTCCTCGGTACGTAAATCAATCATCCTGATGTTAGAATTAGCAAATCAGTCTTCTGCTGCTTTTATATATATAAATATATATATATATATATATACACACGCGCACACACACGTATATAGACTCTGTGTTTTTCTGTTAAAAAAAAAAGATGGTAGATGGTATATTTTGCAATCTATCCTGAGTTCTGCTTTTGAATAATACTAATGATACTGGCCTGCTCAGATTGTAAGCTTGTCATTCAAAACCCATTTTAAGATAGGATCATATTACATTCGAGTGGACACAGTAATTCATTCTGATTAGATACAGTGTATGGGTTTATGTTCTGTCTCTCTTTCACTCCCTTTGTCCTTTTCTATGTTTCCTCTGCAATAGGACCCTAGTCATTAAAGCACTGTTGCTAACTGTTAAACAAACACTGCTGAAAGTATTATTGCAATACCATGGATGTGGAATTCCAGATGTGCTATTATTCTACACAGGGGCTCTAAATGTCCTCTTTTTATTTCAAAGAAATTATAATTGAGTACAAAAGGGCAATTTTTTCATATTCTTATTGTTCAGAACATTTTGGGAGATCTTTTTTTTTTTTCAAAACATAAAATTCAGTGTGCTGCATTGATTTTTTAAAGTACAGGACTTTTTAAAACTAGAAAAAGTAACAAAAGCAATTCAAGAACTTTTAAAAGAACTTGTTCTCTTTATAATATATTCATTTTCTTACTGGAGAAGCTGAAAAATGTACTAGCTACTGAGTGTACTGCCTGCCACGTTGGAAACAGCTCCACAGATAGCAGAATCAGACTTGAGATTGAAATAGACCTTTGCTCTATTTTCTTTGCTTATTTGGCCCTCAGGGAATCAGCTGCTATTTAGAACCAAGGGTTTAAATCAGATCATAAATAGTTGAAATAATTCATAGTGGTTTTCTCTATCCCAGACTAAACCAACCTCAGAAAATAATTTTATTCTGAACTGAAAAATAAAGCAAGGTTTAGTGGAAAATATCCAAATACCTAATGAATTAGCATCCAAATAGAGCTCTCTTGAGGTCAGCTAGTCCAACACCCCATGATGCTTCATTCTCCCATTCCTTCTCCACAGTCACAACCACTCATAAACATATTTATGCTTATAGATATGTAAACATATATGCATTCATATATTCAGTGCATATGTGTCCTCATATGTATAAATACATATAGATATTTATATAATACATATACACCCATGCAGGTTGTCATCCAGTGTCTACTTAAATAATCCCAGGGACTGGCAGGAAACTCACTTTTCCCATAATGATCACATGTAGAAGGGGGATTTGATTTATACTAGATATTGTTTTTGTTATTGTTTTAAACTCTTTCACTAAGTGGCTACCTCATTACTCAGCTCCCTCCCACTTTCCTATGACTATATTGATAAAGAAAATAAATGACTTTAGAATTTTCCTGATGTATCATTTGCTGGTTTGATCAAGAACTCTTCTCTTTAAAAGAGTTTAATGAAAATATAAAAAATTAATTTTACTGAACCAAGATTTCGTTTGATTTTCAATTTCTCTATCTGTGAAATACTATTCATAGGATACATGTATCTATGTGAAAGCCATACATACATTCTATGATAAAGGCAAAGTTGGGTGTCAGGAGGGAGGAACATCAAGTTTATATTTTTCCTGTAATGGCAGCTCCTAGATTTCTGTCATATCTATGATCTCTCTTGTTTATATTTCTCTGGAATAATGACTAGTGCCTATTTTAGGTTAAATTTGATTTCTTATTGCCTGCAATTTCCCCCAAATGCCTAAAGTCCAGTGGTAAATTGAAATGATCCTCCTTGATGTTTGTTTGCACCATGTCCTTGTGTACACTTTGGCATGTCCATGCATAACAATGAGAAAGGACAATTGGCAAATAGACTGTATTTCTTAACCCTTGCACTTCTGATACTGAATTAGTTCTAAAGTTAGCTATTCCACTTTCCTCATAAAGTCTTAGTAAATGGTAGCTATTTCTATGAATGTGTTTTCATTTAATAAAAAGAATTAAGGCTCAAAAATGATTCTCAAATGGCAGATACGCACTGATCAAGGCAGAAGGCTTTACTTATTTAAATTATTTGAATGGGTTTAAGACCACAAATGTGGATACAAAACACAATTTAATGAATTTTTAGATTTTTCTTTCCTGATTGCAGTCTTTGACTGTAACACCTATTTGAACATAATATGAAAATGGACTCTGATAAATTATCTTGACTCATAATTAATATATGCCACTTTTCTACATCCTTCTTAATTGTGAGAATTTCTTAAACACACTGTGTGTTTAAAAACGTTAAAAGCCAAAATGTATGATATACAAATTCATTTAATGTTCTTCTACTTCAAGATTCTTGGATATGTCTTTTTTCATTCCAAGCACTTGCCTGATTACTGTTTTAAGACCTCCTGACCAATGTCCTCTTTCAGCTTTTATTATACTTTAAGTCACCCAGACATGTTATGTCTTAAAATTCCACATAATCCTATTATACAATAATTCACATGATAATTTTTTACATATACAACTGTAATTGTATGCTGGAACCATACTATAAATTCCCAGAATAACATTAGCATCATTTGTCTTTCTGTGATCACTGACATTGAAAAGGATACTTATTACTATTTGTGAAATATGGTCAGGTCCAAGTGTTGAGACAGAAATTAATCACTCTCCCTTTAGAAGGGTCAAGTTTAGGGATTTTAGAGTACCAATTAGAAAACATGCCCTTTTATGGCATCTTAATATTCTAAGCAATTAAATGTACATTTAAAAACATACTCCTACTTCACTGTTTCATCAAATCTAATGTGAATATGTGCTTATATATTCGGCCCAATTTCAATCTGAGTCAGGCCTGTTATTCACCTCCAGAAGGAAGCCCGCCAGAGATTTACGTGGAGGCAAGTGAGAATTGGTCTTATCCTTTTGGAAGAGAAACTCTCTCCAGAGCTACTTCATTCTCTTGAAAGAGATCAGAAAAATCTCCCAAGAGCTAAGCAGAGGGCCTCAGTTTCCCCATAATGACATTTTCTTATATGTCTCCTGGGGACATATGCATAGGAAAATATTGTATTTGGCAGCACATTTTGGCTTTTGGCAGTGAAGACAATGGTTGTTGCCTAAACTCTAACAGTGCAGAGAAAGTGTGAAGGAAACCCTTTGTAACTGGGAAACACACATGATTCAGGCTCATGCAGAAGAGAAATCAAGCTCACAATGTTCACGAAATCCTACTTATAGAAATATTAATGTTTCCATGATATGCTTGTACAATATTCTAAAATTTAACAACTCAAGTGGATCAACTCAGTGGCATTTTAATTCTCTCTCATTGAAATCACATCTCTAATAATTGTAAGAGAAACCTTAAAGCTCCTTAGCATCCTCATCAATAAGGAGAATATGTGTAAGAAATACAAGCTCAGCTCATTCAGTCCCAATATTTCTGTTTTTAGAAATTCTACATTACATTCTCTAAGTCTACAAAAGAGAGAAAATAATTAGGCAAAGATATCTGTCTGCATCTGGAACCAACTGCTTCAAAGCTGTGTAGAGCTCTGAAAAGCCAATGGAATTCTCTTAAATGTTATTGACAATATTGTTATTTTTTACTTAACTGTATGTCCAGATTCAGATGCCATTAGCCTTCCAACCAAAACCAAACCTCTTCACAGTTCCAGGAATGCTTTACTGGAGGAACTCTAACTACCAGTATCCTTCAAAAGTTAGAGAATAAGTAGATAATGGCAGATAATAAGTAGATAAATAGATAAGTAGATAATAAGTAGATATTAACACTTCTTTTCCTTAGCTTAATGATGAGACAGTTTGAACATCAGCATTGTGCTGAATCTGTGTAGTCCCAAAGCTGATGATTACAGAAGTAGAGTCTTTTGTTTACCTGGATCTTTTATGAGCTTCTCCTATAAAAAGCACCTAGAAGTTAAGTAATAAAGTATTACTACAAGGAAAATAAAAAGTATCAGCCCAGGTGCAAAAGTTCAGTGTTAACTGATTATCCAACTTTAGTCTTGACATTGATACTTAATGTGTTTATGAAAATAAATTAGATATATATTGAAACTATAGGAAGAAACGCTGAGGACTACATCTTTTGAGTAGGTTAGAGATAGAGCAGAAAGCTTTGTGGACAGCTCTCAAAACTGTAATGTCTTACATTGTGTAGAGCTTCACGGTTTACAAAGCACTTTTGCCAATGGTGAATGCTTCTCTCTTACTCATCAGATTTCAGGCCATAGATGGCTTTTGGTTCTGTGGACTGTAGCCTCTCAGAACCTGAGCATACCAATAGGCACGGGGAATGGGTTGGTCTGCCGGTCACTGAGGAGGTTTGGCCATGTGCATGTCTGCCCTGATGACTACCCTTGCTTCTGTAGGTGGGAGGCCACCCCGTGGACCGCGTGCTCCTCCTCGTGTGGGGGGGGCATCCAGAGCCGGGCAGTTTCCTGTGTGGAGGAGGACATCCAGGGGCATGTCACTTCAGTGGAAGAGTGGAAATGCATGTACACCCCTAAGATGCCCATCGTGCAGCCCTGCAACATTTTTGACTGCCCTAAATGGCTGGCACAGGAGTGGTCTCCGGTAACTGTGCCTTCTTTCTTTGTTCATTAGGAGAGTAAGGCCACTCTTCCCTCTCATCATCATGGCCCCACCGGGTACCCTGTGCGGCTCCACACTTCTCCTCTTGAGGTGTCTAGAAGCCTACCAGCTTAGCTCCTGGAGTAGGAATGCCCCAAATCCAGCATGACCAAAAGTAAATGATGTTTTTTTTAAATGTCTTTCTTCAAGTTACTTCCAGAAGCCCCCGTTGCCTCCCAGATAACGTTCCCTCAAATGGCAAAGGGAAACTAATGTCCTTCAAGAGTAATTGAGGCTGAATGACTGATCCTGAATCATCTGTGAAACTGCTTTGATGATAGGGTTCAGTAGACCAGAAGTTTGATTTCACTTTTTATTTATTATACTTTATATCCAAAAAGGGTCTAAGTAGATTTAAATTAATACTATGAATATTATTTATTGGGAGAAAAGGGTGAAATGAAAAAAGCATAAAAATAAAAATTGGGATGAAGTAGGATAATTAAAACAAAAAAGTTACAGACTTTAGGAAACCTGCTGTCATTAAACATAAAATGTTATCCTGGGTTTCCTGGCTGCTAACACAAAAATGGAAATAGCAAAGGAAATAGAAAAATGAAATAAGCCATTGTGTCCTCAGCCACAGAAATGACAAAAGCCTCTTCACTGAGCCCTGTGGCTTTGTGGCAGCAGATCAGGAGCTGTGACGTTTTCTGTATCTGGACACGCTACCAGATGTGGAGAACCATTGGCGGTGCTGTGTCTGCCATCTGGCCTTTGAATGAGTTCCTTGAAACCTTTTTTCCATTTCAATATAATCAACTGGATTGGCCACGCCACAATATAAGTTAGCTATGATGGCAGTTTTAAATTTTTAAATATTCACGTGGGAGCATTTTCCATATTTTTGGACACAACAGTCATTAGCAAAGTAATAAATAAAATATGGTGTTGCAAATCGAAATTTAACACACTCTATGGTTTCTTTTCTCCTTTTTGGGGTGCTTGGTTTGAGACTTTTTGAACAGTGGGTGCTTAAAGATTGCTGACTGATTAATCTAAAGATTATGAATTGAAAGTGATTCCATTTTTAGCCAGCTTCGCCTCACATAACCTAACAGAACAAAGATCCCAGGACTGGTAAGAAGTGGTATAAATTTACCAGGAGTCCTCATCTAAAAAGGAGTCCTTAGATTTAAAGTCTTGGGTGGGAAGTGAAAAAAAAGTACATGAGACTTTGCCTATGAGTCTTTCTCCTGCAATCTCTTTCCAGTGCACAGTGACATGTGGCCAGGGCCTCAGGTACCGTGTGGTCCTCTGCATCGACCATCGAGGAATGCACACGGGAGGCTGTAGCCAGAAAACAAAGCCCCACATCAAAGAGGAATGCATCATACCCACTCCCTGCTATAAACCCAAAGGTAATTCGACAGGTGTTCTCCTACCAGTCTGTTTGTTCTTGTGTGTATGCAGGTGCTGTTTTAAACTCCTTGGAATATTTTTAAGTCTCCCAAGTATTCTTAGTGCAAATTCTTTATAACTTAGACTCTACTAAATGAACTTGATTTCTTTTTGTAAATCTTTCTAATGATTTTCATTATAAATTTTTAAGTACTGCATATAGAAATCTATTTATATAACTATCTCCCAAGTGATAAAATTGTTTGAAGACTATTGCCAAAAAATATCAGATGTAACTACTTAAAGGGAGATCAGATATTATAGAAATAAATGTGTGATTTACTGTCCACATTTCTTGCCGTTGTAAACAGGGAGTGAATCCTAGTGTGTCTACTTTGCTAAGCCTGAAATACATTCGGAAATCTTATACTTCAAACTGATGAAACAGAAAACTGTCACTTTTTATATTGAAAATTAAAACATTAATATGAGACTGAATTCCAGAACCATAATCTGAAATAAAATTTGAAATATATCATAATTTAAAAGATATTACAAATAATTTATTAAAAATGAACTTTAGAAAAGTTCTACTTAGTGAACAAGATTTATTATAATTATACCTAGTCTCTCAGATTAGCATGACTACTAATCTGATTTCCGTGCAAATATTGTTACCCGTGTGAATGAAACAGAAAAATCCAAAGTCACAAACCATTCAGAAGTAAATAATTCTTTATTATAAACCTCATCTAATTTTTAATATTTAAATATGGTTCTCATTTCTTTCTTAAGCCATTTTATTTTTTAACCATTAAATTTCTCTGAAAATCAGCCACAATGTAACTCTTTATAATACTATAAATTACCTTGTCGCAAGTGAATGACATCATAAAATCTAAATTAATGATATAAAATGAAACCAAAGAACAAAAGCATACCAGAAATCTTGATTAATTTTAATAAATTTTGCTCTCTCTAAGCCTCAGCTTCCTCATCTGTAAAATGGAAATAATGTTATCTATCTCATGTGATAGTTAAATAAGATATAATGTAAATAGAGTAGTTAGCCTAATGCCTAGCATACAGTAAGTTCTGCTCTAATGTTGCCTTTAACTCTTGACTATCATTAGTGTCCTCAAATATAGGAGGAGGTCGCCACAGGCACATCAGATAGGATTCAGTTCAAATCAGTAGTGAAGTATTGCACTCTTACTATTCGTGCCAAACTGAATACTTCGTTACTGAATGACAGCTAACTCACATCAGAGATAGCTTCACTGACTGAGTCATTTAATTGGAATAGATGGGGTAATTATAAAATGATGTCTGTATAGATACTGTATTACTGTGTTTAAAACATTACCAAATCCTTTTGGCATTGGCAGTTTTCCATTTCTCACTTGCTTTGTTTTCTGACTATAAACAATTGCTGCACATAGAGGACAAGAAGTGATGCCCCTAACTTAGAATGGTGGATTATTTATTAGCTTTATCTTCGCCAAGCCATTTCAGAGAAAGGAAAGCAATTTGTGATTTACTATCAAGAATGAAATCCGGATTTTCACAACTAAGAAGTGAGACTGGCCCTCTAAACATCATTAAAATACCATATAATTCTATGGGGTATATGTATATTGATATATTTCTTTCATCTTTGCAATTATATGTTATAAATGGTGATAGAGCTTCATTGGCTCATACTATAAAGGCAAATATGCCTATAAATGACCCTAAGAAATATGTCAGAATGGGAATCTTGGCAGTTACTTCTGTGGGAGCAGTTATAACCTCCCTCTTGATTTTTCTCCTCCACATTTTTTCCTCAGGAAATAGTTAGGAAGCTTGTTCTGAATTATTTGGCCAAAGCTAGATAAATAGGTGAAACCAGTCAAATGACGGGTTTTGAACTCTAAGTTATACATACTCCAATTGTCAGTGTGCCTTGGAGTAGTATTGAATGAGTCAGATATCTAAAGCAATGTTTTGTGAATTTCAGAGTGGCAGAGTTTGTTTTTGACAATGCGATCTAGATCACACTTAGGCAAAAGGCAAAAAGAAGTTCGAATTTATAAAAATATTACAGTGTAACTGATTATACTTTGTGTTTGTTTTAAAAAGTAAATATTGCTCTATGTTTTCAACAGGAAATAGTGAAAAGATACTTTGATGATTGTTGATATGCATACTGAGCTAGTGCTCCTAGAGTTATGACGACTTTCATAATAAAAGGACTTTCCTTTGCTAAGCAACATAATAAAGAGGAAGCATACATACAGACAAGTATTATTAAACACATCTTAAATCCTCTTTTACTTTCCTGATATAACCATCATCAAAGGCAGCAATTTACCTAAAAACTTATTATTTGTGGTTGTCAACATAGTAACTTCTAGGCACAGTGCAAAACTAAGAATTGGTGAGGAAAAAAAGGAATTTCTTTGAAATTCCAGATTGGTTCTAACCTCTTCTCTTGTATGTGCATGCACTAAATTCTCAGAGAAACTTCCAGTGGAGGCCAAGCTGCCTTGGTACAAACAAGCTCAGGAGCTAGAAGAAGGAGCTGCAGTGTCAGAAGAGCCCTCGTAAGTTGTAAAAGCACACATTGTTCTACTTTTGAAGCCGACTGGTTTAAAGAAAGCAGTGCCTCACTGATTGTGGCTTTCTGGGTTCTGAACTAAGTGTAATCATCTTACCAAAGGTGAAATGAGGCTTTTGGGCACTCTAATTAGAGATTTATGAGTTTCAAAATGTTTCTCAAAACTTATGATTGGTCTCCAAATACTTTTTAATTTTGCCCAAAGTAGGAAACTTAAGGCGTAGTGCTTGCCCTCTTCTCCAAAACCTGACCTGACCTTTTCTCTCGGCAAGGAACCAAAGGTGAGAAGGCCCAGGCTGCATCTGATGATGTAACATAGATTTGATGTGAAAGTCCGGGCAGTTTTTCATACTCCTTCTCTCCCAGCTTTGCAATATAGCCATTCACAAAAATTAAAGGGTAAGGAAAATATGTCTGCAGGCAAAGGGAGTTTATTATTTTCTTTTCCCTTTCATGCTGTCATTGGCATCAGAGGGAGACCCAGGTTTTTGCCCCACTTGATCAGGATTCCAGCCTGCTTAGTTTCATCAAGGCCAGATGCTCCAGAAGAGGAAACGAAGGGAGACAAATCTGATTGATTGATTGATCGATTGATTGTTTGATTAATGAGAATATATATATTGATTTTACTAGAAAACACTGACAGGCATATCTGCTGCATCAATTTTTCAAATAAGAGAATGTACTTTATTGACAAATTTTTATCTATGACCCAAGCAATTTCTCAGGTTGAAGGTTTTCTAGATTTATCCATTTATTATAAGTGCTAGGCTCTGTGTTATTCACTGGTAAACAAAACATATGCTCCCTCCAGAAGTTCACGGTATAGCATGTAGGATATGAAATACTTTCCAAATTTAATTCATAATTTAAATTTTACTAGAGATATAAATTAACATTGTAATCTCTATATTTGATGCAATTTAGAATTTTCTCAGGTTCATCCTGTCTGATTTGAAATCTGATGTGGTTTGCCAGGACATAATTGTGTTCCTGAATCTTATTCTAAACTATAAAAGATTCAACAAGAAATCCAAAATATAGATTTGTACAATAACCAAAGGTCATTTGTAAGGAAATTATATTGTCACTCGATTTCACAGAAAAATGGTACATACCTTAGGCAAAACATTTCTTACTTAAAAGGACAATTAAGCAAAACATAAATTATTTCTGTAAAGTTACTACAGGACCCTTTTATACTTGTTTGAGAAAAAGCAACTAACCATTGCAGAACTTTGGAAGAAAGGTGGTGGTTTAAGATCACAATGCAACCTTCAAGTGAATATATGGAGATTAAAATGTTTCATCTTTCTCCTGCTAGTACCTGGTTTGACAGGCCTTCCTGTTGCTGAGGAGGAAGTAAACAGTTCATTTTAAAAGGGCATTAATGCCTTAATCCACTAAGGTCCTATTTAAGACACAGAAAGATGCTATGTAATTGGAGCTAGTTACTCCTTTTATGTATTCTTGGGTTAAATATGCTTAAAATCAAATATGTATTATTTTACCTAAATAAACTCTCTTCTCTCCTTGTACACTATATTTTGTCGTTTGGTCTAAAGCATAACCCCATCTATAATATTGCATTATGACTGATGTTAAATAATAACAAAGGTGAAGATAAATAAAAACATCGTACATCAATAATGAAACATCTTTCCTGTTTTTAGATGCCTCTGAAATGAAAGCTGTAAGTGGAGTTTAATGCTTCTGCAGAAGCATTGCATAGTCCATGGTCAACCATATTTTCTAATTTTTTTTCCTACTAAAGGTCTGATTAAGATGCATTATGTTTAGCTTTAATGTTAATAAAATCCCTGAAGTAGTCAAACACATAGCTTTAGACATTGAAACTATAGCCATATATGAGACTATTAAATTTTAGTGTGATGGAATTGCCATCTTGGCATGATTAATCTGAATTGAAGTAGATTGTAATTGGAGTGGCAGTGCAGGGTAAAGGAAATGTATACTATTATGCTCAGAACAATAATTACTTTTATACCAAAATGAAATAAATGACAGCTGTAGAATAATGTAATGAAAGGTATATGGTTTCCACATTTTAATATACTTTACATGTTTAGTGCACTGAACTCTAAGAAAGGTCCTAAGTGTCACATTATTATTTTTTATTTTCATTGATTTTGAATTTAAAAAACATAATTTTGCATGGTCTTAATCCCTTCTTTTTTTAAACCCCATATACCAGTTTTGAACTGTATGTAACAACCTATAATTACTCTCCAAAGCATAATGAAAAAATGATATACTGTCAGCAAGTCATCCCTTCCCCCCACCAAAGAGACTCACATTGCTTAAATTAAATGGTAATGTTTTGGAGCTGTGGCTGTCACTTCTAAACTGCTTCAGTGAAGCAGGAACAGTGGTGCAGAACTATTATCTTTTGCTTTGGCACTAGCAAACATTGGAGAGGGCTATAGGAAAGCAGCATATATCATTTATTTCCCCATATGGAAAGCAAAAATATTATCACCAGCCTGTCTCATTAAAAATACAGGAAAATCAACAGATTAAAGTCTTTAGCATATGAAGATGCCCTTATTAAATGTTAAATACTTTTAGTAATCCCAAAATGTAAGAAAAAGATTAGTTAGCACTCTGGCCAAAAATATGTTGGAGAGCAACCACTCTAAGATGTTTAGAAGAAAACTATGATAAAAGACTAAAAACTGAATTGCCAAGAACTAAAACTTTATAGAACAGAAGAATGTACCAACAACCAACATTATAGTTCCACTAAACACCATGCATAAGATCCAAATACAGATGTCAGCCTCACAGATTCACTGAAAAAAGTATGGAAATTGGATCACATTGTGGTAATATATAGATAGATTCATCATATAAAGCTGTAACATCTATTCAGAAATACTTCTAGATATTGATTTTTTTCACCAACAACAGAAGGCTTATTCATGATTTATTTGATACATATGGTAGAAAGGGAGGAATATTGTGATGAATATATTTTCTTGGTATGCAAAACACGAATTCCTAACCCACTTGTGGGAGTCATACCTTCTGAGCTGATTTTTCACTGGTGGTCGTGGTTTGCCTTGATCCAGGTACTAACATATGTTTTTATCAGGTTTTCCTGAAAACCAGCAAGGTGTTTTGTTCTCTCCCATTGAGTAGAACAATGCAAACAAGATCCAAATCCCAAACTGAACTAAGCAATAGAGTGCTTTAGCCAGTGAAGCTCATCAAACACAGACAATCTTATAAATAAACACAACAAAATGAACTGACTTCAAAGGATCTCATCTGAGGAATCAATAAAAATCCTTGCTACCCAATTAACACAGCATGAATTGTGGTTAAAGATAGACTTCTACAATTAAGATTCTAGGGAGTTGCATTTTTCTAAGTGTAACAGTAGTGCCATTCTAGCACTAGAATGGGGGATGGAAAAATGCTGATGGAATTCTCTTCTGTTAATATTCGAACTGTGTCATTTTGAATTTGCCTCTAGCTGTTAAGAGTGTTGTTAGACTTAGGATGCATCCTTTAAATGCCAGATTGAGCCCATTTAGTTGCATCTACTGAAAAATCTGTGGGAATAGCTTTCTAGGTCTTTTTTGAAACCCTCCAAAGTTTACTTTTATTTGGTGGGGTATCAGAGCTACAACATGGTAGTACAATTATTTTTGTTAATTGGGTAGAAGCTAACAAAATTACTGACATATTTTCTATCTCTTATTTTTATCCCTTACTTTTAGTCTTTGTTGAGATGTATGCATAAACATCACTACCACCTCAAGGCAAGTACCTATTATGATCCCTCTGACAGCTTAATTTCTTGAGGAAAAATGAAACAGTGGTGATATCTTGGACATTTCAAGAAAGGTTGTTGAACAGGAAGTCATTCAGCTAACCTTAAAAAGTCTGATCTGACTTGGAATAGGAAGGAAATTGTTCATTTCCTTAACTCCTTTAGGCCACTAACAGGCCACCAAATGCCTAATTTGCTAAGGGAGCCATGCTTTAAAAAGAAAAAAAAAAAAGAAAGAAAGAAAAGAAAAAGTCCTGGAGGCTTCAAGTGTTCTGCCTTTCTCTTTCCAGACTTCCTGATCTCTAAAACAAGGCATCCCAGGTAGAGGAAGTGAGGACTAATTGGGCACTTACGGAAGCCAAGTTCTTCCTAGATATATTTCAGTTGCCAATAGTTCTTTAATGGCTCAGAACAAGCAATACGATATGGTGGTTCCTTTGGGCACCATGTAGCCAACCATTTTAACCAGCCATCCTCTCCTCAAATAGCTGGCATTTATCAGTTGGAAAAGCTTAAAGATGCCATGCTCTCAAAGGTAGGATTGGGCAGTCCTTGTACCTTGATCTTTCATTTTAAAATACCTTGAGTTATCTCTTTAGATTCTCAGTCCATGGCTTTGCATGGTTAAGAAACCATTTTTTATGCTTCAACGTATTATTCAGGCCTTAAACGTATTGCCACAAATAACCTTGGTGTGATCCATTAAAAAAGAAGAAGAAAAAGGAAAAGAGCAAGCGGGCAGAAGGCAGCAGGATATCTGGATGCCAGATGGCATCAGCTTAGCAATGGGGTTGATTCAATAAGAAGCAAAGGGAAATTCCTGTCATGCATCTGTGTGAACAGAACCCACAAGGCATCAGATGCAAAACGAAAACCCAGTAAGAGTAGCCATGGTGATCCTGTAGTTATTAAATGCCTTGTTTACCTTGTTGATAGTATTTAAATATATAATATTTTACTATATGTTTACATTAGTCCAAATTTATACCTAGTAAGTAGTCTGAGAATGTGGATGGCTTAACTCAGTGGTTAAGAATGTGAATTCACATATTTTTTTAAAAATGGCTAGAAATGTTAATTGTGCGATGTGTTTTTAAATTTCCCCCAAAGAATATGGGGTGAATCAAACATCAGTAATGAATCCAGATAGTGTTACTGTTTATAGTCTCATTATAAAATACCTGAATTACATTCTCTTCATGAATCTCAGGCCACAGAAAAACAATAAGGAATATCTGGTGTATGTATAGAAACAGATTTCTTAAGGATCAAGAGTCATCTCACCTAACATCAAGAAATTTAAATACAATTTGCAGATCCTTAAATCAACAAAAAAGATGTTCAAGCAGCACAAGAAGTTGAGTGTTAGAATTATAGGATACAAAAGCACAAAAGCACTTAATTTGGAGAACTGGTGTATGGCAGAGCTAACGCCTCACCCTCACGCTGGCCAGACTGAATCAGCCCTTACCCCAGGATGGTCTTGACATCTCTCACTTCCAGCTCCATACTTTCTGGGCTCCTCCCACCTACCAAAATCAGTCTCATCATTTGTATTCTCTGCAGCAGCAGAGTGCTCGATTTAAATTCTCTGGCTAATTATATATTTTAGATGACCTCAGAGAATCACTGGACCTGCAAATTGTTCATGCTACCTAATGACAGATGCTAAATTCACCCATAAATCACCTGCTCTATGCCATACTTTGTACCAGGTGCAGGTATTGCAAAAATAACCCAATAGCCCTTGCCCTCAAGAAGGCTTTAATGCATTCTTGTCACAGAAGCAATAGGACTGTGACCAAAGTGTTGAATACTGGCCATCTATTCATGGATTGAACAAATGAGCTAGTTGTCTTTAAGAAATGCTATTTGATGTTTGGGTATGCACAGAATGAGAGTGTTATTGATTTTAAAAGCAATATAGAGGACTTAGTTATTGAATTCTTCAATTCTCTACTACCATATGTCAGAATTGTGTTTACCTCTGAGCTAAAATATCACATAGTTAAGACAGTACATGGTAATGCACAAATATAAGAAATAAATAAGAGAAGAATGTAATATATACACTGAAAGGTTTTGAGAGAGATGTTGATATGAATTGATGTTTGGCAGATTATGATAAAACTGATTTGAAATCTGGCTTTGATTCCAAAACTAGTACTTGGGGAAAGACATTGGATCCTTTTACGTAGAAAATGAATCAGATATTTTGTATCCATATTTGTACCTCAGTTATTCCTACCCCTGTGTTTATAACAGGCTACAGAAACCACAGATAATTTCCTAAAATTGAATTTTTTTTAGATACATCAAGCTTCCAACTGTATAAGTTGGTGAGGGCTTAATCTGTATATTCGTGTGCCCCAACAAGGATACAGCCCTGCTAGGATCAAAGTAAAAAGTGATTTAATTACTGATCATACCTCCATGCAGAGCAGCTTTGGGCACAGTGGCTGAAAGTATGTGAATCTTGGATCCTTAGTAGCAATAAGGAACCCTGGGTAAGTCATTTACCCCTATATGCCTCAATTTCTTCATCTGAGAAATGAGGATGATGATAGTGTCTAAATCATAGGGTTGCTGTAAGGATTAAATTAATATATGTAAAGTACCTGGTATGCAGGAAGTGCTACATATATATTAACTGTTATGATTAGGTCTTTTCTAGCATCATTAATCTTCCTAGAGAATCTTTAAGGGAGCTCACATGTATAATAACAACTCATTATAAATGGAAGAATTGAGGCAGATGTATCTGCCTCATACATCTTATATCTAATGGCATTTGAGCAAGAACCACAAGATTCAAAACTCAGCTAGAGGTTCCCAGCTCACACCACTCCTCTGCCTCTCCTAACTTCTGAGGCTCTCTGAAGGCTCACCTGTAAGCATTATGCTTTTAATTTAGCTCAGTGTTTATACTAAGGGACAAAGGTTAGTTATCTTTAGTTGCATAAAAAGAGATTAATGGGGAAATGCAAAAATGAGTAAGGAAAGTTCAGAAACTGCTTGGGTGAAAAAGCAACATCTTTCAACTCTGAGTTAAATATACTTGATCCCCATGCACAGAGACAGCAAAATCCATAATAAACTCAAGAGAGCAGACAGAGCCATTTTTATGTAGTCATTAGGAAAGCCACGATTGCAAATCAAGAAGTTCTAAATTTGTCAGCCCCTCCCACTATCACCACTGTTACTCATTCTGTAGCTACTTTCAGAAAGCTAAATCTGAACTGTTGCTCAGCTGAGCCCTAGAGAGTGACAAAGAAAAATTAATGGGATCTTTGTGTGCCAAAATAAAGTATAGACCCTGTCACCACCAATATATGTTAAGTCCATTAAGGTCATTTTTAATGAACTGAACTTTTCATTGGAAAGCTTTGCCAAACTTGTTGAATTAAGAGAAAGAAACCTTTACAAAATTGCAAGATAAACTAATTTCACTCCATGTAAAGAAGAAATGGTACGTGAAAAGTACTCTGAGTTTACAATATTTTAAATGTTTATCAAAGTCGGGGAAAATAACATGCATTAAATATGACATTCTAGTATTAAGCCGAGAACTACAAACGCACTGATAGTATCATATACCATAATGGGATCTCTAGTCCCTGGGACGTAGCTTTCAAAATAGTCATACTATCCTCAAGGAAAAGCAAGCTTTCAAATCATGTTCTGTTCACATAAGTCAGAAAAGCAAAAAGAAAGAAAGATGATCTGAAAGAAGTGTCATATCCTCATTTTTCATTTGTGAAGAGAGTGATTTGGCTCCATTCGTATTTGCTACATGTAGTTAGTAATCTGTCTTCCCTTTTCCCCCAAATTTTGTATATGTTGAGTTTTAAAGAGTAGATTAAAACATATAATGGGTTCTTCTAACCATGGGTTCCTCTAACCTAGGAACAATTCTGAAATGCTCCAGAGCCTTCACTGTTGGGGAGCTGCTGGTATGATAAGCCAGTGTTTGACCAGAGTCATGTAAAAATTATTGAAGTCAGCCTTTATCTCAAATATCCTTTTCTTCTATAAATAGCATTTTATTGATATTTAATCACAGTGTGATAGATACAGAATTTCAGCTTGCCTCAAGCTACATGATTACCCAACAAGCATTAAAATGAAATGAGGCCTGCAAATACTGCCTAAGTACAGCTATAAGAAATATAAATGAATAAGCCTACTACTGCTACTAAATTTAGGTACAGTAACTTTAAAAGGTCATAAGAAACTCTTACAACAGGAAAAGGTTTGTATTTCCTCATGCCAATGCCTAGAACATAAAAGTATAATTTAATTCCCTGGAGTTTTTTAGGCTATTGCTTCTTTATCTAGCTTGGTTTCAGTCTTTGGGTCCAAGAACACATCCAATACCCAGTCACTCATAACATCAGCTCTGACCTTGCTATTTATTGATTCATTAATTCATTTGAAGAAATATTTATTAAGCTCCTATTACATGAAGTTTTACCTTTGTTGAGATTTGGTCTGGTGAGGGAGACGGTTATTACATAACGATTGACGTTGTGATTATGAAAGACTGGTAACTGCTCAAAGAAAATACAAAAGTTCCCTAAGAGAGTGTAACAGGGAACCCAATAGGTCTAGGGGTCAAGGAAGTCCTCTTTGAGAAAGGACATAAAGGCTGAGGGAAGAGAGGAGGGTCATTCAGGGAGCAGCCCACGCCAAAATCTTGAGTCAAAAAAGCACTGCACACATTGAAGGAAGTGAAAGAAGACTAGTGTGGCCAGAGAGAGTAGTTACGAGGGGGAGAACAGTGGAAGATAAAGATGGAGAATGGCATAATGTGACCTTGGGAGGGGATTTGTCTTTTTCTCTGGTCACAGTGGGGAACAATTAAAAGCTTTACATTTTAAGATCTCCCTGGCTACCCCAGAAAGAATGGCTTTGTAAAAAAGAGGAAGAAGACAACCAGGAGCTGTTGGGGTAGTCAGCAGAGAAGAGGGTGTTTGCTTCAATGATCATCGTCCACATGGCAGCCCGAGTGGCAGGGCAGTGAGGTGCTAAAGAACACTAATTGTGGGGCCAGCTGATGAGGCTGGTGTGTGTACGAGAACAGATAGACTGAATCGAATCCGGACTCTGCCATTTACTTGGCAGTGTGGCCTTGATAATCTCTGTGTCTCACTCTTACCATCTAGACATTGGGATGAAAATAGTACTATTAAAATATAATTTTTAAAAAGGTACAATCATGACTCTTCTGCAAACATGACCTGTCAAAAATTTTGTTTAATTCATGAATTATTGAAGGAACCAGTAAGATGTTAAAACTAGTTCACATGAGCATCGAATTTGGGAAAGTCTATATTTTCTACCAAACGAAATCATTTGTATTGACATTAACCGAAAAATTTCCATCATTATGGACAAGGAACATCTATATCATTGCCAGCCTTCCACAAGGAAACTTCTCTCTCTATGGAGTTGCAAAATACACCAGCCAGAGATAATCAAAGGCTCAAACTTCCATAGAATTAGAACACCCGTGGAAATCTGTTAGACAATGCCAGCATTTCCTTGAAAAGACAACCAGTAATCTCTTCTGCCCTTTTCACAGTGTTTCTAACAGTCCCTATCTCCCAACAATGTCATAATGAGTTACAGATGTAAAATATATAAACTCACTGCAGGGGTCCTCAAACTTTTCAAACAGGGGGCCAGTTCACTGTCCCTCAGACCGTTGGAGAGTGTGCACTGTGGGCCCGGGATGAGTCGGCTGCTAAGCAGGACAGGCAGCAGCAGAAAAAACACCCAGCGGGTGGGATAAATGTCCTAGGCGGGTGGCATGTGGCCTGCGGGCCGTAGTTTGAGGACGCCTGATATAAAGCATAGATGTGTAAATGTTGTCATTCCTATATCAAGTTGGCGGTAGTGGAGATGGAAAGAAGTAAATGAGTTAAAATGTATTTTTAAGGGAGAATTTATAGAATCTGGCAATCACTTGGAAATGAAGAGTGTGGGTAATTGAGGCGTTAAGAATACCTCCTGAGTTTTTACTTGAGCAATTGGGTAGCCAGTGAATCATTTGCTGTGATGAAGAAGATTGGAAGAGGAATAGGTTGCTGAGGCAAATCAAGAGTTCCATTTTGGTCATTTTAAGTTGGAGAGATGCCTTTCAAACATAAAAGTAAAAATAGCAAGAAGAAAAGGTAGCAATCTGTAGGAGCTAAGAGCATGAAACCTGACTAGCTGTGGACTTGTGCCTCAGTTTCCTCATCTATGTATTAAATGGGGATAATAATAGTTCCTATCTCATTGGGTTCTTGTTAAGATTTAACAACTTTTATTTATAAAGCACTTAGTGCCTGGCACATAAGCAGCACTATATATATTTTTGATAAATAGATAATTAAATTAATGTTTATTCTTTTCAAAGAAAAAAGTTCTAGACTAGAGACTAATACTTAGAAGTTTCCCACACATTGCTAGTATTTGAAACTGAGAATCATTGACAAACACATTGGAAGACAGCACAAACTGAGCCCTGAGGCACTGCAATATTACAGTTTGAGAATAGGAGAAGGACCTAGAATAGGAGACTGTGTAGGAAGTGGCCAGAGAAGAAAATCAAGAGAGTTTGATGTCATGTAATTCAAGAGAAGAGAGTCCTAGAAGATGAAAGCAATGGTCAATTGTGCAGCATGTTAGAATGTCACTGGGAAGAAGACAGATAAGGATTAGATTTGTCAGGAATAGCAGAAGATATGAGGCCAATATTCTTAGAAACTGAAAACTGTCTTCCTCCTGCCATTTCTCTTACTGTTAAAGAAGAGTAGCCTCCTAATGGTCAACAGAGTCCCTCTTTTAACAAGACTCCTTCTAATATCTTATCTGGCACCATATCAAAGAAAGGCTAGGGCAGAAATGTGAGATGGCTTTAACAAAGTCCCCAAACATACGAGACTCCAGGCTTTGAAAGAAACCAGTAGTCTCTAGATGAATTGGAACTTTCAGAGTACACATCCTCCACAACATTTCCTTCTAGAATAAAGTCTCTTTGAAAGGAAAATGTGCTCTTTAATGTAGTCAGGTTTTTTCCCCCTGCTTCTAGCACTAAGCATTTTCTGTAAGAAAGCCATTGAGGCATTCTTGCAGAGAAGCCAGCTGTCTCTCAAAGAATGCAAAACAGCATCATTATCATGAGAAAATGAAGTGTGCTACTTGGAAAATGCTTCTAACTATAGCTCTGCCAGTACTGCCTTGGTATATTTTGTAGTGAAGTCCTTTCCTCAAATTATTACTGGTTAGCAACATTAGACAAGAGTAGTCATTAAATTTTTTCTTTTCAAATACTGTAGCTGTATTGGTGGCTGCATCAGAACTGTCATTGGTTTTGTAGTTTTAATTTCTAGAATCATTCTGTTCTTGGTTATACTACTGGGGTACCTTACTGTGCTGAAGACCCCTCATAACCTGGGCATGATACTTAAGGATTTGAGGAATCTATGAAAAGAAGGGCTACTGTCAGCTGTTTTGTGGAGTGATGTCCTGGACACCTTTGAAAATTTTCACTTGGAGAACTCAATATGAGTTGCATAATGAGTATGAATTATTTGCAGCTCCAGAAAGTTGTAAACTAACAACAGCAGTTGAGAAATATTTTCAAAATTCCACATTCAGGTCAAGTATCTTTGAGTAAAGATCTTTCATAGTAAGTTAGATTCTCATTTATTTGGAATGATTTAGGTATGGCTCTAAGTTAATGTAGAGGGATATTTTGGATAAGTATTGTCCCAAGACTTTAATGTTCCAATTATACTTTTAAATAATCATTTTAAGGTTGCCTTAGTATTGTAGATTTTATAACTAATTCTAAAATTCCTAAAGTGATTCAATTGAAGAGTTGCCTTCCCTTTGTAACATTCCAAAGAATTTTTGTTTACTTATTTTAGAGAGTGTTTAAAAATCCTCCCTTCCAATTTCATTGAAAGACATTAAATAACTAAAGTGTTTTTACATGAGATCTGATCTCATGTAAAAGTGGGAAGTAGAGGAAAGTAGAAGTAGAAAGGTGTTTCCCTTTCCCTTTTCCAAGTTTCTTTCTCACCCAGCAGCAATTTTTCCCATATATCCAAATGCCTCTTTAGATGCCAAAATGACAGGCTTGGGTTTAGGTAACTGCACCTTTTCCTAAAGATTTTACTACATTAATGTCTCAAGGATTGCCCAGAATCAGGAGAAGAACCAACTTTTCAAATTTAAAGAAAAAGAATAAGGAGAAAGATGAGGTTAAAAAGAAGATGAGACAATATGAAATAACATATTTTTACCAACAAAGTGATTATCTTGCCCCCAAATGACATGTTTACATTAAATAATTTTTAGTTAATTCAGAAAAGAATTACTTAAACAATATTTTATTTTTTCAATATACTATTTTCCAGATTCATTCTGTGGCCACTAGTTAGTTAATGATAAAATTTTCAAAAGGGAAACCCCATGATTCTAATGCAAATGTAAAATGAACATCTGTCAAAGATTTTATTTACATCATTAATTAATGAGGGAACTGGTAAGATGTTACAACCAATTCAAAGGAAATTTAAAAGAATGATACATATTTAGGCAAATAATAATGCTGAAATGAATTTACAAATAGATGCAAAATGGGTCTATCAACAGAGCAACAATCACTTGCATTCCACTAGACACAATCTGCATTTCTATGGGCAAGAATCATATAGAGTGGTAAAATAGCTCAACATCAATGGAAGGCCAACATAACCAGAAAATATGCGCTTTTTTAAAAGGATACCCAGTAATCTGTTTGATTCATGTCAAAGTCTTTCATAATTTTTCCCTACACTATTCAGTTTATTCCCTTCTCTTTCTTCACCCTACTATCATGCTACCACTTTCATACACAAACATACATCAAATGAAAAAGATAAAAAGAAATCCACAACCCCTGTAGTAATCATAGCTCAAAATGTAATAAGACTGAAAACTATACCAAAACTGAGTATTTTTAATGTGACTTCATGCACATTTCAGTTTGCATTTTGAAACTAGATCATGAGACTAGTAACAGCATCAAAATAACGTATTTATAAAGCTATTCTTATTTTGATAATCCCATAACATATATGTGATAAAGGAAGAGAGAGGAAAGTAATAGGGAAAAAAAAGGAAAAGTTAAATGAGTTACTTACAGACTGCGTGTACATAAAACTCGAGCGTAACTCTGGCTAATATCTGTGGTGATATGAGACTAATTAACCAGCAGTAAAATGCTTCTGTTTAGCATTATATAATAAAGTGAGTGTTTTTATTATTCAAGGCATGCTTCTGACTCCATAATAGTCACTAATAAACTAAACCACATAGGGATTTTAGAAGTGAATTTTATTGTCACTGTTTTCTACTTCATAAAAGAGACTATGGTAATTAATCTAATTAAAGCCTAAATTTTTTTTGAAATGAAAAGAACAAGTAAGCTTGCAAATAGGAGACCACACAGAAGCATAAATCATTCATTTGCCAGGTGTGTGGGGTTTTTTCAACTTCCTCGAGATGAAAAGGCTAAATGTAGAAACCAGTCACTTCTGAAGTTTACACCCATCTTTTAAAGCAGTGGTCCCCAACCTTTTTGGCACCAGGGACCATTTTCATGGAAGACAATTTTTCCACAGACCAGGGAGGTGAGGGATAGTTTCAGGATGATTCAAGTGCATTACATTTATTGTGCACTTTATTTCTATTATTATAACCAAAAGAATCTTTAAATTAAACTTCAATAAGAACCTTTTCATTGTCCGTCTGCACATCAAAATTATTAACATACTTTTAAAAAAAATATTGTACTCCATTTTAAGGTCCCACTTTAAAAGTTCTAACTCAGCAAGTGCTATTCAAGATGAGACTTCTGAACATTAGAATTAAACTTTCTAACTCACTTGCCTGCCCTCTCACTGACCTTGCTTCCTCCCACTTGTGGCCAGAAAACTCAACATAGTACATACAGAGTTAGGAGATCTAGGGACTTGGGGAAAAGCTTCATATGAAAACCGGCTATTATTCATTTGGCCATTTGCACTATCAGATATTTTTCTTTTGAAACATAATCTCCTGCCTTCAACAAGAGAGAATATATTATACCATACACTGTATGCACTAGAGAAATTAAGATGACTGCCAAAGGACAGCACCACTTAAAAACCAAATTGTTTTTAATTGGTGTGAACTTGATGAAGACCTAAGGATAGTGGATTGGGAGATAAGCCAGTGAGGCTGTTTTATATTTGATAAAACTCTCATTTGGGAGACATAAAGCAGATGTTTATTGTTTTTGCTATTAACCCTAAATGTCTAGATAGTAAAAAAAATACACACATGTGCATGCATATATCTACGTGCTCACATAATTATTATATATTTTTTTTCACTTAACCATGCTGCTTTAAAATAAAGAACTTTCAACTATTGCAACAAGTTCATGGGGTTTTAGTAGCATCCCCTTTCTATTTTGTGTGTTTTTGGTGTATCTTCCTGATTCTGGAAAGAGAGAAAATGCAAAGTCATTCACCTTATAGGCAAGGAGAGCTGAAAGTCCAGTCTGTGCATCATTTATATTCTAGATTTCATTTGGGACTCACTTTGAAAACATAAATCAAGTTGGCTACTTGTCATTCTATAAGCTTATATATGTGGAAAGAGATGGAAACTAAGACCCAAAATAATTTTGGGGATTATGTAAGGATCTCAATGTGTTTGACATCTCTTCCAAATATTCTATTCTATGCTAGGGGTTGGAGAAATACAGGCCACAGGCCAAATCTAGACCCTTCCATAATCATCCCATCCCCACCCCCTTTTTACAACTAAGGTTTTTTGGAACACAGCCACACTTCTTTATTTACATATTTCACACCATAATGGCACAGTTGAGTTGCTGCAACAGAGACCACGTGGCCTGCAAAGTCGAAAAAATATATTCTCTTGGCCCTTTACAGAAAAGCTTGCTGACCCTTGTTCTGTTGTAATAGTCACTGAAGAGGACTACTATAGGCGACAGAATAATAATCCTTCCTGCATAGGAAAAGCTAATGGGCGCAGTTCTTTTTGAGATACTACCATCTTGTGGATTTGAAAACAAAAATTTGGCACCGTGTTATTAAAGAAGCATTGTTTGTCACACTATTGTCAAAGTTGGCAGGCTAATCATTTGCTTTCCCATCTTTCTAATGTACAAAATAGTTTAATATGTGTTTTCCTTCATGTCTACACCTGTGTCGTAAAATGCAGTGCTTGTGTATTTGTTGTGATTCTTGTTCCAAGAGCCAGGCAGGTGGATGTGAATCTGTAATAAGAGGTTTAAAGTGATTTTGATTGCAGGTTTTAGTTTTATATTTCTAAAAAAGTCTCCTGCAGGTGGCATTCTTTAAAGAGAGAAGACTTTTTAATCGTCTAGGATACTATTTTTTCCCAAGTTCTCTAGGTGCAGAAGATGGAAGCAAAGAAGTCAAAAACAAGAGAAGAAGGTGACATTGTGATGAGGGTATCTTGGGAATAATTCAGGGTGGCCATGTCACCCTTGTCCACCTTCCTGACAGGGTTGTATGGTGACCTTTCTTCTCTCCTAGTGGATGGCAGTTCAAAGGTGGCTGGGGTCAGGCCTTTCTCGAAGGGTCTCTTTCTCGAAGCCATGCCTCGGAGCACTGTGTGCTGCTTTGGGGGAAGTCTCATCTCCTGACCAGCCCACTTCTTTCTGCTCCACACAAGGCCCAAACTCAGGCCCAGGAAACATCTTTGTTGTGGTCCTTCAAGTTTGAAAACTTGGATTGGTTTACTGTTAGAATTTCAATTTCCCTGAACTAGATATGAACCATTTGCACTTGCTAGTATTTAATACTATAACCTTCTTATCAGTTCTTTCATTTGCTGCCAAAGTCAAGGTTAGGGAGCCAGGTTTCCATGCCTCCTCAGCACGACTCCCTGTGAGAAAGCAATAGGATCTTGGAAAAATTTTTAAAAATGTAGCCCAAAGTTCTTTCTCTGAATTATTATAGTGACTTTTTAAAAATGTTAGTGGTTCCCTCTGGGCTTTTTTTCCTAGGCTCCTCTCAAGGTCATTGCAGTTATGGCCATGGTTGATTCATGGGGGGAGAGGAGGAGGGTAGAGGCTGGAGGGACATTTTTTGGAATTGGGATATTTTCCTACATGCCAGAGAAACTCAGAGAAAAACCCAATTCTCATTCGAATGGCTTCTTTCAGAGGACGGGGTGTGGAGGATGTTGGGCAAACGTGTGTGAATGCGGAACCGCTGGTGCGCGGCGACATGCCTGAGGATTTAAATTTGTAGCGTGGCTTTTCTCTATGATATAAAAAGAATTGGAGTTCAGACTAATTCAAAGAATGTGTGAGGAACAGGACTTTGTGCCATTCTTGGAAACTTACAAAAAAAAACACCTCTTTATACATATAAATAAATCTTGGGAAGCACATTAAGCAGAAAAGCAAAGAAAGTTACTGAGATCCAGATCCAAAAAAAAAAAAAAAATGTTTCTTTAAATATCTCCAAGGGCTTATTTTATTATAGTTTTTAGTATCAGTATTAGTCTGCTATAAGAATAGCCAGCATCTTGCACGAGGCACAAGTGCTGGGATTGAGAGCGAGGAGAAGAGACCACCGGTTCTGTGCTCTGAGGAGCTGCCGCTGTGTGCGAGGCAGGGCGGAAGCAGGTGGGCTCTGGCTGGAATGTCTTACAGCTGGGAGTTCGTGTGACATTCAAAGCAGCAAGCAACCCAGAAACAGTGGCAGATGAGCTCATGAGCTGAACTGAAGCGCCATCCCAGAACAGGTCGGAGGAGCCCTGAGCACACACACCCTGGGCCAGCTCCGGGCAGCGGGGGCAGGCGGCATGCAGCCCCTCACGACCGCCACGGCCTCCTGCCTGGGGCTTCTCACCCTCTCCTCTTGTCTGCTTGCCGACTGCAGGTTCATCCCAGAGGCCTGGTCGGCCTGCACGGTTACCTGTGGTGTGGGCACCCAGGTGCGAGTCGTCAGGTGCCAGGTGCTCCTGTCTTTCTCTCAGTCCGTGGCTGACCTGCCTGTTGACGAGTGTGAAGGGCCCAAGCCGGCCTCCCAGCGTGCGTGCTACGCGGGGCCATGCAACGGGGAGATCGCCGAGTTCAACCCAGACGAGACAGACGAGCTCTTTGGTGGCCTGCGGGATTTCGACGAGCTGTATGACTGGGAGTACGAGGGCTTCACCAAGTGCTCCGAGTCCTGTGGAGGAGGTAAGAAGCGAGGCTCTGGCTCAGGTCCCCTCGTGCCCTCTTTCTGTCGCTTCTCTCCCTGTGTGCAGCTGGGTCATGTGACTGCCTCTAGTCCAGGCGTGATAAGGAGGCGGGGAGGCAGCCATTCTAAATGCAAAGCATACTGGATGAAACACAGATGTATTGTTCTCCTGCCTCCAGTGGCTCTCGGACTGTCAGCTGGGAGTGGCCAGTACAATGAATGCCTTTGCTTTCAGTTGTCATTCTCGTGATTTGCAATATATCATCATGTATTTGACTGAGAAACACAGTTGACACTGGCCTGGCAATGCTCTCAACATGCAGTTTGATTGATCTATGCCCTTGCCTCAGTGCATGTGGTGTGAACCAAGACCCAACATGACAAAACATTCTGCTATTCCCAAGAACGAGTTAGAGATTCTTCAATGTACTCTAATAGGTGTTGGCTGATTCCCCAATACCTAATTATATATAGGAGAAGAGACTATAAAGGGTAATTAACACAGTGGTTACCTGGAGCTGGACAGGAGCTTAAAGATCAAAGTCTGACCCCACCCCCATTTGACAGATGAAAAGACTAAGATGCAAAGAAACAGTGACTTGTTCAAGAACACACAGCCACTGAATGGCAGAGCTTTTCTTTCTCTGTCCGGTGTCTTTCCGTGTTGCCACATGTCTTTAACCACCTAGAGAATTCCTGAAGCTTTCTCTTTTTAAATATTAATGTGAAATGTTTTCATGTATAGTCACCTGGTTCTCTTAGGTGTATTCCATGGTGATAGAGCAACAGATTCAGTGATTCTTTATTCAGACGTTATAAACAAACTTGTAGTGAGAGAGGAGAGCATTGAAATCAGCAATTAATTCTTCAAGATTACGACCTTTCTTAAACTATAGAAAATGCATTAGATCTGTATTGCCACCGTCTCCCACCTCTACTCCCAAGAGAGATTTTGAGAGGTGAGGGAGTGCCATGTCCCTCTCCCTGCCTACTAGCAACCCCTTTGGGCATGTTGTGGGTCTGCATTCCCAGCAAAGATTCTTGCTTAACCGGTAGAGAAAAGTGCTGAAATTATTTCCCAAATCAGTTTTCTAAACCATGACACTTAGGAAAATCTTTTAAAATGCATCTTTTGAAACAATTGAGAATGTAAGTGTAAACATGCCCACATTGTTCACATGTCATTGAAAAGGAACAAACAGTGGAACAAGTACTAGCAAAGAATCAATTTTCTCCAGCGGGCCTTTTAGTGAGCATTTCATAGTCCTGACCTTGAGGTTCTTGTTTGTTTCTACATCTTCCAGTTTCAAACTCTGGAATTCTGAAGTGTTTTAATGGAGAGCCCTGGTATTTTAAAACCTAAATTCTTCCAAGTGATTCTGGAAGACAGTTTCCTGGAACGCAGCTAATGTAACTGTGTTCATATGGTGCTCTTCATTCACTTTGAGGACATCTTTTCTTTCATGCTTAATGGAGGAGAAGTGTTAAATAAGCTTTGGTGATCTCTGAGGCTGGACAGGCGCTGAGAGGTCAGGTGGAAAGGCCATGGCCAGTGGCTAGAGTTGCTTTCCAATATAATGAATGACTCAATTCAGAGGGCTGTGCTTTTATCCCCAATTTCCATGATCACCTGAATTGAATGATCATTATTTCTAGTCTAAAACAAATGTGCTTTGAAAAATAAATTATTTATGGTCTCTCAGTTATGGTTCTCATTTACAAGTCAAGCCTGGAACTTTATGAACAGATGGAAAAAATAGATGCAGTCATAGAATATATAAATAACCAGATACCTTTATCTTTCAGAGTCTAAGCATTCTGCTGACCAACCAGAGGTATAAAATTCAAAGTGTAGAGTGTATGTGGAATGTATTTAATTTGAAATGTTTTCAGAAAATGTTGATTTAGAAATAAGATTTGGATGTTTGATTTACAATTGATCTCTACCTAGAGAAACTGAGTGTCTTTGTATAACATAAATTGCACATCCTTTATCTCCAAGGCAGGGTAAAGTTACTGAAATTTCTTAGGTCTTTAAACGTTGACAACTGAGCACACTTACCTACAGTTATGTCACTGTGCCAAGGTAATATATTTATGCAGAGAATGTTAGAGTTGAAAATTCCAAAGTGGTGAAAATAAGCTTGGGTTATGTGGTCCATCTGATACCCATATGCACTAAGAAATTCTTTCAATATATGGGACATGTATATTTTCAAATCATTGTTTGGCAGTAACATTTTACTGTATTATCAACTTTGATCTTTCACCAAAATATAACCCACAGGGTTATATATATTTTTAATCATTCTTGCTGTAGCCAACCCAAAACATGCAGGATTAACAAATAGATTTTAAATCAATTTGGGGTTGTAGGGCCAGTCAGGCTAATTTTATTGTTTTTGCAATCTCAAGAGATGAAATTGGATAGACACAAAAGTAACCTTTCCCCTAGCAGAGGTAGCAACCAGAAGGAACTAGTTAGTAATTTAGTCTGTAGTTGGTGGCTGCATTTCCCTGAGCTGTCATCAAATGTCGTGTAACAATTATGCTATTCTGGGAGATATAAACACTGAAAATCCCATTTTCTGGAACATTGAAAGTGAGCCTAACCTGCTTAGATCTGTGCCCCGTGTCCCCCTGGCACATCCTCGTTCTATTTTAATGTCCCATATGTGAACTGCTAGATGTTGTTAAGGAAAGCAGGTTTAATCCTGATCAGCTTTACGAAAGTAAACTCGTAGGTGGTAAAACCCACATTAACATCTAGCTGAGGGAAAACTCGAAATGGGCTTCAGCAAAAATGGAAGGTGAAGTCTTGTACCTATTGTTGCCTTTTCCTGATGAGTCCTCTCTCCTTTTGCTTCTGTCAAGAAAGGAAAACCCAGAATCCTAAAGTACTGTCCTTAAACATGTGTTCCCTGTTGGTTACAAATGTTTTTCTAACAGCATATATTAGCTTCTTTGGAAGGATCACAGCATGATGAGCTAACTTCTCGCATCCTTGCCTGCCTCCCCTGGGCCAGCTATACTGTGAACTCAAAGGTGAGGTCCTCAGAGCGTTTCCCTCCTCCAGCTTCCCACGCTGCCCGTTCCAGGGAAGCTCCCTCACTCCGTCCCACCTCCCCTTGGCCTCAAGTGCATGCTTAGAATGCCCTGCCCTTTAGCCGTTGCATTTGTTCATCCTGCAAAAATTTATTGTGTGTTGACCACAGGGCTGTTCCCAGATACTCCTTAATTACGACAGAACCTCTGTCCTTAGTTTTCCTCACCACCCTAGGCCCCACCTAAGAGTGCTGAGGCAACTGGTCCCTGTGACAACGCAGATTTAATGCACAGTGTTGCAGAGGTCTAGCACATTGTTTTAGAATGCCTTAGAGAAGAATTTAGTAACTCTGGAATGCTGCTTAATCTCAGCATTTAATTACCCCATCGGTGATTTTTATCTTTGAGCTATGATTATTGGTTTGGGGGAAGGTAAAGTTGTGTTTTACATATCTGAGCGAGGAGATTATTGATGTCTTTCTAGAAATGTAGTCCTTACTACCCCCATTTTTTTGCAGTCTTAAAAGGGCCTAAGTTCTATAAATAGGGAGTTCACACAGTGGAAACACAGGTCACATCACTCACACACCCTCCCACACACCTGAAGCCAGCACCTTCGAGTAAGGCATGTGGCAAGCCCTCTGGCCACTTCCTGCCTCAGAATCATCAACCCATTTCACAGAAAAAATTTCATAAGGTTTTCAACAGCTGCATAAAGCTAAAATATAGTATATTTTACAGTCACATTTAGAATCTCTTGAATACTACCAAGTAAGCAAATGAATTGAAAACTTAATTTCTAAGATAACCACAGCTCTAGATTCTGCATGGAATAGTATGCTACATCCAGTGGCTTGCCATCATTACCTTAATAATGCCAGATGATTCCAGTGGGAAGTATCAGTGATGACATCAACAATTTCTTATGAAGTGTTTTGCTCTATCCTCATACCATGAATTTCAAATGGCTCATCCCAGCTGCAACCAAGAAGAGAACACCCTGCAGTCAGCATTACAGAATGTGATGGAATAATTTGAATGTCTAGCATAAATCTCAAAGACTCCACCCTGAGCTGACCATGATATATTTAAATTAAATTTTGAAGTACATTAAAAATGTAAAAAAAAAGAAAATATAAAGGATACCATCATGGCCACAGGGTAAATACTGTGACTGATTTGGGGGGGAAAAGTTTGATTTATCAGACTTACAAGGAAGAAAGAAAAGTGATTTGGACTCTGGCTTTGAGATGTCACTTTTAAAATGATGGTCTTGCTAAGTGACATAGGGCAGTGTAATATCAGGAAGCAGTGGGCAGTCAATTGAGGTGATGACTTCTTGGAGAAACATAAAGTACATAGAAGGAAGGCAGCCACAGGGATAAGAAGAGATGGGGCAATTGTACTATATCAGGTACTATTTGATGAAGCAATTGCAGAAAATAAAAATAAGAAAATTTGTGTATATTGCTAGATCTATATATAATTAATTACATGGATAGTCGCAGACTCTGCTATAATGATATACAAATATCTAACTATAGATAGGTATCTTTGGATGTAAGTTTCTACATACACAGCTATATATGGCTGAAAGCAAATTAGCAAGAATGTCCTGTCTCGCCTCTTCCCTTAAACTGAACTCTGCTGAAATGATTCCAGACAAATGTCTAAATTAATCCTGAAGATCTCTAGGGAAGCAAGGATGACAGCCTCTTGGTATTTTTAAATGTTAATGCTATCAGTCAGTGCTAAGGACAAAGCCACCCTCAGCTTCATCATTTAGCAACTGTATAACCTTAGACAAATCTTTTCACCATTGTAAGCCTCAGTTTTCTTATCTGTAAAATGGGATAGAAATAGTGCTTACCTTGTGGAGTTGAGAGGACTGAATGATACAAACCAAGCTCTTAGTCTTGGTACCTGGCTAACAGTGGGCACCCTGTACATGTTAGCTATTGTTATTATGATTGTGGGCACCAGAATGACATGTCTGGTCATTACATTACCCATTTAAATGTTTCCCTGCTCCAGGAAGGTCTCCGCAAGGGATCGTTCAGACCACCTTGGAAGACCTGCCGAGTAATCTTGTCCCAGTCCCTGCTCAAACTCCTCTTTTACTTGTGTTGCATTACAGTGTACGGATGTCAGTACGGAGATTGTTTTCCATGACTGTTATTGTACATCTTATTCTCTTTCCTTGTTCTAATTTCCAAAGCTGCCCCAGGTCACCAAAGAAATGAACCAGGATCAGAAGGAAACCAGCAAAGGCTGGAGTCCTGGAAGCACGGCCTGGAACACAGCAGTTTACAGAATGTTGGATATTAAAATGTGGCCTTGAGCCTTCCTTCCAAATACAGCTGTCTCCTCTTGATTAAAAGATAATGTGTAAAGGTCTTGGGGCCCTTTTTTTTGTCACCCTTGCACTCCTTCTGCATTCAGTTACCATGTTTCAGCATTGGTGGCTATATGGCTTGGTGGCTTTCTATTAGTATTTCAACAGTATTTGGAGGGAGTGGCCCTCTCTGGAAGCACGCTTACAGGGATCGCAAGCTTATGAGTCCTTTCTCCCACATCCAGAGATGCTTGATGAGATTAGCAGTCCTGGGCATTAAACTGCCGTCTCTGACATGCAGTGAGAGTCCTACCGATCACAGAGACCTCCCACCAGCTGCCTTGTCTACACTTCATCACCCCCCACACACGCCCACTCGGCACTCTGGCCTGACAGTGTGATTTGTACACAGGTGTCCAGGAGGCTGTGGTGAGCTGCCTGAACAAACAGACTCGGGAGCCTACTGATGAGAACCTGTGCGTGACCAGCCGCCGGCCCCCGCAGCTCCTGAAATCCTGCAATTTGGATCCCTGCCCAGCAAGGTAAGGGATGTGTTACCTGCTCTGCCATCCAGGACTGTGTGCAGGACTGGGTGCATCTTTCCAGACCAGAGTGCTCGTTGTTACCCAATGTTTTGAAAACCAATTAGCATCAGTTCAAACTTTTAGTCAAATCCACTTAAATTTAATTGAAACCAGGGCTTTAGAATTCCAGCCCAATCAATGATCACGCAGAGTCCAGAAGGCACTGTTCACTGAAGCGGGCCTTGTGGCATGGCTGGTATGTGCACGTGCCACATGGTTGCTTCCCCTAAAGAAAACACTAACTGACCACAAACTTCATGGGCTCTGCCACCTTTTAGCCTGTGTCCCCAAGCACTAACACTACAGTAATGAATTGGCTTGGGAATTGCAAGGTATAAGGAACTGAAGTGTCTGGGTGGTATAACTGATCCACTGTGAAATCTGTATGCACACAGCATGCAGATTCATTATAGCATGCTCTGGGTGGGGGGTGTCATTCCACATGCGTAAAATCAATTAGAGCATTTCATTGTTCAGCCCTGCCTGGGTCTCATTATTACTCAACCTGGAGTCACAGCCTTGATTGAGTTAATCAATCCAATCATTGCTTCAGTCCACACAATTTTATGGTGTCTTGAGAGACTTGCCTTTTAGATAGTTCTTTTTGAGCAAATCTCATATATAATTCTGATTTGGAAGAGAGACATTTAAAGAACCAAAGCCAGACTTTCAAATCTGCTGATGGAATGAAGAATGTTACTGGATAAGGTCAGATTCTAGATAAAAAGGGAAATGCTGGTTCTGACTGATATTTCTTCTCTTTCTGCAAAGTGCATCACACAAGAAGCAGTGTTTTGCTTTCAAGATTAACAGTAGTTTGCTGGTCTTATTTCTCAGCCAACTCGATTCCTTTCTTTGAGACATAGAAGGTACAGATTGTGGCCTCTTCCAGTCAGATTGGAGGCACAATCCCGTAGTGACACTTCTGCTGGTCACCAGAGTTGTTCTGTGTGTTGATCTGAATGGTAGGCCTGAACTTCCCTTCTTCAAACACATAAATTAAGAGGGCTACTAGTGCTGCATTCTCCAAGGCAACCAGAGAATTAGTCAGCCACTGCTTGGAGAAGCACCCCACCCATGAGAACTGCAGCAAGCAAAAGAAAGTCAAGGGCTGGGCCAAGAAAAGCTCTGATCCAATGTATGGAATCCTGAAGGACCTCTTTTTCTATCCTTGTACCACCTGTTGTCACATCTCTGTCCTAACTGCACAGCTCTCTAGTTGGTTGTGCCTAAGATCTAAGTTCATGGACAAAGGGGCAAAAACTCTTCTATTTGTCTGTAGTTCCCCATATGGGAAGAAGCAGAGTGGCTTCTGCACACACAGCCTGAGAGGCCCCAGCTATGCCTGGCTTCTCATCCACCTCCATCACCCACTACCTGTGCAGCCTAGAGCCTTTTACATTTCTGCAGAATGAACTGGTTGCAGGAGATGATCTGAGCTCACTGTGGCCAGCTCAGATATCCCATGATTCTTCATTACTTTGCAGGCAGAAGCATTGGGCAGCTACTCTTACTTCTTTGTGCTGATAATTGCTGTCTTTTCTGTTCTCCATATTTGCTATCGTTTGAAAAACAAGCAGAAGAGTCTTTCTAACCACATTCCAGTGTTGTGATGACATTCAAATGCTACAGTGGGCTGAGGCAATGTCAAGGGCTCAGTACCTGGGCCTTGCTGAAAACCTGTGGGGATTTGTGGCCACTAAACCCTCCTTTGAGGAGCAAAAGGAATAGGATACAAGATATTACTTCTCATCCTCAAAGTACTCACTATGGTTAAATTAGACATGTTTAATTTACCTTATGACCTTTTTAATGACTCATGGACAAGAACTGTTGTTGGGCTTAATGTTGTTGCATTTGCTCCAAAAAACAACTCACTTCATTGGTTTCCCACCAGCCAACTGTCAGGCTGACAGGCAAGACTTCTCACTGGGTACAGCCAGGGATTTCATGGGTCAGCCATACATGGTTGAACATTTATAGAATGATACTAGTTAAAACAATAAAGGAGGCCAAAATACAGCAGCCTGATATGACTCACTCTCTTCATCTCCCATCCAAGAGCCAAAGTAGATTTTCATTTTAAAAGTAAGATATATGTACAGAGGTGCCTCTCTTGTGGAATATTTCAGTCTGACATCAGGGGAAAAGCTCTCCTCTTCTCCTTGGTGTAAGATGTATGCAGAAGAGAAAATGTGTTCTATAGGGACATAACAGTGTGTGTTTTCCTGTGCAACTTCTGCTCAGTTGGGAGTAATTTAGATTTTTAATTCACAATTCTTATTCCACGTGGTTCGGTGTTCCCTGTACATTATGGTGCATCCTCTGATGGGATGCAAGTTTCCATAAATTGTCTCTTAGGCTCTCGGTCTGTGCTGATATCCATGTGTTTAAAAAATACCATAACATTTTCTGTGGGACATAAAGAAATGATGTCTCGAGTCTTCATCACTGGGCTTTTGTCTCTGAGACGTGGCCCCTGAGTAAGATGAGTAGCTTTCCCAGGAAGTTGTGGGTCCTATGAACACCAGTTAGGAAGCCACTTTCTTGTTTGTGGTCAGAGTTACTAGATCACATGGAGAATACCAAAGGCCCTAGGGGGCAAGTCCTGTTTGCGTGGTCTTTCTAAGATGAAACGTGGCTTCTCCTGACTGAATCTGTGTGATGGCAGAACTTGTATCAGAAGCACATGTCTATCCTTCACCAGGTTTGGGCAGATACATCCTCATACCTAGTTATTCACAGTAGGAAGGGTGTGTTCTTAAGCTGGAGGTATTCTAATTGTTCCGGTTTGTGTGCATGTACCTGTGTGCATGTGTGTGTGTGCACATGCATATATGTAATATCTACATTTTTAGGGCACTTTTAAAAATAGTTTTCTATTGAAGAAGACTAGATTTTATAGTCCTTGCTATCAGCTTTATGTCTTAATCTGCCCCTCTATATCCCTACCACACAGTTTAATGTTTGACACATAGCAGGTGCGTATTAAGTGTTTATTGGATAAATGAGTATGAGGAGCTGGGGCTAACCTTTTAAGGAGAAATGTTTAGAGTAGCCCGTGGTATCAATGATAACTGGGAAGAACTAGATGCCGTCTCTCCTCTCCTTCCTCCTTATCCCTTCTCTCTCACCTTCCAGATGATGCTGATTCTTTCCTTAATCTTAGGGCTTTAAATACCAATTTAAAATAAATAGCTTTAGGATTATAACCCTGTAGGTTATCAGCTGTGTATGGCAAAGTACCACTCCTCTCCAAAGTAAGGATACAGGGTACAGCTGTAATGTAAGGGAAAGGGACAGGTAGGGGTTGAGAAAGTTGTTAGCATCACCTAGGGAGAAGCTTGATAGTTGGGAAAGAAGGAAGGTAGGATATGGAGGACAGGTGTTAATCCCTTCTGAACCTTGCCTAAAATTGACCATAAGAAATTAGGACCATGTTTGCTTGTGAGTCACCAGTGAGAATTTTCCATCAAAGTTAATAGCAAGAAAATGATCATTACATGAAAGAAAAGTCATTTTAGGCATCATAACCACTGTCTGAGTCATTTGTGTGGAGAAGCCACACCACCCTACCAGCCCTTCAGTGGTGAGTTAGACCAGCTCAAGGGAGAAATATCCAAAAATGAGCTAAGACCAGTTATTAGGAAAGAAGCCTCCTGTTCCCAAAAAGAAAGTTTTCTAAGTATTATAATTGCACAAGTAATACATGAATATTATCATTCTTTAAAACTCAAGCACAGCAAAAGTAATCAAGAAAGATAGGTATACACTCCTGTTTCACCACCATATTCCACAGTTTTAGTCCCTTCCTCTCTCCAGAGAAAACCATTGCTCATGGTGTGGTACATACCCTTCCAGACCTTTTACTATGAGTTTATATACAAATATATAAACATAAACAAATATTTAATTTTTTCCCTTTATAAATGGGATCTCATCACATGTACTATTTGGCAACATGATTTTTTTTACTTACTATGCACTAAAGATCTTTCATATCCCTGCGACCACCACAGTAAAAGACCCAGCAGATAGATTTAGACCTGTGATTGAATCCCGCCCTGTCACTGTTGGCTATCTGGCCTTCAAGAGGTCATACACTTTTTTGAATCCTCAATTTCCTCATATCTAAAATAAAATCATATTAGACACTTACAAAAATTCATTCTCTTCTCCTTCCCCTTCATTTGTTGGTTATAAATACTTCTAATTTAAAAGACAACATGATTTTCTAAAAATTCAGTACTTAAATTTGATTTTTTTAATTCAACTAGGTCTTAATAATTAAGCTTCACCAGCTATCTTCCTGGATTATAACAGCAATGATATGAGTAGCCCAAGGAAAACCAAAAAGCACTACCTTAAAAAAAAAAATCTATGACTGTTATTAATTACAAGCATTTGATAGCTTGGCCAGCATGTGTTGAAAAGATTTGGTAAACGTATGAGGAGGAGGGGAACGAAGTCAGCAATGAAAGCCAGATGGCCAAAAATGAAGGAAATTCCAGGCAATTTCTGCAGCTTTGTTCTAACATACTTTTTAAACTAAACTTTTATTTCTGTGCAACAGAGAACAGCTGAGTGGTACAGAATAGATAAACAGGGAAGGGGGAAAAAAGCTCATAATTCCAGGAACAGTACTGGGTTTCTGCCCTCTCCCCACCCCACCACTAGCCCCAGTCTTCTTTTCTCAGACCTAGGATGGTTCTTAGAACCAGCAAAAGTGATAAAAGAAGCTTGAGAATCCCTGTTTGAGAGGAGAGAGTTAAAAAACACATCTTAAAGGTCACAGAGTCTTCTCTTTAAAAGCATACTTCAGAATGCCTATTTTATTGTACACTAACAAAATCCATGCATACTAGCAGCAAATGATTTCCAATTTCAAATTTTCTTTTATATTAGCTTACAATGGCTAGAGCAGAAGGTGCTGCCTTTTAGCACAACCATGTTTTAATTTATTTGATGGAGTTTTCAAAGCTTTGCAGGCACCTTCACCTTTGACAACTTGCTTTAAGGGTTACTGTTTCAACATGCTCTCCAAATATTGGTTTATCTTCTGCTGTGCTCCTAAGTTTCCATATGCTGCCTGTTGGCTCCCTCTTTACTAACTTTTTAGTGCTTAAAGCAAAAGCACACCAAAGCTCACTGGCAGCCACAAAAATTGAGGCCAGATTTGGAGGCTGTATTCAGACGCCTTTGGAGAGTTAATGCTATTGCTACTGCCGTCCTCCTTGGAAAATCCAGATGCACCTTACACTGCCTCTCTTTTCTTCCATTGATAGATAGGTTACAACAGAGGAACCTGCCACACCCAGTTTCTTAACTCCTGGGCCTGATGGAGCCAATGGTAGCCTCTGTTGTTTGTCTACCAGGAATGTGTTAACCCAGTGATCAGAAATTGTCCCCAGGAGCATTTTGACATCAACAAGGGTGAAGGTCATATGTATATTTGCCACAGGGCTAAAATTTTCATTGTTCCTAGGGTATTCCCTTCCATGGTTACACATCACCTGTTACATCAACCTCAAAGCTGTGTGAAATGAGCTTTGATGGTATTAGAAATCATTTTGTAGGTGTTGCATGAGTCTGGGGTAAAAATCAAGGGATTGGATCTACCTTCCCATCATGTCACCTGAGAGCATGTATGATATAACTCATTCTAAAACAATGGAAACATCAGCATTAGGAAAATCCATTCAAGTAAGTCTTGAGAGGGAAGCTTTTTCTGGTTTCTTAATGTCTATATAATTGGACAGCCCCTTAGATCACTCAATTCTGCCTAGACTCTGGCAGAAGTCCTTATACAGATTATTGACTAAAGTTAACCTTATGCACAAAAATTAGAGCAGAGAGTATTTTTAAATCTCAGTTCAATAAAAAATAAAAAGGTAATGAGCATCTTCATGTCTGCTTATATTTGGTCCTCAGAGATGACTAGAAGACAAAACCCTGCCCTAAAGGAGTTACCAGTTAATAGGAGGAGAAGATTTCACTGCTACGAATAAGACACACACAGGGCTCTGGGAGCTTGAGACTGAGAGGTTTCCTGGAGGAGGTAATGCCTGTGCTGAATGGCAAGGCATAGGCAGGAGTTATCTAGTGAAGGAAAGAGAAGAGAGATGTCATAGGCCTAAGAGAAAGCATGAGCACAAAGAAAGAGCAAGAGTGGAAGCCAGGGTCAGAGAGTGGGCAGAGGCCAGACCCAGGAGAGCCCAATGTGCAGAGTTAAGTTGTTAGGACTTTATGTCCTATAGGTGATGGAGAGCCATTGGAGGGGGTTACACAAGGGTGTGGAAAGGTCAGACTTCCTTGGAGAAAGATGACTTTGGCTGCTCATCCAAGAAAGCTACACTGGTCATGGTGGCTAGCTTTTATCATCTTACAGGCATTTATCATGTAGTCACAGGTAAATGGGGTGTTCTGTGTGATCTGAGTTATGATATTTTCATTGAAAAAATAATGACCTCTTTTCCTAGATATGTTAACATTTTGTTTGCTGTCACGATCAACGCAGTATGTGCTATCTCAGCCTGTCCACGTGGCGGGAGGACAGAGCCCCAAGGAAAGGTGTCATAGCGGGAGTCATGAGAGGTATAGCTGTCGAATCTCTGAGGCCCTCTCAGCTCCACTTTGTGATTCTTTGAAGACAGTGATGATTATCCACAGAATGGAAGCTTTTCAAGAAAGGAAGAAAAAGTAAATTCTATTAGAAGAAATACCTTGAGTCAAATTTAAGTCCCAGAGACAAAGCACCTCTATTGGTCACAAAACAGGAACTGGCTTTAACTATAAATTAAAGAGCCAGGAGAGGTCTACAGGGAACAAGACTTCCATGTCCATAAGGAAAATGTAGGCGAAAACATTCAGGCAGCAAGGATGATTAAACATTGAAATGGTGAATGTTTTTATAATACCTTAATGGCATTTGTTCATGTGTAAGGAGGTACAAAATATTCTGCATCCCTCCATCTAGGATTTTGTGATGCTCTTTAAGATAATTAGAATTTCTCTCCAGTCAGTCTCCATTAAACAAATGTCTATTGAATGCCTGCTTTGTGCCAAGCAAGCACTGTGCTGGAGGCACAGTAATGAACAAAACCCACTTTGCTCCCTACAGCAGGGAAAGCCAGAGTTCAGGAATGGTCCTGGAGAGATCACTGTATTTTTAAAATCTTGGATGCCTTAAGTGCTGCTTTTCTCAAGATAGTTATTAAACTAAACAACCTCTTGCATTCTTCACTGCACCAAGAGCTGACATATCTGTACCAGTCATCCACCCCATTGTTCATAGCACCATGAGGATGGAAATATCACCACCACATAGCTTTCTCCTATGGATATGTTGATAAAACATTGGAGTTTTACAGTTCAAGAACCTTCCAGCTTACAAATCAATCAACACAACTGGAGCAGAGTCTCCCAAAGTAAATCTTTCCTACTTTCTTAAATTTTTGCCTTTCCCTATAATCTAGTGTTTCTAAAGTCCTAAAGTAACAATTTAAGAGCAAGCAACAATTTGGCAGAAGCTTCGAAATGATGATTATTGCTGCCTAAGTATACTCGATGCCGCCTTTGGAAATTTTGAGCAGAAGGTCTCATGAACAATTTGAGATGAAGAGCTTTTCTACTGACCTTTGGGTTAGAAATATGCTATTTTTCTATGTTCCTTAAACTTGGACAAAGAAGTAGGAAAAAGACTTGACAAAGAGATAGAGAAAAAGAGATGTTTCAGCAACACAAAAATGAGGGAGTGAAAAAGAGAATGCTCTGATTTTTGCCCAGTAATGTGGGGGACACAGTTCAGGAATAGTTCATCCTTCTGAAAATACTATTTCTGTCATGGTGCCGGCCCAAGGTCAGGCAGTTCTTAGGTTGTCTGCCACCGTGGCAGAAAGCTCTGTCACAAAGCAGAGCCCAGCCAACTATTTTTCCTATGGCAAATCTGTGTTCTTCCTTCATTCATGTCTTTACCATCCCCTCTTTTTCTGGATCACTTTGTCTGCTCATCTTTAGCCTGAGCCTCCGGAAATTTTGGTGTTTGTGTCATTGATACAAGGAAACCTAAGGAAAGAATGGCTGTCACTGGATAAATGCAGCTCTCAGACCCACGAGATGCTCTTTGCTTTCTCGTGGAGTTTTGCATCTAATGTGGTGAGTTACTGTCCTTTAGGCCTAGACATACGCAGGCCATGGGCTGCATGCTGGAACAACTGAAATTGGTGCCTTCTGTGTAACTTATTGCAGTTGACTCTACTCCCTGAGTTGGGGGACTTAGCCAGGAGAAGCTAGTATGTGATTCAAAGAGCCAGAAAGGGCCCTCTGCCCAGGTTGCCTACAGCTTGACACTTATTCTATGATTAGTGATGGTGTTAGATACCAGAACAATGATTTGATTTGCTTTGATGATACACATGCCTCTGGGAGAGGTAGCTGATTATCATCTCAGCATGGTTTTAAACACGATTTTTCCTAATAGGAAGATTCTTGGCAATACTTGAGAATGAGAATGGGGAAACTTTAGAAGGACGAGAACCAAAAGGAGATCCAGTGATGCCAAAGCTAAATATTCCCCACCAGGAATAGGGAAATAAGGGAAATAAGGGAAAAGTCATGGGGTTTTAAGGTCAGGCAGGTGTCGGCTTTCTCATTTGCTTTGTAACATAGGCTGGCTAATTTGCCCCTCCAAAACTCAGTTATCCTTATCTGTAAAACAAAGATAACTACCCCAACAATAGAGGGAGGTTGTAAGAATGATCACCTATATAAAACACTCAGCCAGTTCCTACCTCACATATAGACACTCAAAAGAAATTAGGGTCTGCCAACCCTCTTAGTTCCCTGTGCAGGAAACTATATGATATAAGACCTTCCTATTTATTTCATACTCACTGCAGTTTATTCCCAAATTTTCTTAACCAGCTAGTGTGGAGGCAGAGTAAAGGGAGTAAAACCTTGCTTCCAGCCAGCTTTCTGCACAGCCCCTGCCAGATCTCTTAGGCAGCTCTAAAACAAGCAGCAGGGCAACTGATCCTCATGGGTTCTACCTAGCCTGCAAAAGGAGTACTTGTTGGGACATTCCATTTGCCTTTAACACCTAATCCAATAAGGTGTGTTTTGTAAGTACCATAATGAGATGATAAAGTAGGAGCGGGGAAGACAGAGTCCAAATATTCCTTAAAAAGTTAATTTCCTGTGTGACATGACTGAAGGAAGGAAGGCCCTTAGGCAAGTGAGGTGTGAGCTTGAAAATGAACAGCTGTGTCCCGATGGCCAGAAAGGCCTGTGATAAGTCAGAAAGAAATCAGGAAACTTCTATATGTCACGTTATTGCTAGCTGGTTGTCTCCTAAAATACATGTGGGAGAGAGGAGGAAAAGGAGCAAAGAAAGAAGGAGCAAAGGGAGTAAAGGAAAGAAAAGAAGGAAAAAAGGAAAATCCAACTCGTGGTACAGATAAGGTACAGATAGGACATCTTGCCCCGGTGTCCTTGCTAACTTTCACGGTCTGTCTTCAAGCGAGATATGGTTTCTCTAATAGCTTCCATGTATTAGATGCTTATGCTATGCAAGGCACTTTGGCCATAACTTTATATACATTATTATATACATTATTTTGTTCAATAACAAACTTTATAAGTATGATACTTACTCCATAACTTTATTAGTATGATACTATTCCTATCCTAACTTTACAGCTGATGAAACAGAATCTTTAGAAATATCTGTAACTAGCCATTGGCAGGTCCAAATTTGGAACAAGATACTTAATTTTAGTTTAATTCCAGAGCAGTTACTGAGAGCTTGAAGCTCAGTCTCTCCTTCAATCAATGTGTTTACATATCCGCCCATGAGGCCCCATCTGTCACCCACACTGTCCTCAGCACCATTCTCTAAGCATGGGAATGACCGTAGTGTAAAGAACCAACTCTAATACCATAGTATTAATACCTTATAACGTAGTAAAGATTACAAGTTATCAAGGTCTTATTTCTTCATCTCCAGCAGATAACCTACATCTAATACTCTGTTACCAAGAGTAGGACTAGGCTCTTGGTGAAAGCTAGCACTTGAGGTACAGAGTCAAAAGTTTATTAGAGGCTGGGCACAGCGGCTCACACCTGTAATCCTGGGACTTTGGGAGGCTGAAGCAGGAGGATCGCATGAAGCCAGGAGTTCAAGACTAGCCAGAGCAACATAATGAGACATCTGCACAATAGACATTTTGAAGACTGATCAGAGAGTGGGGCCCTGAAAACCATCCCTTTGAAATAGCTCATGTAGCAAGGGGTGAAGGGATGGCCTAAGAGAAAAAAAAATAGAGTAATATTCAGTATCTTGTATTTGCATAACACCAAGTTTCACAGAACTCAAAGAACTTTGCAAAACCTTCTAACCCAAGAGCTCATGATCCTGAGTTTACAGCTGAGGGAGATGGCAAGGTATTGGGATTGATGGCATGAACCAGTAGTCCTTCTGTCTTCCATAGCTTTCCATCATTGCCTGAAGATGCAACACAAATGCATTGCCCTTTTTTCTAGGTTTCTGCTTTCTGTCTCCTGAGCCATGAGAGCTGTCTAAGGCAGCATGGTACTTTTGAGAGCACATGAAAGTTACAGATAAATGATTATACTTCAAGTTCCAATGTTGTTCATAGGAACAGAGTTTTGATAAAATTTATAGTAAGTTAATTTGATCCAGTTGGCATAATCTTTATTGCATTACATATTTACAGTACAAAAATATATCAGCCTCCCAGTCATCGAGAGTAACCAGAGATACTCTTACACAAGGGAATCAAGCATTTTGGGGCTCACCTGAAGGCTGAAAGGGGACAGAAGGCAGGGAACAAAACTGTCCTAAAGGCTCTTGAAAAACCTGGATTGGGACCCTAGGGGAATATCTAAGAAGGATATCAATAACATGTTTGATTAGGATTGTAGGAAAAAAATACTTTACCATCTATAAGAATAAGTGGTTACCTTCTAAAGGCCACCTGCCCTAACCTAGACTACATGAATCATCTTAGTGTTCCCATAAGACACTGGTTCATCTCTCCAATATGGCTATTATGACTCAGCCCTGTAATGATCTGTTTGTGTATTGGATTCCCAATAAGCTGTTAGTGCCCAGGCAGGGTCTATGTCCTAGACTTGTTTGTTTCTTCAGAGCCTACAACACAGCAAAAATTTTATAAGTGTTTGCTGAACTGTGCTGGCTTTCCCCTTAATCAGCAGAAAATGCCCAACCTCCCCAGGGCTAGAGGTAGCTGGAGATAATGAGGGGCCAAGTGTTCTTGGTCTGGACTGGGCAGCCCCTTTCCACTGTAACAGAGGCTGTCTTTCCTTCAGGAAAAAAGATGAGAACCCCAGTTTCCTAAAGTGCATATAAATCACCCACATCCTCCAACCAGGGACAACTTCTTACAGAAGGCCTTTTCTAGTAATTTAATACAAATCAGCTGACCTCCATGTGGCATGGTATAAAAACACTCTCCACAGTTTTTTGCAAGTCATATGGAATCCAGTGTTCTTATTCAGAATTTAGTTGCTGGGTTGCCCCACTGTTTCTATTTTCCTGGCTGAAATGATAGATAATATGCTCTGAGGATCAGAGGGCAACTAGAAGATTCTCTGTGACCTGGCAACGTTGAGCTGCATGCGGTCAAACTGTTAATTATTTTCAGTGAGGTAAGCAACCAAGAGGGAAGAGAAAAATGGTTACTTTAACTTGGGTAGAGCAACAGCCGTAATTTTAAGAATAAGCAAAAAAGGAACTCCATAGACCAATCCTTCTATTTTTCTCTCTTGTGTATGAGAAATAATATTATAACAACAATGACAACAATAATAATGATTGCGGCTACCATGTTGTATTCTGCCTCCAACACCTGTACGAGCTAGAGGCTAGCAGTTAACACTGGAGGCAGACCACTTAGGGTAAAATCCTGGATCTCTTACTGACTGGTTGTGTGACCTTAGTCTAGTTACTTCAATTGCCCCAAATGTAAAATGTCATCATAATAGTACCTGCGTCTTAGAGTTGCCACGAGAATTAAATGAGTTAGTACGTGTGAAGTTCTTACAGTAGTACCTAGTACATAGCAAGCATCCCATAACTACTAGAAGATGTTATTGTAGTTGTCCCCATTTTATAGATAAACAAGTTGTCATTCAAAGAGAGTAGCTTGCCCAAGGTTCCAAAACACAGGAAGTAGATTCTACCCTTGGTATGTTGGAATCCAAAGTTCTGAGCCAGCCTGATTCTTTGACATCATGCTCTTGTGCCTCCTACTTGGTAAACATAACTTAGGGGCTTAGGGCAATTTATCAGTTCCGTTAGATCCAAGTGTGTTTAAAAGTGGTGTTCCGGGGATAAAAGTCCTAGCGATAAATGAGCATCATGGATAATAAAAAACAAATGAGAGATTTAATAAGCCAATACAAACTCTAATATGCAGGTTTCAGTTTATTCAGACTTTAGCCTGATAATAATCCCTTAACCCTCCCTGAGATAACAAAACATCAAAGAGTAAAACACAAATTCTACTTGAAGAGATCTTTGAACCTAACTTGAAAGATAATTTCAGATCGTTTTTGTGTGGTCAAATATAAAAACATTTGTGAAAGGCTTCAGTCTCACTCCCCAAGTAAACACCCTCCAGGGCTAGAAAGTACATGGGCTGCTGTTCCCCACATCCTGTGAACAGAACATCTGTGTGAATGGAAAAGTATTCCTGGTCTGCAAAGAGCCACCTGCAGGGGGCTGTGTGCATGCTTGTGTAGGTATGTGAATGTCTATATGTGTGTGTCTATGTCTCTGTGCACCTGTGTCAAACATCTGTGTGTCTGTGTGTAGGTGTGTTCCCCAGGACTGAGGAAATTAACCACCTCCTGCATCAATAGGTAGCTGCTTCCTCTCTCATCTCCTCATATATAAAACTCCTAAAGCAGACAGGGAAGCAGCTCCATCTCTTGCCTTCCTCTGCCAAGCCAGGCTTGAACTGGATTCATGGTCTGATTAGATAGGGCAGAGGGCCTACTTGAAGCACCGTGTCACCCTGTGCCAGGGTCACGTTGGACTTCTCACTAAAGGGTGGTAACTCTCCGACAGAGGAAAGGAGCCTGCTGGCCATTTCAGCCCCCAGCTGATTAGGCAAGTGCCGTTCAGCTGTGTCCCAGGAGCTGTGACTGAGAGGGGTAGTGGGCTGAAGTCACCTTTGCCATTAGGTGTTTGGCTGCCCAAAGTGCCTCTGCTTCCCTGTCTCCCTCACACGCCTATAATTACATCAAGGAAAACACAGAGGAGAGAGAACCAAAACTTTCCAAGGATTTACCGAACTTTGTACTCAATTTTCTTTCCAGCCCTGAACATGGGAATAAAATATTACAGTTCCCCAAATGCTTTATGCTTTCTTATACCTCATTCTACCTGGAATACCTCCTCTTTACTTCTGCCTTTGCCTGACTATGGTTTATTCACCTTTCAGACTCAGTGCAGGTATTGCCAACTCAGGAAGCCTTCCATGACTCTTCCTCTTCCCTTTTGACTCCCAGTCTACATCTTAGTGCTTCTCTAATACCTCGTGCTCATGTCTCATAGACTAGACTGTGAGCCCCAAGGAAGTAGGGTCAATGTCTGTCTCATTCACTGCTCTTCCCCTCACATAGAGCCGGGCACACAAAAAATGCTCAATAAATACTAATTGAAAGAATAAATAAACGAATAGCATTTATTATAGCATCTTACAGTTGTCTCTAAAAACCCTTGATCTCCAAGATCAAGAATATCTTTTAAATCTCCTCACCCCAACTATTCAGCACAATACTTGATATGTACTAGGTTTTCAGCAAGTGAATGCATGGATACAAGCACACACACACATGAGAATGGCCAAATAGATGGGCAGAAGAAAAAATAAAGTCTGCAAGACTGCAAAAACATTTATGATGAAAGAGGAGGCAGAATCTCGTAGAAGGTGATAGAATCAAATCTGTAGATTCTATAAAGGACTGATTTTCCCAGACATTTCACTTACAGAAAAAACTCATAAATAAAAATGTCCAGGAAGATTTCTGTTTACAATGTAAATGGACAGAATAAAAACTGTTCATAAGAACTAACTCAAGGGAGTGTATTAGTTTGCTGGGTCTGCCATAACAAAGTGTCACAAACTGGGTGGCTTAGAATAACAGAAATGTATTCTAAGACTGTCTGAAATCAAGATGTGGGTAGGGCTATGTTCCCTCTGAAACCCGTAGAAGGGTCCTTCCTTGCCTCTTCATGGCTTCTGGTGGTTTGCCAGTAGTCTTGGGCATTTGTTGGCTTGTAGTCACATCTGTAATCCTCCTTCACTTGGCCCTCTGTGTCCAAAATCCCCTTCTCATAAGGGCATCACTCATATTGGATTAGGATCCACCCTAGTGACCTCATTTTAACTTGATTACCTCTATAAAGATAACCCTATTTCTAAATAAGGTCACCTTCTCAGGTACTAAGGAGTTAGGACTTGAACATATCTTTGGGGAGGGAACACAATTCAACCCATAACAGGGAGAAATATTTAGGTTTGTAGGATTTTAGTGGGGAATGCCACCTGCAAATCAATAAATAGGTAGAGACATTTATGGCCTGACTTGATGGATGCCAAATGATTTCCTTAACCCCAAAACACTGGATCCCAAATCTTGGAAGCCTCATAGTCTATTTGGGATGATAACTAGAGATAACATTTAAACTGGCAGAATTGCATCAGATAAGATGCTGTAGCACTGACTTAGAACAACTACATAGTAAGCGTTGTAGAATTTATAAAGATCAAATGGCAGTAAATCCACAGCAAGTGGGTACAATTGATGTAAACTGGGGTGGTAAGGGAAACCTTCCTGGAAGAGGAAGGGCATGAATCAGATGTTGGGGCAGGAACACAGAGAACATCCTAGGCAGAAAAAGTTGGAAGCAAATTCACAGAGGTGAAGAAGAAAATGGTGTATTGGGAAGCCAACAAGTGGTTGAGCCTGGTGGAAGCTCACTCTATTAGAGGGAGGTAATTCTAGAAAAAGAAGGGTCTTCATTTAGTGGAAGACTTTCAGTGTGAGAATGCTAATCAATTAAGATAAAATAAAGAAAAACTGAAATAAAAACCAAAAGATCGCATTAGAGAAGAATAAAAGCAACAACAAATGAATTTGAACACGGGGAGAACAACCTTGAAACTATTTTTAATAAGAAATCTCTACCTAGAACTCTAGGCAAGCCAACTAAAATATCAAACTACTTAAAGGAAAAGTAATTTTGTAGATCATCTACCCTACTAACTTGTTTCTCAAGAAGATCATATCAGAATTCTAACAGCCAGCAGGAATTCTATCTCATTTTAAGGTATATCCCCTGGAAGTCAGAGTGCTCAGAGAATGGGAACCAGAGCTTAGAAGTTTTAATTAAATCAAGCTGTGTGTAGGTGAACAGGTGAGCAAGCATATGAGTATTTTGGGACAGCAGGGTGTCATGATGAATTGTGTGGAGGTGAGGGAAGGCTGAAGATACTTCGTATAATTGGGCCTAGTTTGGTGTCATTCTGCTGTTTGACATGCTCTGTAAAGGAAGTAGGTTTAGAGGCAAATGGTATGCTAGTAATGAGATAGTAAATGTGTATCTTGCTGCAAGTGTCATTTTTTTCAAAAGCTGTTCATTAACTTAAAAAATAGCAAAGAAGGCTTAACAAGAGTCATTTGTAATGTTGGTTACCATGACCTGTTTATTTTATCTTAATTTACTTTTAGAGATGATTTAGAAGGTAAGATAAATTGGCATGGCTCAGTCACTTAGACCACACTATTCTCAAGCGGAAGTGAGTGCTTTGCCACCTCAGGGGTTTGGTAATCTTGGATATAACTATTTTTATGGAATCAAAACCTCATACCATGCAGGCAGACTTCCAAGAGAAGCATGGCTCTATTGTCCTTTCCTGAGCCGTGCAAGTTACTGTTTTATAGACAGCCCTGATCCTCATGGTATGATTAATCGTATATGCTTTGGGTTAATTTTTGGCCTCCAAATGTATTTTTACTCTCTAAAGTCTAACATCTCCTTTGATCTTTTATTTTTTGTAGGCCCCTTTCAAGGCTTTTCTATAATGGAAGACAGTGCTCGTATCTGAGGGGTAGCAAATCCATCTGCTATCGCTGGGTGTAACTGCTTTTCTGATCTTCTCTATGTGACCCTCCATGATCCACTCCCCAGGTCCTTGGTGACTTAGCAGAGTAGAGCACTAACGTGAGTTCCCATCCCAACTCTGGAAAGATCACTGTTTCTCTGAGCCTCAGCTTGCTCATGTATAAAATGGACATGCTAATGTCTGCTTGCTTCCTTCAGAGTTAGGAGGAGGAAGTGAGAGAACACAGAAAAAAACAGTCTGTGAGAACTGCAGTGGATCTATAAATGCAGTGGTTCTGAGCACCACCCTGCATGGCTTCCGAATTTCTGCAGTCCTCAGGGTTGAGTTTAGCAGTTTGCTCTTAACTGGCACCTAACGTTGTTTGCTTTGTCTCCTGGGTATTTGTCTGCTTTCTCCATCTTTGCTGAAAGCATCTTGAAGGTGGTAAACCAGGGTCCCACATCTGTGTGTGTGTCAGTGCGTAGCAATGAACACTTAAATGATAAATTAAGTTGGACATGTCACAATGGCCCTTCCCCTCCGTCTCCATCACCTACGGCTACCTTCTCTGACTCACTCCAGGAAGCCTCCCTACTTCTTTCGTCCTTATCCTCACAATAATCATTCATGCATTCAACAGATATTTACCAAATACTCAGTAATAATAGTTCATATTAGCTAATATTTATAGAGCCCTTTATCTGTGCCAGGCATTGTGCTTAGCCCTTTAAGTAGAGGTTCTCACTTAAACCGCACAACCCTGTGAAGTAGGCATTGCTATTATTTCCATTTTTAAATATGAGAAAAATTGTTAAGTAACTTTCCAAGATTATTCAACTAGAGAATGGCAGAGCACAATTCATTCACGAGTAATATCATCCCAGGTCTCTAAGGTCTCTAAGGTCTTTACGTTATGCCATGATGCCTCCCTGTGCATCTGCGATGTACCAGCTGCTGCAGTGGGTGCTGAGGTATCAAGATGAATAAGTCGTGGTCCTTGCTTCCCTGTGGAGCTCATAGTTTAGTGAGGGAGACAGGCAAGTAAATAAATAACTGCAGCATAAGGGAGGTGAGCCTGAGGGAAGAGGAAAACGCCACCGGGAGGAAAGAGATAGCAGCATGCTGGAGAGGAAAGAGTAGGGAAGAGAAGAAAGGGTATCAGAAAAGTGGTCAGAGAGAGGCAATATTTAGGATCCCATCCTGCCTTTCCCTGAAAGGCAGAGGAGTTGGCCAGTAGAGAAGAGGGGTGCAAAGTTGAGTATAGAGGCAACCTAAGATTAAACCAGAAAGGTATTTTTCAAACTTCTTTGTGAAGCATATTATTACAGACCTGCCAAGGAGCTAAACCTTGGCCTATGGGTGGCAGGGAGCCAAACCAATGGTTTTTTATAACCTTTATTTTGAAATAGTTTCAGTTTTTTAAAAAGTTTCAAAAATAGTACAGAGTACTCCCTTATACCTTTCACCTAATTTCCCTACTTGTTACCATTTTTGGACCATTTGAGAATAATTTCAGATGATACTCCATTGCATCTTAACACTTCAGGGTTTATTACCTAAGTACAAGGATGTTCTCCCACATAACCACAGTATAACCATCAAAATCAACAAATGGCACTGGTTTAGTCTTATCATCTAATCCACAGACTCCATTCAAATTTTGCCAGCTGTCCCAATCATGTCTTCTGTAGGTCCAAGACCCAGTCCAGGATCACATGTTGCATTTGGTCCTCGTTTCTCTCATCCAAGTACTGACCAGGCCAAGCCCTGCTGAGCTTCTGAGATTAGACAAGATCGGGTCCATTCTACATGGTGTGGCCACAGACTGATTCTCATTTCTCTCTAGACTCCTTCCATCTGGAGCATTTCCTCAGTCTTTTCTTGTCTTTCATATCTTTGACATTTAGAGTACAAGCCAGTTACTTTGTAAAATGTTCCTCAGTTTGGTTTTACTTTGATGTTTCCCCATGATTTTTTGAATTTTTGACAAAAATAACAAAGAAGTATGCTATATTCTTCTTAGTGCATCATCTCAGATATCAGACAGACAATGGTGATGTGTCCCATTACTGGGGATGTTAACTCATCACTTGGTTAAGATAATGTTAGGTTTGTCCACTGTAAAATTAATAAGTATATTTAATTATTAATAGAAAGTAACAGATCATGAGACTAAGTAAATATCCTCATTAATCTTTCATCCATTGATATAGTATTCACTGTTAAGTATTGCCTGAGTAACTTTTATTATGATGGTTGCCAAATGGTAACTTTCTAAATTCTTGCATTCCTTCTAGATTTTTAATGGGCATTCTATTGTAGGGTAGAGTTTTCACTTCTCTCTTATTTACTAAATTATTTGTGAATTTCTACTTAAAGGGTTGAAATCCATTACTATCAAATTGTCCCCAACATGAGCAGTGAGAGCCCTTTCAAGCTGGTCTCTGTATCCTTTTGACATATACCCTATCATTCTTTGAACAATTCCCAGTTTACTGGGGCAAGATAGCAAAGGCTCATTTTTCATTTTCCCAGCCCCTGCATGGGAGTCAGCCATTTCTACAGAAACTGATTCGTTTTAGTGGAGAATGGTATTTAGAACCTAAGAGCTGGGCACTTGTGCTTGACACTACTGGGATGTCACTACTTCTTGACCTTTCAGAGGAGAGAGCTAAGAAATGCTCTATACATATATGTATATACATATATAAGTATGTGTGTATATATTCATTTATATCTGCTGACATATCTCTGTATTTAAAATCTTGAGTGCATACTATTTTCAATACCAGTCTGATTCTACAAGATGCATTTTAGTCTTTCCACACCTCGTATTCATAACTGTCTTCTCTGACAGTGAGTAATCTGGCTCCCATTATTTTTCAAGTATTTACTCAGCTCTCCCTGAATGTTTGACTCCTGGCTGTCCTGGCCCAGTGCTGAACTCCGTCATGTGCCAATGGACCACTCCCCTCCAAACCTCATGCTAAAGTTCAGCCCCTGCAAAGGGGAAAAGGAAAGGAAGAAGGAAAAGCCAGTTAGAATGTTCAGCCCAAGACGTACAGGGCTCACTCTGTTGCCCCCATGCAGTGCTTTGGACCGAAGCTGAGCCCTGGACGTACTGGCGCCTTGTCCCCACTGGAAGCTCGGCCTGACTTCAGTGGAGGTTTTTAATCAGATGAAGTAAAGGACTGGATTTGTATTTTGCACTGACACTTCGGTGGCTGAGGGCTGTGGAGAGGTTGGAAAATGGGAGATGTAGAAATAAACTGGGAGCCACTAGTGAGAGTCCAAGAAACCAAAAGTGGGATGGGCCTTGGACAGTGTCTATGTGCCCTCCTCAGGCTTTCTAGAGTTGGCACACTCAGTGGTGTCTGATTTATTATTACCACATCGCTGTCCACCTCCTGACCTCGGAGGCATTCTAGGGGAAACATATATCTTCAAGAGACTTTTAAAAAAATCACAGGATAGAAATGTTGGGCAGAAATGTCAAGTTGGAGGGTTACACACAAGTCTAAAAACCACTTGTAGCAAACAACTCAAGTTTACAATAGCGTTTTTCCTCCAAACAAAAACTGCATTTTAAAATTTTGAATAAAGAAATAAGCCTACTTTGCTGCAAAAGCCAAGGTCAGAGAACGTTCTTAGAGCATAATAGCTTGTGGTGGGACAGCGTGCCATTAGAAATTATGTGCATTTATACCAGCAACAAACAATGAGTTGCTGGAGGCAACAGTCATTCCCTTCTCTGAAAGAGTAGGGGAGAAAAACCTTGGCAACTCACATAATTAGCCCTTGTCCAAAGAAAGGTAAAAATTCCTTCTTTTGTATAGCTAATACAAACACAAGCTGCTAAAAAGAGCCAACCTCCATGGGTCCTTGATTGCCCACGCTAACTCTGATGGCCACCCTTACAAGACACAAATACATCTCCTGGGGAGTGGGGGGACCACACTCTGCCCATTTGGCTGCCAAGTACCCTGCTGCTTTACTGAAATAACAAATGCAAGTGCATTCATGACCGTGAGTGGTGTCAGTGTGTTTATTTCTGTTATTTAGAAATAGATCTATCATTTTGTCATTTGTCATTTTCTGGAGCTATAAGTGCCAGGGAGCCCAGCATTTGCCACTCAGATCTACTTTATTCTGTCGTATTCATTGTCCTGGCCTTAAGAGACAGTATGGAATAATAATTAGGCATGCAGGAGCCAGGCGGCCTGAGTTTGAATTCTGATTCTCTGGTTTATTGGGTGTGTTACTTTGGACGGGTCATTTAACTGCTCAGAGCCTCTGTAAAATGGGGAAACTTACAGTACTTTCTTCATTGGGTTGATAAAAGTAGCAAATAAGTCCTTAAGTGATCCCAGGGTGAGCTTCGGCCTGGACCCTCCTGGGACCTCGGTGAAAGAGGCTGGGATAACGCACGGCTGAGACTCAAATCCACAGTGCTGGCCCCACCCTCAGTGCCCGTGTGTCCCAGTCATGGTGGTCTTGGGTGTGACGTATGGCCTCTGTGGGAGACCCAACAGCAGGCCTTCTGGGTCATGATTTGACTTTGAGAGGCCTCAGCTCATGCTTGTTAAAAGGCAAAGGATAACAGAACCTATCTCATGGAGCTGTGGAGAGGATTAAAAGAGGTAATGGATTTAGAGAAACTAACACAAAATCTGGCTTATTTAAGTGCTGTATAAATGTTAGTATGACTATAGTTATGGTGCTCTTGTATGATGACAACTGGATTATGGCTCATGGTTAAGGTTGCTCTGCCCAGCCCAAGGCCAGGGGCTGGCCAGACTCAGGCAAAGCGATAGGACCACAGTCCAGTAGGCTGGACTTGGGGCAGAATTCCAGCACTATTAGAGAAACAAAGTGGGAATTAGGAAGCTAAGTCTAAAGTCTAAAATCCAGTTATAAGGACAGAAAAATTTAGGCAGACTTGGTCCTGGGAAAAGGGCAGGAAGACTAATTCTAGCCATTGAGGTGGACGGTAACCCTCCATCTCCTGCCTGCCCTTGGTCAGGGTCAGTTTCTCAGGAGCTGGGCAGGGTCAAGCCTACAGGTGATCAGCTGTGATCTACCCACTCACAGAGCCTTTCCTACAAGCAGGTTTTGACAAAAGGAACAGGAACCTGGAAAAGGGCTCAGAGGAAAGACAGCAGTGCAGAAAAAGAATGCTGGGGAAACCATAGTCTCCCAAATGTTTCAGGCAGAAGCCCAACCATGAAGCTAAACACCTGAAGCCTAGAAGCTGAAAGAAGCCATGGCAGTTGTGTTGACCACCCTCCTTACACTGGGCCACAATCCTTTAGCAGTATCCTCCAGAACCACTGGAGCAGGTGTGTTTCAGAATTCAGAATTTTTTGCATTTTAGAAAGATGTGTTAGGATTGCTAAAACATAAATTATATAACGCCACCAGCAATTCCTGGGAGAAAACACTATAATTCAACAGGCTAATATTACTGCAGTAAAATGTATAAATATTTACACAAAATGAGATGCGATTTATCCAAAGCATGTCAATTCAGGTCCGGTTTTGTCACCAAAAGAGTTTAGCCCACACTAAAGGAAAATTTGTGGTGGTGAGAACTTTTGGGACTTTGAAATTGGGAGTAAACAGTAGTTTAGAGGACACAGCTGAGATGTTGACCAGCCAAGTGACTAATCCAGAGGTTGCACACACAGTTCCCTGGAAAGTCAACTCATCTGGAGTCACCAATTACTCACTGAGCATCCGCACCACGCTGGGCACTGTGGTTACACTGGCTGGCATGTTAGTTCCCCAGGGCTTCTGTAACAAAGTTCCACAAACTAGGTGGGTTAAAAAAACAGAAATTTTTTTTTTTGTCTCACAGTTCTGGAAGCTAAAAATCACCAGGACCATGCTCCTTCTGAAACCTGTAGGGGAGAATCCTTCCTTGCCACATCTAGTTGCTGGCAGTGGCTGACAATCCTTGACATTCCTTGGATGCAGATGCATCGCTCCAAGCACTACCTCTCTCATCACATGGCATTGTCCCTGTGTGTCTCTCTCTTTTCCTATGAGAACACCAGTCACATTGGTTCCAGGGCCCACCCTGCTCTAGTACGACCTCACCTTAAGTGATCGCGTCTGCAATGGCCCTGTTTCTATGTAAAGTCACGTTCTGCAGTACTAGGGCTTAAGACTCCTAACCAACATGTCTGTCTGGGAGACACAATTCAACCCATAACAAGTAGCAAACCAATACAGATGTGGCCCCATGCCCTCATGGAGCTAGCAGTTGAGTGACGTAGTCAGATTACAAGTATGTTGAGAATTTCCAAAGGGAGAAGTATTAATGGGACCACATAGTAGGAGAATTTTACTCAGATGAGGGTTTCCTCTCTGAAGAAGCAACTTTGTAAATGGAGATGAAAAGATGGGTCAAAGTCAGCCAAAAAAAAGAGGGAGAAGAGGCAGTAACGCCTCACTCTCTGATGCCCAGACCAGAGCCCCTGTCCTCCACAGCACTGGGCTTCTGTAGAAGCCAGGCCCCAGGACCCCAGGGAAGGCCTCTGAGCATCTCACAGGCCACTGGCTCCCCCTGGCCTGCAGCCCTTCTCCAGAAACAGCAAAAGGCACAAAGTGCAGGAAGTGGCAGCAAGTCCCAGGCTCACACGTGCAGCTTCTCTGCAGGAAAGCAGTAGGGGAGAATCTCCGCTTTCCCTTTTTGGCCTACGTTGATTAAAATATTTTTGATCAAGAATCAGCAAAGTGCTTAATGCACAAATAGCTTCTGCTGACCTCCTTCCTTGAGAATGTAATGTACTTTTATCAGGCTAGGCAGATATGTCAGTTTTGTGAGTTTCTCCAAGCAGTGCTCAGTGGCCCCATGGCTGCCAAAATGCCTCTGGTTCATGGTCCCAGTGGCTGAATTTCTGCCAGAGGTGAGGGTAGAGGTTGGGGGAGTGAGGACATAAAGCCTCTACTCTGACAAGCTTTAACCTTGGGATAGCATGAACTGTGTAGGCAGTTACTTTATGAGACACACACAAAGTAGTCATCATTGGGCGTGGATGTTGGATTTTGTTTTACACCCACATTTTAGTAGTTTGCTTAAAAGTGGGAGAAAAAAAAAACCCTTTTGAAGAATAACAAATGTAAGAAAGGTACACAAATCCTATGTGTACAACATGGAGATTTTTCACAAAGTGAACCCACATCCAGCACACAGATCTAGATAACGTGCCAACAGCCCTCCCTCCTGCACCCCTCTCCTAGCTCCTGCCTGCCAAGGGTAACCACCATCCCGGCTTCTAACACCATGGATTAGTTTTAGTTTCCAAGCTTATGCAAATGAAGTCACACAGTATGAATTTTTGTGTTTGGGGCTTCGTTCACTCAATTTTATGTTCGTGAGAATCATCCGTGTTGTTGTTTGTTGTTGCTGTCTATTCTCATTGTTTTATATAGTATTGTATGAATATATCATAATTTTTTATTCATTAATCTGTTGATGAACATTTGGGTTTTCCCCAGTTTGGGCTGTTACAAATAGTGCTGCTATGAACATTCTTACACATGCCTTTTGATGAACATATGCCCAGTGGGGAGGGGTATATTCTTGTATTAGTCACCTACTGCTACATAATAAATTTTCTCCAAAACCTAGTAGCTCACAACAACAGTAAACATTTATCATGTCTCACAGTTGATGTGAGTGGGGAATTCGGGGGTAGCTTGGGAAGGCAGTTCTGGTTCAAGGTCTTTGCTGATGTGGTAGTCATCTAAAAGCCAGCCTGGGGCTGGAGGATCTGCCTTCAAGGTAGTTCATTCACATGGCTGGCTAGTGAGTGCTGACTGTTGGTGGGAAGGCCACAGTTCTTCTGCATGTGGACTTTCCTTAAGACTTTCTGCGTATCCTCATATTCATGACATGGTGGCTGGGTTCCCCACCACCATGAATGAGCAATCAAAGAGAAAGTACCCAGTAGAAGCATTATCCTGTCTGTGATCTAGCCTTGGAAATCACACAGCATCACTTTTGTTTCATTCTATTCATTAGAAGTGAACCACTAAGTCCAGCCCACACTCAAGACTCCGTCTTTAGAAAGGAGGAGTGGCGGGAGGGGGGTCATGGGCAATATACGTAACCTTAGCATTTGTACCCCCATAATATGCTGAAATTAAAAAAAAAAGAAAAAGGAAGAGTGGCAAAGAATGTATGGACATATTTTAAAACCAATAGCACCACATTTTAAAGCTTGGAATTAATTCATGCTAAAGGTCTAAAAATAAGATGATAAGTTCATAGAAATTTACACAAAGATCTAAAAACATATATTCAAACCAGTTTCTCCTTTTCCATTCATTTAAAATTTTATGCATATTTAAAGAAGAGTTTTCAAGGTATTTTTTGGAGTCAACATGGTATAATATGAAGTACAAAGGCTTTGGAGCCACACAGACCCAAGTTTGAATCTTGGATTTACCGCTTCCTAATTATGCATGCTTGGGCAAGTCAGCCTCTTGGATTCTCAAATTCCATCAACTGTAAAATGAGGAAAATCAGTGGAGCCTATCTCATATTGTTCTGGAGACAATTAAGTGAGATAATGTGATAAAATGCCCTCTGTAATGGCAGCGAATGGAGCCTACCCATTGCTCATTTTTCAGGAATGTGTTAGCCATTTACATGAACTATCTGGAAGGTGCTATGATGGACACTGTGAATGATACAAAACTGACTCAGACACAGGCCTACCTCAGGAAGTGCATACTCTAGTTAGGGCCCTTGACATGGAGAATAACTATAATACAACTGAGAAAATGATCAGTGTCTAGAGCAGGTATGGATACAATGTTTTAAATATGGATCGAATTGGGATACATAGACATGGAATAAATTTTGAGGGGCAAGAAAAAGGCAAAAGATATTCCAGATTAGGAATACAGTTTGCATAAAGGCACAGATAGAAAGCTAAGAAACCATGGGGCATAAAGTGAAGCATAACGAAGTAATTCGTTATAGACATGGCTAAACATAAAGTAGATGGAAGGAGGTGGTGGAAGTAGGGTTGGGAAGGTAGTTACACATCAGAGTAGAAGGAAGAGATTGAGAGTTTACACACCTTTTTACAGTCTGCTGGAACATGATGGCAAAAAATTTTTAAATCAATTTTCAGGGCTGGCTACAAAAGCTAGGCAGGCCTAGCTATCAGAGGATCTATTTGCCATACTTTTTTTGGCCAACTCCTGTTTTTAGAATCTTTGTGTCTCAGATAGTCAATGGCACTTTCCCAAATTGATCTTTAGAGAATGCTTCTGTCTCGGAGCCCAAGCACCTGAGCTTTGGCCTGTCCTTATCGTTCCCATTTTGGAATCTGCATTAACAGGAAAATGCAGTGGGATTGTGTTTATAGGCCCTAAGCTCTCTGTAAATGTACTTCTCAAGACTTGGCCATTTGGAAGCAGGCAATTCAGGTACTCAGCCATCTCTGTGTATTTGACTTCTACATCCTGATAATGAGCCACTCTCTTCACTTACTTCCCCTCAACAAAGCTGATCTATTTTGCAGCCTCCGCTTCTGTTACATTATCCAGTCCCAGGCAGTAACGATATTTACACAGAAGACAGAGATGTTTCTGTGCTGTGACGGAAGTTTGAAGGAAGTTGGAGCCGATGACCTTCCACTTTGAAGCCAAAGAAAAACAAGCACAAATTTTCAGTCTTGCTAAGAATAGGGGATGGAGAAATGAACGGAAAGGCTTCTTCTAGACCCACTATTCAATATGTGGTGCCCAAAGCCTTTATGTACTCATCCTATGTCTCATCTAGCACACCTCTCCTTATTTTGATGAAGCTTATATGTTCCATCAAAGTAGACATGGTTATGACCATTATTGGGGATTTTGTGGGCAAAAATTGGATGTTTCATTTCATCACCCTCTTTATTCTAAATAAAATTCTAGAGCATTAAGCTAGAGGGTGGGTTCTAGTTAGGATAGAATTGCTAGCCAATCCTGGGCTGGAACTTCCCATATCCCCAGGGAGGGGTTTTTATTCCATTCACAACATTTGAGTTCATGGGAAATGTTCTCTGCATGGTACTAAGGGTGTCCTTTTCCTCTCTGATTTCTTCTCAGGTGGGAAATTGGCAAGTGGAGTCCGTGTAGTCTCACCTGTGGGGTTGGCCTGCAGACCAGAGACGTCTTCTGCTCCCACCTCCTTTCCAGAGAGATGAATGAAACGGTACTCCTAGCTGATGAGCTGTGTCGCCAGCCCAAGCCCAGTACAGTGCAGGCTTGTAACCGCTTCAATTGCCCCCCGGCCTGGTACCCTGTACAATGGCAGCCGGTGAGTTCTGTGTTTACTCATATTGGACGTGTTTTTGTTTTGGGGGAGGGGTTTTGTGACAGTGATTCAAGACAAGGGATATTCTCTCAAAGTGGTTTTGTCCCATTAAAGGAATATTCAAAGTCTGCTCATCCCTGGATTCTTAGTATTCCCCTAACCTAATTCAAATCCAGACCTTTTAATATAAATACTATGCTCTCTCTACTGTACCACATACCAATGACCTCAAAAAGCAACTCAAAATGACCCATCTGTTAAGATGAGCATATTTATGATGAACTTGTCGCCAAGCCAAGGAAAACTTTTAAAAATAAAGACAATGTGTGAGGTTTTCCATAAAACTAAATTTGCTCTGTATGCCCTTTGTAGTTTTTTGCTATCTAAAATTCTAAGAGATAAAGGCACTAAGTAATGATTTTTCTTTTTTTAAAAAACATCATTACTTAGCAAAATAAGTTAGAAATCCTGAGTCAATTCCAGATTTTTTTATTTTCCTGGTGCTGTGAATTCCAAAATTCTGGGAACTATTGTTCCAAAGCAGGGGTTGGCAAACTAGCCCATAAGCTAAATCCAGCTTGTAGCCTTCTTTTTTGTAAATAAAGTTTTATTGGAACACAGCCATACCCATTCTTTTGTGTATTATCTATGGCTGCTTTTATGCTACAAGGGCAGAATTGTATGGTTGTGACAGAGACCATATGGTTCAAAAATCTAAAATATTTACTGTCTGTCCCTTTACCAAAAAAAAGTGTGCTGATCCTGCTCCAAAGCACACATTTGGAGCTCCCCATTAGGACATCAGATGTAGCTTTAAAGTGACAACAAAGGTCGCAAACAGTAAGCCTGAAAAGTGGAGAGGATGTACATCTCTGTTTCACTGAGACAGTTTTTCACTCTCAAAAGTGTCTCAATTTGGATGATAAATGATACAGTCATCGATTGACAAAGAGAGAGGGTGGCAGCTCACATGCCCAGGCCTCGTGCTGAGAGAGGGGGCTGCCATTTCTAGGCATCCAAGTGTCCTCTGTACTTTTTCCTGTTGGCAGAGGCCCTTCCTTCTCCTGC
>VBSM01003204.1:40433930-40538420 GCA_008086735.1 Cheirogaleus medius | reverse complement strand
GTCAGAGTTTCAAGTGTGTCCATCCTCCAGATGGTACACACAGCACCCATTAGGTATATATATATATATATATATATACCCATCTCCTCCTCCCCTTTCCTATCTATATTACAAATATATCAATAACTAAGAGATATATATTGTTGCACACCTCACGGAAGTTAACTCTCACAACAATCCAGTGAAAAGTAGGTTTTATTATCCTCCCTTTAGGTTTGGGGAAACTGAGATTCACACAGCTAGCAAATTTAGGGTTGGACATCAATCCAATTTTACGTGACCCTTTCCACGTTACCAAACCCCACTGTATGACTGTGAGGGCCCTCAGGGATTATATTTGAGCACCTTGGTTTCACAGATGATGTAACTGAGGCCTAGATGTAGCCTTGCTCAAGATCACAAAACCTGGACCAGACCCAGATCTGCTGATTTCTAGTGCATTTGCACTAAATTACCTCTAATTAGAGTAAGTCTGTGACCTTAAACTGTACCACTGATCATGCCAACTCAAAGAAAAGGTGAGGAATTATCTCAAGTCAACTTTCAATATTGAAACCATTAAGTTTTTGTATTATTAGTGGCTTGTGTTGCTATTAGGTACATAGTAGTAGGTTATGGATAAAATATTTACTGAATGATTAAATAAATGAATAGATCCAGAATACCTCCCCACAGGCCTGAAAATGCTGGCTTTATATCTTACTGGTATGTTTTTTTTTTCATGGGTACAGGTCATAATATTATTCTAGCAGTGAAATTCAGTAAAACACCAACCTCTTTTCAATAGGCACACATGCTGCTGAATAATGACATTGACCCATGATGCGTTCTCAGTTTTTAGGCCACAACCACATACATGACCTTTTTTGGTCAGTTGCCACCACCCATCCCCACACCCAGTGTTCCTAATGAAAACACAGATTTCCAAAGAGTCACTTATTCTTCCATTTTCCAGCTACCTTGGGCCTGTGAAAATATGGATTTATTTTGAAAGCTTTTTCTATTTCCTTCCATTAGGGAGAAGCCTTCAAGAAGGAGTCAGGTTGGCTGGGCGCACAGTGGCTCACGCCTGTAATCCTAGCACTCTGGGAGGCCAAGGCGGGCGGATCGCTCAAGGTCAGGAGTTCGAAACCAGCCTGACCAAGAGTGAGACCCCATCTCTACTAAAAATAGAAAGAAATTAATTGGCCAACTAAAAATATATAGAAAAAATTAGCCGGGCATGGTGGCACATGCCTGTAGTCCCAGCTACTTGGGAGGCTGAGGCAGAAGGATTGCTTGAGCCCAGGAGTTTGAGGTTGCTGTGAGGCCCATATTAAGAGTTTGGTGCATAGGGTCTGTTTTATGAATCCTCAGTAACATTTACAAATCTCTCTAAACCCTGAAGGGAACAATTAACTATTCATCTTAGTTGCTCCTTAGAATCCTACTTCTTTAGTTAAGCTTTATTGGGCAAAATTAGCTATTACTGACTGCTTATTAAAAGAAAGGAGGTCACTGTTCAATGCTGTATGGGAGATTAAGTCAAGAGTAGTTTCCGGTGTCCCTGTGCTCATCATCTATGGTTTTAGGACACCATCTGTTGACAGTCCATTTGCCTGGTTAGCCCTCTGATTCCTCATCAGTCCTTGTTGGGACATTCAAGTGGTCTTTTCCATTTAGCTGCATGGCTCTACCAGAGGATAAGGCTGAGGTCTCTAAGCCTTCAACACCCAGCCTGGGGTCTTTTTTCTTATGAAAGAACAGGAGACAGGAGATCAAATGTTTCATTTAAAGGAATACAGATAACAACCTGATGTCCAGATAGCCTTTTTAAGGAGAGAAACTCTCCCTCCTCACTGTTTGAACAGTGTTAGCATTGACCTCACGTGTATGTTTCTTTTCCTGGGTAGGGGGAGAAGCATAAATTACGTGAATTTTCATCTGCCAGATAGGAAAGCAAGCTCCTTTGTTCTTTGGAGAACATTCGCCTAACAAATGGCAGATAGCCAATATTTACACATTCTGCAGGTCTGGAGGGGACCTAGCATGGAGTCCAAGTATTTATGTTAACATTTTGTTTTAGAAACAGTGAAGCAGAAATGAAGCAGAGATCTAATTTTAGCTTGGGTTGTTATGGACCATGTTTATTTCAGTTCTACCTCTTACTCAATACTCTGTCCCTTGGTTTTTATCTCTGATCTGTGTGAAGAATTCATTTAATGTTAATCTTTAGCAATCTAGCTTTAATACCTTGTTAATTTGTATTTAGATGACTTTTTAACATTTACATTTTTATGCATTAATCCCATGCATCTTCTCTAATTTATTAAATACACACACACACACACACATACACACACACTCTCTCATCATCATCATCATCATCATCTTTGGTGTTGGCTACAAATGACTTACACACCTTGTGAGGGATCATATCACACTGGTGAGTTACAGCACCATGAGTGAGATTCACTGTTATTTATACCACAATTTAGTCTGAAACGCTTTGATCCTGACTGTCTTATGCTAGTATTTTTCTCAGTGACTCTCCATAGCCATATATTATAGCAAAGCCAACACATGAGGTCTTAGTCAGGTCTTCATCACTCAGCTCATCTGCCCCTGCCTATCTCCAGTCGTGGCTCTCCCATCCTTGCTTGTACATTCCCCTGCCCACCTTTGGTTTCCCTCTCCTCTACCTGTCAAGGCCCAGCAGGAATCCTCCCTCTCTGCCATGATTCCTCTACTGTCCTTCTGCACCGAAGCCACGTGGCTTTCAGTGACAGGACAGCTCATTTAGCAATCACACACCTCACCTGGACAGGCTCTTTCTCTTGACTTCTGAGTTAGACCAGAAGGTCAGTGAAGGCAAAGACCTCGTCTCAGTGACACCATATAACAAACACCTAGAGCAGGTCTGAGTAGAGCCTGGTGCTGGGAAGGCACCTGCCCAGTCTGCCGTTCTCACTGATTGAGCACTGGCTGCATCTCCAGAGCTGCTGCTCTTTGGAATAAGAACAGCACTTACTCTGCGCCAAGCACAGCTCTCAACACTGTGCATATTGAACTCACTTCATCCTCACTGATTTTACAGATGAGGAGCCTGAGCACTGTGGGGTTAACATGAATTTGAACTTTGAGGAGTAGAACTCCTGCTGCTGCTCTTGCACTTTCTCTCTCGATCCTCACAGCAGGCTCCGAGAGGTCGTGTTGGCCCCAGGTCACGTGGCTGGTAAATGCAAAAGGGGCCTGTGTGCTTCAACCCCATTCTCTTTCCACTCTGTGGTCCAGCTGCCCCAGGACTTCTTTACTATTTCCCAAAAGTATTTAAAGGGTGAGAAATCTGGTAACAGGCCTAAAATCAGCAGTTCACATAAAACTCAGTATTTGTTGCCTCTTATCCAGGACACTTAATCTGTGTGTCAGTTTCCTATTGCCGCTGTAAGAAATTACCACAAATTTAGTGGCTTAAAATAACATAAATTCACTACCTTACAACTCTAGAGATCAGAAGTCCAAAATCAGTTTCACTGGGCTCAAATCAAGTTCTGGGAGCTCAAGGGGAGGATCTATTACCTGGCCTTTTCCAGCTTCTGGGGGCCACGTGCCTCTGCCGCGTATGGGCCCCTCCCCCATCTTCCTCCAGCCACTGATCCTGTCCTTACGTCCTCTCTGACTCCCACCCTCCTGCTTCCCTCTTACAAAGACCACCATCAAGTTTACCTGGATAATCCAGGATAATTTCCCCCTCTCAGGACATCAGCAAAGTCACTTTTACTGTGTAAGGCAGCATGCTCACAGGTTCCAGGGACTGAGATGTAGATACCTTTGGGGACCATTATTTGGGCCATTACAGTCTGTTGACTGGGCATTTGGTCTCTGCTAGCACAAGGTCCTTGAGATAGAGAAGCTGCCGCCTAGTGCCGCCTTGCCTCTGTCAGCATCGTACGCGTCAGTATTCCTTCATTTGTTTTCATTCAAAAAATCAAATTTTAAACAGGAGTAATAAAAAGAGGGGAAACATGGTGCTGAGATGGATTAGTCCACTTTGAAACATATCTTCTATTTCTCTATATTGTGTGTGTTTTACGTTCAGGATTGTGTCCACCCAACCGTACATACATATTGCACACATCTGTGCAGAGACAGAAATAATCACCAGAGCCCCTATATCTCCCCCTTGCTTAAAACTATGATTATGTTGCCATTTCCCTATAAACCTTTTTTTATCAGGGTTATAATTCAAAATGCCTATAGTTTAGCTGTGTAAAAAGGCATATGAGAGAGGAGTCCCTGCTGGTGATATAAGGAAAAAAAGAGAGAGAATTTTAATGATAACTATAAATGCTTGTGAATTAAAATTTTCATTTTCTAGGTTTAAACACACACACATGCAAGCACAGAAAAAAAAATACTTTTGGTCTGGATTAGAGGGCTGAATTCTCGCAGAAAGAATCATTATAGTCATCAGTTTTGTTATATTTCAGTGACTAAAATATAAATCTACATAAATTAGAGGCCATATTTACTTAAAATTTTGTGTCCCAGGAAGGGAAAAAAAACTATTAGGATGTTTATCTCATTTTCAATAGTATATTTCACAGGGAAATGGACATTTGATCCTATCTTTAGAGGCAATAATAAATCCAGCAAAACAAAAGTCGAATTTCGCATGCGCATTGTTCTTGTTTTATTTCTTAGCAGAAAGCTCTTTGGTATAATTTTTCTGAATTTTGGTGAGTGTGCATCACATAAGAGGAATATTAAATCCAGAAGGTACATTGTACACCCCTTGTACTTCCAGGGTTATGAAAGTTTGAGACTAGGTCAACAAGATAATTCTAATCCACAAAATGGTTGGGGTAAAATTTATGTTCTCTTTTAATAATTATCTTTAGGAAATGAGATTTCAGTTCTCATTTTTTGTTGTTGTTGGTTTGTTTCCCTCTGCCCTAATTCATCTTGGCTCAGTTATCACCTGTGTTATATACCAAGCCCTGTCTCCACCTGTCTTTGGGCCCCTCCTTTTCATACGTTGCTAAGTTACCTCAAGCTCCAAACGTACACCACCACCCCTGCCTGCCAAACCTGGTCTTCCTTGCCCCGGTAAACCTGGTCTTCCTTCCTTGCTCTTTGTCGTGTCGGTGACACCACCATCTGTCTTGCTCCCTATCTAGAAACTTGAGCCATTCTCAGCCTCCTGTGTCCTTCGGACTCAGTCAACACCCATGTCCTGTTATTCTACCTCCTGTATCTCCCCCACCGTTCTCTTCCTTTCTAGTCCTCTCCCATTGCCTTGGTTCAAGTCCTCACCAAACCATGACTAACCAAACCATTACAAATAGCCTTTTACTTCATTTCCCTGTATTGTCTTCCCTAGCTCTCATCCAGTCTTTCCCAACCTGGTATCGATAGTTCCTTACTACAGGCTCTCTCTTGAGTCTTTAAAATTAATATGCACTGAGAACCCCCCAATAGGGGTATAGGATACAGTGTCATATAGAAGCTCTCTATCCATGGCAACATCTGTGAATAGATGGGCAGGGCAGTATTCTTTGCAATCCATTGGCTTATGCTTCCTGCCAAATGGATCGTGTTACTCCTACTTTGAAACCCCTATTAACACTCTGTGGTTTTAAGATGATGTTCAAAGGCCCTTTACCATCTGCCCCTCATCTGACATCTCGGTCTCATTTTCCATTCACTCTTCTTCATGAACCCTGTGCTCCACCCTTCTCAGGGCTGCTCCAAGTTATTTGAACATGCTGTGTTCCTCCACCCCCAGATGTGTACACACACGGTCAGACCCTGCCAGCACTCCTGGTCTCCTGGCCAAATGCTCAAATATCATCTCCTCTGTAGAGCTTCCCCCAATATTTCCATAGAGATTTAGTTACAGTCTTTGTTGTATTCCCTCTTTTGTAAAACTGTGATCACATTTTATAGTAAGTCTTTCTCCCTCACTCAACTGCAAATACCTGAGGCTTAGTAACCATTTTTTATTCATCTTAAATCCCCAGCACCGAATATGGTGCCCAGCACTACGCAAGTACTCAATATATGTTTGATGAAAGAATGAACGAGTGAAGGAAGAAATGAGCAAAATGAGTTAGAAGCTATAAGCAGAGAGCATTATGTTAAAGCTGGAAAGTTGGCCTTAGAAACAAAACAGATACATCGCTTTGGGTTGAGTTCAATAATGTGACTTGAGGTAACTAGGAAATAAACTGAGTTCTCAGTAAATTAAACTACCAAGATGAAATCAAAAGTGTCAATAAAGGCAGAATTTATTCATGTGCTGATCATAGGAATATCTTTAAAAATACAAGTCATTTGGGCCATTATAATTTTGTATCGAAACATAACTTTTAAGTGCTTTCCTTATTTGTATTTCTTACTTTTCTTACAAAAATAATGAACCCATGACCTTATATTATGAAACACATATGGCAGCTAGTATAAGCAATATAAATGCTATTTTGTTATTTATTTTGCTTATTACATATATTTAAAAATAATACCCCTTACCACAGATTTACTTTTTCATACCAGAGTATTATTTTAAATGATGATTCATAAAGGCAAATATTTTTTATTTAATTTTATTAAATTTCTCTTGCTACTGCTCCTTTTAAAACATTTTCTTCTTTCTATCCTGCCTCTCGCTTTAGAACTATTGGCCTCACGAGGTAATCACAGAATGTTCACAGAGTCGTCACACATTTTGGAACCATTATTAATTTGAAATTTTATCTTCCAAAATTTTTTTTAAATTGAGACAGGGTCTTGCTCTGTCACCCTGGCTAGAGTGCAGTGGTGTCATCATAGCTCACTGCAACCTCAAACTCCTGGGCTCACGCAATCCTCCTGCCTCAGCCTCCCAAATAGTTGGGACTGCAGGTGTGCGCCACCATGCCCAGCTAATTTTTCTATTTTTTATAGAGTTGGGGTCTTGCTCTGCAGGCTGGTCTTAAACTCTTGACCTCAAGTGATCCTCCTGCCTTGGCCTCCGAGAGTTCTGGGCTTACAGGCTTGAGCCACTGCACCCAGCCCATCTTCCACAATTTTTAAAAATTTCTAAAAGTACCTCTTTATCAATGTAAAAAACACTGAGGAAAATTTATGAGAAAACACAAGACAGCATCTAGGAGCAAAATCCCTGACAGTATTTACTCAGCTAGATGGCCACCTCCCATACCTGGCACGTCAGGGTATCCAGCAGAGCACACAGTGTCACTGGCCGAAAGCCACTGCTGACTTACTGGGAAGCAGCTCCTGGCTAATGATAAAACGGCCTGAGAAAAGGTGGATGATCAGCCCATCAGTTGGATGCTTGTTTTACATCTTTTAAGCATCTGCTCTCGGGGCTCTTTTGTTCATCCAGTCATCAGCAAACATTTATGAAGTGCAAGCTCTTTGCCAGACACTACACTAGGCACTGGGGAATATAAAGATGAATAAATTCCCTTCGCTCAGAAGACTCATAATCCTGTGTGCATGCAGAGAGGCAGAGGAAAATATTAATAGCAGGCACTTAGATGATGAGCCTTTCTAGAGAGAGAAGATCCCTTCCAGGTCAGGGGGTAGAGGAGGCTTTAATGAAAAAGTGGCCTTTGAGCTGGGCCTTCAAGGATGTCTTCAAAGTTTCTGGATGAACAGAGAGCTGACAGTCAGTGCTCACAGACTGAATGTGATCAGAGGCCTGGGCAGAGAAAGCATCTGTGTGCCCAGAAAAAGGCAAATTGTCCACTGGAGCTAAAGCACAGGCACGTGGCGGAGTGTCAAGGAATGTGGCTGGAAAGCTCAACACAGGTCAGAGAGTGAGGGCCCTTGTCGCGGAGGACATTGTCACGAGTCTGGACTTTACCTTCTGGGCACTGAGAATCTCCTAAAAAGCCTTATGTATAATCAAACTCCAAAATAACAGGTTTTTTTTTTTGTTGTGGTTTTGTTTTGTTTTTTTAACTTGCAGCTGTTTTGTCATCATGTTGTTACAAATTTCTGTATAGTGTCCCTTCAATCAGGTCTTATCTGCAAATTGACAACCCAGCTGTGTTATTTTAAGTCAGTGGTCACTCTGTAATATAATTTTATTACATCTTCACCTTCATCTCTTTGTCATGAGATAAATTATTTTCATCTACTTCTTCAATTTGAAAAAGAGAAAATTAACCTACATTTTTCCTTATTGGCAAATTTAGTAAGATATTCTAAATGAACAATTTGAATCTGATAACTGTTCTTATTCAGCTACTTGTTTGCTTTTGGAGCATTTATTCAAATTGTACAGAAGCCGATGTGCTTCATAAGATATTTAGAAAAAAAATTGTATCCATAAAGACCTGAAGGGCTCTGTACTCCTACAAATCCAACATCACCAGTAAAATTTCTAAAATGTCAGTTAGTAGGTAACAGAAATTTGAGAGCATGTTCCTTATACCTGATGAACTCAGTAGAACCCATGAGGAATATAACTATGAATTATAATCAAAGGATTAAAAGAAAAGACATTTGATGTCATTTTGAGGTTTAGGGGATAATGGTTTTATGAACCAGCCATTATTTCTCTCATAGAAAAAATACACAGCATTTTCAACAGTGTAAATATTTATGGATCATATCAAAATTTCCAATACTCTAGAATCCATTAAAAAATGTCACTCTACTGTTCAGCTCATACCCTGACCACTTCTTTACTGGGAAACAAAAGAATCATTAATTTTAGAGGAAGAAAAACAAAAAAATATATAAAAAATAAAAGAAAGAAAATGAGAGAGTATGGAAGAAAGCAAACTAGAGATGTATTCATTCAATCCTAATGTTTCTTATTAAAGATATAATAGCATCATACTGGGGAAAAGCTTTAAATGCAATTCTCAAACACTTAATATGAGCAACAAGAGAAGCAAAACCCCTTCCTTCATAGAGCTCATAGTCTAATGGGTGATAATTTCTGAAAGTGGTAAGAGATATTTCAAAAATAAAATGAGGTCATGGGATAGAGACTGCTTTGGCTACTCTAGCTAGGAAGGTTAGGAATAGCCTCTCTACACCCGTGAGAATGGAATTGAACCAGGGTGTTAAAAAAATTAATCCACATGAAGATATAAGAAGAATGGGTCAGGTAGAAGAACATATACAAAAGCCCTGTGGGATAAACAAGCTTGGCACATTTGAGGAACAAAAATACGACAATTATTTTAAAAAACTCAATGTGATTGGAATATACAGGGAAAGGGGCGAGTTATAAAAGATGAGGTTACAGAAGTATATGAGGCCTCTCTTGTTCACTGCTGTATACTTACCTAGGTAGTAGCATGCTTGGTCTGTGATTGGTATTTAAGAAATTTATGTTGAATGAATGAAAGAAGTTGGAAGGATTTGAGCCAGAGAGAGTCTAAGCTCCACCATGGCAGGGACCAGAACATGTAGGGCTTTGTAGGACAGAGTTAGAGGAATTTGGATTTTATACTAATTGCAAGGGGAAGCCATGGAAGGGATTTATTTAAGCATGGAAATTATATGATTTGACTTATGCTTTAAAAATATCACTCTTGCTACTGTATGGAGAATTGAGTGTACAGAAGTAAGATAATAGGCTGAATATCTTCCATTGCTCCTCTGGATCTAGTTTCTACCCTTCTCCACCTGTGCCCTAGGAGGCTAACCTACATAGACCACTTTAGTAAGTGCCCTTAGCCTCTGGCTTCTTGTTGTGTTCAACCAATGGTGTTTCCAGGAGGAAGGAGTTCTTTTCAAATTATCACAATTGAATGTACCAACTATATCTTGCTAGGACTAGACTGAGAAAACTAGAAACCCAATGTCTTATTCCATTCAGACTGCTATAACAAAATACCATAGACTGAGTATCTTATAAACAACAGAAATTTATTTATTGCAGTTCTAGAGGCTGGGAAATCCAGGATCAGGGCACTGGCAGATTCAATGTCTGGTGAGGGCCCACTTCCTGGTTTATAAATAGTGCTCTCTAGCTATGTCCCCCCATGATGGAAGGGATAAAGCAGCTCTCTGGGGCCTCTTTTATAGGGACACTAATCTCATTAATGAGGGCTCCACCCTCATGACCTACTCAGCTCCCAAAAGGCCCCACCTCCTAATACCATCACCTTGGGAGTTAGGATTTCAACATGTGAATTTGGAGAGGACACAAACTTTCATACCATAGCACTGGGAAACTTGTTAGAAAGTCTGCAGTAGTCTAGGCAAGAGATGATGATAGTCTGGTTTATTATTTATTTTGGAGGTACAGCTTATTTGTTTTATAGGTAAGTCTGACAGTATTTGCTTATGGACTAGGTATCAAGGGAAGAGTGGTGAGAAAAAGGAAAAACCCAACAGTCCCACCTAAGATTTTGCTCCAGATGTGGCACCATTAAATGAATGAGGAAGACTGACAGGAATAAATTTGGGGTGAGGTTGGTGGGGCAGTCTCAAAAGTTCCATTTGGACATGTTTAAGTCAAGATGCCTATTTGCATTTCAGTGGACATGCTGAGTAGGCATACAGGAGAGTTCAAAGTTTAAGATTAAAATTTTCGATTTATCAGCACAAACTTGTTTCTTTCAGATAAAATTATGGTTTCAAAAAATTATATTAAATTCATGGAAGAATCTTAGCAATTTACAGAATGAAAATATTATCAATAATACAGTCCCTAAATTTAGCAAATCCTTAGTTGTCAGTAATCCACATGGTTGTCTAGTATAAAAAAGTTTTGAAGGAAGACTAACAATAAAAGTTTATAACTAATATGATTATAACATAACTGGTTGGTTTCAAGTGAGAATTTGACAGAAATAAGAGAAGGTTGAACTTAAGAAGTCATGCAAAAGACTATAAAACCAAATCGAAAGTCTTAGTTATCCATAGTAACAAGAGGGTTATTCTAAGTAAATGGAATTCTTAGCCACTAATTTAAATTTCTCCTAAGTACCACTTCAGTGCCACATTTATTGAGGATTAACATTCACAGAAAGCACTGTGCTAGGCATTGTGGGTACAAAATGAGTTAAAGTAAAATCCTTAATATCCTATTGAATTGCTACTATGTTAGAACTAAAATAAAAATTTGCTTCTCCAACAAATGAAAAGTCCAGAGAGTCACTGAAATGATCCACAAGGAAGCCAAAGGTCTTGAATCATTAGCTCTGAGACGATAGGTGTTTTTTGTCTTAAAGCCAAAAGACACACTAGAAAAGCCCTTAGAAGGAACTGTTTGGAGCTGTGATGAGTAACAAGTGATCTAGCTTCATGACCTAGCCTGGGAGCTGGGTTCAAATGCAGCCTCTCAACTCAGAAATCAGAGTTTAGGGAGAGCACATTTCTAGAGTCACCAGAATGTATATGATCTATTTTAGAGTCCTGGTCCCCAACCCGGGTCACGGTCTGACTCCTGCCAGTCAGGGATGGTCACAAGAGGGGAGGCTAAGAATTGAGTTGCAAAGCACCACTTCTCCAGTGGGCTGCAAGGGTGACCAGGCTGTCTGCAGCCTTGGTACTTACCAGGCTTGGCGCCCTTGGCACAAAGTGGCAGTCTGACTACTAAGCAGAGAGGAGTTGCTACAACCACGGGAGAAAAGCTGAGTTTGGGCTTGTTCTCCAGCTCTGCCCAGAGCATGGTGTTCAGTGGGAGCTCAGTAAATGCTGCACTAAATGGAAACACACCAGTTCTAGCTCCTGTGTGGCCTTGGTTGATTGACTTCACCTCTCTGAACCTCAGGTTCTTTTTCTATAAAGTGTGGATATGATCTATTTCATAGGGTGATTTCACCTCTTTTGTTAGCCTTCAGTGGGTAGGGAATTGATCCTAGCCATAAAAAATACAGTTTTTTCCTAGGGGATTCAGTATGATTATTTTTATTGCAAATTTTTTAAATTTTTAAATGTTAAAGAAAGGTGGTTCACCCTGGATTTGCATCATTTGAAAGACTCTGTGATTAAAAGGCCTAACTAGACAAAGTTGACAGCTATTCTAACATCACTGTCACTAGCTCTGTGAAGCCCTTCACACCTGCAAACAAATGGCATGTTTGCTGAGGTGGAATCCAGACAACCAGTGCTTCTAACAGAGACCTCTCTGGGTCCCAGATTTTGCTTTCCACATTTATTTTATTCCCACTGGGAATAGTGGAGGGATATTAGTTTGGAGAAATGGCTCTTAGCCCTGGATACACAATAGAATTTTCTGGGGGAGAATTACCTGATAAGTCTTAAAAAAAAAAAAAAAAAAAAAAAAAGAAAGCAAAAGCAAAAACTGGTACCTGGGACCCACCTCCAAGAGTTTCTGATTTGATAGGTCTGAAGTGGGACCCAGGCATCAGGACTTTTTAAAAGCTCCCCAGGTGACTGTGATGTACATCCAGGATTGAGACCACTAAGTAAGAAGTGAAACTGGGTCACAGCAGCATTCTGACTGCACCCAAGGACACTGTCTCACCATTGTAACATTATGGGCAAAAATCCCCATTGCAATTCTGAGTACAAACTACTGAGCACAGACAGCCCGAGTTCTGAGAGGGGTGCGACTAAACAGGAGCAGCTCCTTCAGCACAAACTCACAGGCCTTTGAAACCCAGGCCTGATTTCCCGGCAAGCCTGGGGCAGCAAGTTAAAGACAAGAAACTATTCCTGAAGAAAATGGTGCACTCCCTAAAATTTTTACAATAAATTACCTCCAGCACAGAGTAGAAAGAGGTTGATATATTAGCTGGGGTTATATCTGACTGAAAGTTATAGAAACCCGAAAATAACAGTGGCTTAAAGAAGATAGAAAAACCCATAAACACAGGCAGCCTAGAGCTGGTACGGCAACCGGGCTTCTTCCCTCTTTGCTAATCGCAGTCCAAGATGGAAGGTTAAATTGCAAACACCATGTTTGCATTCCAGCCAGCAGAGAGGAGCAGGTAAAGGGAAAAGATACCACACCCTCATTGTGCGCACTTCCCTGGAAAGGCACATAACCTTTCCATTCGTATCTCACTGACCAGCACTTAGTCAAATGTCTGCCTCAAGGTAGGTTGGCAAATGTCGTCTTCATGCTGAAAAGTCCTGTACCCAGCTAAAAACTGGAGGCTCCTTTCCTCTGAAAAAGAGGGGTCAAACATTTGGAAATAGCCAACAGTCTGTGCCTTAGGGGGCCTCCCTCCCCCCTCATGCTGCTGCATTATAACTATTAAGTTACATGTAAACAATGTGTTTTATTGGGGTCCCTCTGAAATCCACTGACATGAGGCTATTTTTCTTGCAACCCAAATTTTAGCAGCTCTGGCTGCCACTCCCCTAAGAAATCATCAATTTTGCAAGAAAAGTATTCCAACGGAGTTCTTCAGAAAACCAGGCCCTAAATCTAATGCCCATTCAATGTGCTAGAGAGAGTGCCTACACTTAGAGAAAGGATTGTCTTCTCTGCAAATTAATTTCTCCAGATTTATACTGATGGCAGGACCTCTCGTTCATTCTGGAAGCAGCACAGATTATTTTCACTCGATCATAAATATGTTGAACACTCTATTTTACTAACCTTTTTAACCAGTTGTCTTGGATGGCTGCAAATCATAGCTCAGAAGCAGCTTTCTAAGATTTAGAGGGCCCTGAAATTCCTGGATTCTCTAGTTAAATACCTGGGACTTAGCATGGAGGGTGTAAATCTTGCTAAAAATTTCATTTCAACGAGAAGAAACAAAATTCTTTGGGCTGATGCCCGGTTTTTCTTCTTTTTCTGTTTTTTGTTTGTTTGTTTGTTTTAATTTTTTTTCTTCACCAAGCTGTTGGCCATCAGACAGACTACTTTCCTATGTCACGTTGACTTTCTCTTCTTTCCTTCCTTCCTTCCCAGTGTTCCAGGACCTGTGGAGGGGGTGTTCAGAAACGTGAGGTTCTTTGCAAGCAGCGCATGGCTGATGGCAGCTTCCTGGAGCTCCCTGAGACCTTCTGTTCAGCCTCCAAACCGGCCTTCCAACAAGCCTGCAAGAAAGATGACTGCCCCAGCGAGTGGCTTCTCTCAGACTGGACAGAGGTGTGTATGTTCCTCAGAAGGAGAGAACAAAAGAGGCATAAGTAGGAAAAGAAAGCACCCCAGACATACACACAGAAAAGACAAGAGAACAAAACAATCCTCCTAACATGATAGAACAGTATTTTTGTAACCATTTATACCGTAGTATATAACTAGCTTTTAACTAGGCTGCAGGGACCCGAGACACACAGCCAGCCCTTACCCAATAATAGGAAGCTTGGAATTGTACATGGGCTCTTGGAGGAACAAAACCAGGCCTCGTGCTGTTTTGGCCCAGGATTCTTTTCAGAACACTGGGTTCTTCTCCCTCTGTCTCCACACCACCCCCTCCTACCGACCTCCCTGCACCTCCTAGTCCCAGATGTTTCTAGTCTCTACTCAGGAAGGGCAAAGCCTCTCTAGTTCTTCTCTTCCAAGTTACTGGACAATAAAGGATATGATTTATTAAGGAAAGAAGGCCAAGGAAATCCTGCCTCTTTACTGTTTAGTTTCCTGGCTCTAAAATTTCAACAACTTCCCAGCAAGAGAACTCAATTTCCCTTGTTGCCGTGCATTTTGGGAAGTGACTGCATTAGCAGTTGCCATTCCTGACTTTACCTCGTAAGTTAGGGATATCGCTCTGATGAACCTATCTTTCTAAATAATTCCTGGTCTAACACTGGCATAAGTTAATTTATTTACACCCAGCTTCATTCAACTCATTTGTTTTCAGCCCCTACCACTTCTTTGAGTTGCCTTCAACTCACCCGGCTCCGTTAGACGTATGTGGTGTGTGTCTTCCATAGAGAAGTCCTCCCAAAATTATTGCCTCACAAGCAGATTTAGCCAAGAACAGAACCACTAGGCCTGAAATGAAAATTTCTGTGTCAAAACCAGATTCAAAATCTTCCTTTTCTCATAAGCATTTGAATTGGCCTTTTTTGTATATAATATACAACTCACTGTGGGAAGCTGCTCCTGGTTGAAATCCATCACAGAGACACTTGCTTCCAGCGGGGAAAGCTGCCCAGGGAAAATTAAGATGCCAGCTCTTTCAACATAGGTTCTTAGAATTCTTATTCCATATATTATCAGCCCTTATAGAATTCCATCAGGTGGTGTCTGTGAAGGGCATTGCATTTGAGAGTTTACCTACATTACCATAGATTTTAGAATTTGGCAGTAAAATTGCTTTTTGCGGTATCTCACCCAGAATGTCTCAGAACATTTGGGGAGTGATTATTTATTCATAGTTTAGAAAAAATTTGATTTCAATAGAATAAAAGATTAAAAGTATATAGAATGAGCATGTGTACATACAAGTGTATGTGTGCATGGACATATTATTGACAGTTTTTCCATGGGAATGTTGATTTGGGGTGTGGCATTATATATGAAAAAGACATAATAGAAATTGTGCAGGAAAGAGCACAAATGTATTTGCCATTGGCCCTAGATGAAAACATTTTCCCAGTGGGGTATTGTGAAAGGAATTGCTCCCCTAAGCCTATGGGTGATAGTCTGTCGTGAATGGCTGCTGAAGAAGGACTTGTATGTATTATAGTTGTCCTCTCATGTTCCCGGAGTTTGTGACCTCTGGAGCAGATGGGACACAGAGAACTAAGGAAAAGTTATTTTCTGCCTGCAGATTTGAAGGAGGGACCCTTATGATTAAGCACTAAGGAAAGGAGACTACATCCCATTAAGTAAAGCAGGCCTTCCGAACAGTATCAGGTATAGTTAAGAGTTCAGACTCAAAGGCAGTCAAGCCTTGATTCAAACCTTGACTCTTTCTACTGGTCATATAACCTTGGGCTAATTAACCTTTCAAAGCCCTAGGTTGCTTATCAGTAAAATGGAGATATAATATCCACCACATAAGTGGGAAGCTTAAATTAAATAATGCATATGAAGTGCTTTGTGCCTAGTAGAAGTTAATCCATATTACTGTTACGATTCTCTTCCATCTGTGCTCACTGACACGAGAAGGAAAGGAGGTAAAAAGAGGCACTCGCCTTGACTGGCGGGACCCAGGGCCACAGCCTAGATCTCCTGCAGGCTTTCCTGATCCTCCTAGGAGAAGGAAGTCACATTTTGGAAACTAAGAGTAGTTAGTCCTTATCCCCAAAGAATGTTATTAGGTTCTGAGTTATCTGGGTTGATGAATGGAAATTCCAAACATTGGGGAGGGGCTAGGAATGGTGGGAGGTAACCACTGAATCACTGCGATTAAACTTAAACTGGTGCCATATTGAAGTGCTCCGGGAGATGTTCAAAGGCTCCACGTTGGCCCTGTCCTCCACCGACCATTCCCCTGGCCCTCTGGCTGAGAAGAGACATGCATTCCTCATCCCCTCAAGACTCCCCTTGGAGAACGGACGACCTAGATGATCTATGGGTGTTTTTCATCCTCAACTATCTGGACTCAATCTCATGGTTACTGCACAGAATCCCATAGAGACAGAATGAAGCCAAAGTTTTAGAAATTTCAAATAAATTTACTTGCAGATTCTATTCTGAAAGTAAGACCTCTCAAAAGGCTATACTTCTTTAAAAGAAATCCTTCAATCTCCTGATAGAGTTGGCTATTAAACATTTTAAATCCTATTTTTATGGAATTTATTCCCTCCCCTTAAAAATATAAAAGAAATTAAAGTCAGGGTAGTTAATTTTAGAGCTAGAAGGAGATTTAGAGGATTCTATAGCCTAATTGTTTTTTTTTTAATTAAAGCCACAGAATCTTTATCAAATAAAATGTTACTATGAAGCCAAAAACCCCAAGCAGGTAAGATCAGAGCTGTTTTGGTTGAAGTGTGGGTAGGGGTCTCAAATCATGAGTGGCTGGGTCTCCCCAATACCTGGGAAGCCCCTGAATCACTTCCTCAACACAGTTATGGAACACAGTTTGAAAATCTGTGTTCTAGCTTAGCTTCCCTATTTCAGAGATGTGGAAATTGAAACTAGAGAAAGATAGTTCTTGACCAAAGTCAAGACTTGACCTTCTGGCCAGCAGCAGTCTATGTTTTTGGTTTCTACTTAGCAGCCCTAAAATAACCACACTTTAAAATTTTTCAGGCTTCTTACCTCCATCCCATCTGATCCTTGGATTTGGTGCTGGGATTTACAATAAAATAAGTGATGGGTGGAATCTGCAACCCACAATTGTCAGGCAATAAAAGCAACAGATTTGATTCTCATCCCCATCTTTTGCACCTTAAAATTCTTTCAGGGTGGTGTATATCATAGCACATCACACAGAATAGTGTCATTTCAGTGTGTTAGCATATAAAACTTGAAAATATAATATGTTGGGATAATTTTACCATCATTTTTCAAGTTAACGTGGCACACTGCCATGACCCTAGTTCAGGCCTTTATCATCTCAAGCCTGGACTACTGTGGCAGCCTCCTTCACTGCCTCCCATCCATCTCCTACTCTCATCCTCTGTACACTGCTGCCAGATTAACCTTCTCAGAACACCTCTTTCATCATGTCACTCCCCTCTTCAGTGGCTTCCCATTGCCATGTGGACCAGTTCCAAGCCTCTTGTCTGAAAATTAAAGGTCTGCAAAGTCTGGCCCCAATCTACCTCTGAAGCTCCTGACACTCTCAACTTAGTCCCTCTATTCATTCAAATTGGTTTGGTTCTGCCCCCAAGCCTATCTTGGACTTCTCCACTGAAGCCTTCAGTCTTTGTCCTGGAAATTTCCCTGCCTCACATCTTATCCCTGTTTCTCTATACCCACCCAGACTCCACCTATCTTTAAGACCTGAGGAAATCCCTAGTGTACCATAAGCATTCAATAATTTTTAGCATTAATTTTATATTTGTCTTTTATATTTTTCTAAATTCTTTAATTACTATTTAATTCTATAAATAGCTTTATTGAAGTATAATTTACATATTATAAAATTCAACTTTAGCATGTTTTTAAGGTTTATCCATGTAAGAACTACATTCCTTTTTATAGCTGAATAATATTCCATTGTATAATATATGTAAGGGTATGAGCTAGTACACAGGTTTTGAGAAAGATATCTCCAGACAAAGATTAGGATAGAAAGAAGTTTATTTATTTATTCCTGGGCAGAAAAAGGGCCAATACAGAAGTGAAGGAGGTAGAGAATGTTAGCAAAGAATCAGGTACTCGGTCTTTTTATTTAGAGGGTGAAGATTTATGTCTGTAGCCAAATTAACAGGGTATTACTGCATCCGCTAAGCTCCTTCTTCTGAGCGGCAGGCTGATAACAGAAGCGGCAGGAGCTGAGAGTTGGCACCCTCGCCTTTTCTTGGGATTATCCTCTGCCTTCGAGATATGGCTAAGGTCTGAAGTTCACACCCTGCTGTTTGCTCAGGAGCTCTCCAGACTATAAAAAAGCAGATTCTCAAAGGCAGTTTTGAAATAAAAAGATTTACATCTCTTTTCCATCTACTCAGCTCTTTTTAGAAATTGCGTGAAACAGAACTCCTGTGGGGTGCCTGTTAGCGAAAGAACTCACAGGATTGATCTTTAACTGTTACTAGGAAATTTCAGGATTAGATAGCTTCCTGTTCATTTTTCAAGGCTGGCCTTTCAGCACAGATATACTATATTTTGTTTATCCACTTACCAATTGATGGGCATTGAGTTGTTTCCACTTTTTGGCTATTACAAATAATGCTGCTATGAACATTTGCATACAAGTCTTTGTGTGGATGTATGTTTTTGTTTCTCTTGGGTAGATACCTGGGAGTAAAATTGCTGAGTCATATGATAAATTTATGTTTAACTTTTTAAGAAGCCACCAAACTATTTTCTAAGGGGGCTGTGTCATTGTACACTCCCACTAGCAATGCCTGAGGTTTCTAATTTTTTCACATCCTCACCAACACTTGTTATTGTCTGTCTTTTTTGATTACGGCCATTCTAGTGGATAGGAACGAATATCTCATTGTGATTTTGATTTAATTTCCCTATTATTTCATTTTAATCATTTGGATTTTTCCCTTCATGAATAATAGCTCCTTGAGGTTAGGAACTATCTCACACATCTTTTCTCCATAACATCTAGCATCCTACCTCAGACAAAGTAGATTCATAACAACCACCTAATGCTTGACATTAAATATTATTTATTCATGAAGGAAGGAGAAAGGAATTAGCATTAATTGTCATTTCTGTATATGGCATTTAAAACATATTATCTCAATTCCCTGGCTTGCAAAATAAGCATAAGAAGTAGTAACAGAGAGTTTCTATAACTTGTCAAGTAGTGAAATATTGAGGTGGGATTTGAACACGGCACTCTGTAACTCTAAAACTCGGGCCATATATGTAAAAACAGGTCAAATATCTATAGGATTTTCTATCAGAGTAGAAAATCTTAGTGTGGAATGTAGCTACAAGATGGACATGTCTTCCACATTGTTACATCATAATTAATATTTCTCTTTCTCTCTCAGTTGCTTTTCCAAGCAACTTTTCTCATATTTTGATGAATTTGAGAGTCCATACAAAAAGCCCACTAGCTTCTAGTTTCCTAAATTTACATGCATTTGGCCTTTCTTTCCCCACCAGTGTTCCACAAGCTGCGGGGAGGGAACCCAGACTCGAAGTGCCATTTGCAGGAAGGTGCTGAAAACTGGGGTCTCCACTGTTGTCAATTCTAGCCTGTGCCCGCCCCTGCCTTTCTCTTCCTCCATCAGGCCCTGCATGCTGGCAACCTGTGCAAGTGAGTATGTCAAGGCTGTGGGGCTGGGGAGCTGGAACCCACACAGCAGCAGCCATAGCCACTAAGCTGTTGCCTTCCAGAAATCCAAGACCAGTGGGAGAGGGTGGGACAGTAAAGCCACATGGAGGGCTGCAGCCCAGAGAGCTCAGCTGGAGACGGAAAAGGAATCTTAATTACACGTGGCCAGGCTGAATTCTCTTCTCCACTGGAAAAACAGTTTGCAGGGGGTAGAGCAAAGTTCACTCAGTGGCATACAGAGATCTGGAAGCTGGAGGCAGTATATTACTAATGAAGTCTAATGTTATCCACTCTGGGGTTTTAAACGACTCTAAACAGATTTGTTCTGTTTAATATTAATCCCTAGAGCTCTAACACTTCTGGGCTCTCCTCACCGTGTACATTAGGGCTCTGGTGTTTGCAGGACCCAAAAGGTAAACATTTAAAGGAAGGCATTCTCCTTCCCTTTGTCATCTGCCTTTTTTTTATGATGCTGATTTCTTTTTCAAATACTTAATGAGAGGAACTGCCTTTCCTGTGGGCTCCTCCTCTATCTAGAACCCTGCATCTCAGCTGCTACGGGCAGAAAGACCCAGCAAGGTGCTATTGAGGTTGCCTCCTGCACCTCATTAGTTCTCCAGTTTTGACTGTGGTGGCAGCTTGATGGTCCGCAGCTGGGAGCTAGTTCCTCCTGTGAAATGTAGGCGGTTAATTGGCCCTGGCCAGAGTAAACCCTGATGAGCACTTTCCCCCTTGTCTCTCGCATCTCTCCATCTCTCATTCCCTTTTCCTCCTTGGTGGTTGCACCTCACCCTCGTTTTCCTCTACTCGCCCTTTTTCCTCCTGTGTCCACTCGGCTTCCCTCCCGTCGCAGGGCCCGGGCGGCCGTCCACCAAGCACAGCCCCCACATCGCCGCCGCGCGGAAGGTCTACATCCAGACTCGCAGGCAGAGGAAGCTGCACTTCGTGGTGGGGGGATTCGCGTACCTGCTCCCCAAGACGGCGGTGGTGCTGCGGTGCCCCACGCGCCGCTTCCGCAAGCCGCTCATCACCTGGGAGAAGGACGGCCAGCACCTCGTCAGCTCCGCCCACGTCACCGTGGCGCCCTTCGGCTACCTGAAGATCCACCGCCTCAAGCCCTCCGACGCGGGCGTCTACACCTGCTCTGCAGGCCCGGCCCGGGAGCAGTTCGTGATTAAGCTCATTGGCGGCAACCGCAAGCTCGTGGCCCGGCCCTTAAGCCCGAGGAGCGAGGAGGAGGCGCTCGCGGCGAGGAAGGCCGGCCCGAAGGAGGCCCTGCAGGCGCACAAGCACCAGAACGGCATCTTCTCCAACGGCAGCAAGGCGGAGAAGCGGGGCCTCGCCGCGGACCCGGGGGGCCGCTACGACGACATCGTCTCCCGCCTGCTGGAGCAGGGGGGCTGGCCGGGAGAGCTCCTGGCCTCGTGGGAGGTGCAGGACTCCACGGAGAGGAACGCGTCCTCGGAGGAGGACCCGAGCGCAGAGCAGGCCCTTCTGCACCTGCCTTTCACCATGGTGGCCGAGCAGAGGCGTCTGGACGACATCCTCAGGAACCTCTCCCAGCAGCCCGAGGAGCTTCGCGACCTCTATAGCAAGCACCTGGTGGCCCAGCTGGCCCAGGAGATCTTCCGCAGCCACGTCGAGCACCAGGACACGCTCCTCAAGCCCTCTGAGCGGAGGACTCCCCCCGTGGCCATCCCCCCTCATAAACACGTGTCTGGCTTCAGCAGCTCCCTGCGGACCTCCTCCGCTGGGGAGGCCGGGGGCGGCTCTCGCCGACCACACCGCAAGCCCACCATCTTGCGGAAGATCTCGGCTGCCCAGCAGCTCTCGGCCTCTGAGGTGGTCACCCACCTTGGGCAGACGGTGGCCCTGGCCAGCGGGACGCTGAGTGTGCTTCTCCACTGTGAGGCCATAGGCCACCCAAGGCCGACCATCAGCTGGGCCAGGAATGGAGAGGAGGTTCAGTTCGGTGACAGGTGAGCCTTGCAGCTACCTGGTCTAGGATGGGATGGAAGGGAGGCAGGGAACCACATCTGGCCCAAATCGAAGTATTCACACATCCTTCAAAGTGTTTCCAAAGGTAGGGCTTAGAGCGCTGGGCCTCGGGGATCACATCCTGGGTTTCAGGTCCTCACCCAGCACTGATAGATGGTTGGAGCAAAGACAAGGTATTTAATTTCTCTAAACTGTGTGTTCTTATCTTTATAAGGGAATAACAACACTGCCTACCCACTCCCATCCCCATAGGACCCCAAAAATGAATGAGATACTCTCTGGGTAGCTTTGAACTTTTGGCAGAAAGACATCATTCGAAGCCAAGGCTTTATTATGTTACTGCTCTGTGAGATGAACCATTGAAAAGCTTCAGCACCAGGACACTGTCTGTGTGTGTGTGTGTGGTCCCCAGGGCTGGAGAGAGAATACAGCCAGCACCTGCTGTGCCCCACGGGTGAGGCCAGCCTCTGTCTGGGCTGGACAAGGCTATATGTTCCAGAAACCGTTTATTCCTAGTCAGATCTGTGATTAATTATCCTAATATCTCTTGGAGTCTCTGTTTTGATGTGTCATTATCAGGATGACAGCATGTATCATTTACTGGTCTCCTTGGGCCATTGCCATTCATAATGCAAAGTCAATAGTGGTAGTGGAAGTAATAATAATGTTTTTTGACTACTACTTATGTACCAAGCACTGTACATCAAGAAAGTGTACTACACTTTCTATGTATGTCATCCCTTTTAATCTTCACAATGGCCCTGATAACAACAGTGATAGTTGGCATTGAGTAGTGACTATCTGCCAAGCAAATGTAAGCTCTTTATGTGTTTTAACTCACTGACTAGAAGTGCATAGGGTTTTTATCCACACTTTACAGAAAAGGAAACAAATAAACCAAATAACTTGCTAATGGTCATATTTATTAGGTGGCAGAGCCAAGATACGTGACAAAAATAAGGTAGGTAGTCATCTAAAGAATCATAGAATCATGGTCCTTGAGTCTAGATTCCTTATTTTAACCTATTGCCTATTGTCACTAATATTGTCTCTCAGCCTTGGTACTTACAGACCAAATAGCTGCTATAACAATACTAAGTATTTCTTCTGTGTGCTTTTCCCACATGCCCAACACGGTACTCAGTGCTTTGAAGGCATTACTGTGTTTAATCTTCCCCAAAATCCCTAGGTACGCTTAGGTACTATTGTCACCGCAGATAGAAGCTGAGGCACAGGTGTCAAGCCTACACAGAAACGCTGGAGACAGTCTGAATGTAGGCAGCACGTCCTGGCAGCCTGTGTGCTTAACTTCTCCTCTTGTTTGATCACTTAACTGCCATGATCTGTGTAGTTGTTACCAAAAATCTTTATAATGTGGTTGTAAAGATTGTAGTCAATGCCCCTGAGGTCCCTGATTGGCAGCTTCTGTGTCAGGCCTCCCAGGATGATGAGTGGTACCCAGGTGGGCGAGTGCCCTGCAATTCCTATCAATGTACCGGTCTTACCTATTGTGCCTACATCATGCCATCTCCTCCACCAGCCAGTCAGTTTCTCAAGTGTGGGCGCCAAGATTGGTACTATTAGGACTGAAAGGAATCACAGTTGACTGTGTGAGGGAAAAGGGAATTCACATCTTCCTACTTCCTACTAAAAAGCTATGGAAGAAAACAGTGCAATGCCAAGGGGGTCATCAGGACTCTGTTCTGCCTTCAACTGCAGGGAAAACCTTGAGCCCCTAGCTTATTCAGAGGTCCTGACAATTTCTTTGAGTGCTAGAGACTTTTTATGAACTCCAAGGATCACAGCCCACCTGTGTCACCTGGTGACTATAGGAATGATATGGAAGGAGCTACACCGGATTGAGAGGTTTAGGCTGATCATACCAAGGCCCTTCACTTTTCATGGCCTTAGTCTCGTCATTTCAGAAGTAAAAGGGTTGTACCAGATCATCTCTGAAGTCCCTCCTGCCTCCTTCACTTATTTAAGAAGGCCACAGGAGGTTAATACCCCTATGTTGACGGGGAGAGCCTTGACCACGGTAACTTCAGAAGTTGTGGCACAAGTTGTTTCTGAGTGTTCCACAAATGGGTTTAGTGATGACATGAGTTTGAGAAGTGCTCACTCAGAGCTAAGCAGATGTATTTATAGCTGGATTTTATGTCTGTTTTTTAATATAGCACTTGATTTTTATTATAAAACTAATAAAAGACTATAAAACAATTCATATAATGAATCTATAAAAAGTGCAGGTCTCCCTCATCCTCCCCAATCCTATTCCCCAGAGGCTATCACTCTTTAAAATTTTAGACATCCTTTTAGAATTTTTATATATTGTATTACATAAAAAACATATATGCACCCGTAGGATTTGGGGTTTTTTTAATGGGATATTAGTCATGTTCAGAAATTTCACTTGGTTTTTACTTAACACGTCCGGAGACGTTTTCGTAATAGTATATAGAGATCTATATCATCTTTTTAAACAGCTGATTACTATTCCTGAATTCATTTAACTGTCCCCCAACTGAAAATTATTTTGTTTTTTTTTTTAACTCTTAAGCATTTCAATGTGTGTGGACAATAGAGTAAATATTATAGTTTGCAGTGTTTTCAAAGTACTCCTTTGATCACTGAACAATTTTTTAGTTTAGTAATCTCAGGGACACCAATAATTCTCGAAATGGCACTTAGGAAATACTGCTTTAGCCTTTTAATTTTCACTTTAATGGGCTTTGAGTGTCTTAAGACACTCAAATGGCTTTAATATGGAGAAGGTTCAGTGGAATCTTGCTAGAAAAAGAGACAGGGCAGCTAGGTGCTGAGGATAGTAAAGGTGTTGGGCCTAGGACATCAGAGGGCAAGTCCTAGATCCTCCATCCTCCAGGACATTGGTTGGGGGACAGGGGATTCCATAAAAACGAAGGCACCTGAGGGGCATGGACAAACAGTTTTGCCACCGTTGAGACTTTTTTCCTAGCTCTAGCCCTGGCAAAGATTTTCAGTGCAAGTTAATGGCATGCGGCAGGGAAAACAAGAGGTTTCCATTTCTGATCTTTGACTTTATAATTTTTCCTTTTTACTTGGCTGACCAGTATGAAATATGGCTGAAGCTTAGTTTTCTATACGGTTTTTCAAGTTCTGTTTGAGAAAAGGGAGTGAACATATCTGTACAGAGCACTCAGGAGGCACAGAGCTGCCATTGGGACTGCTTTGCTGAGGGCTGTTGGTGACCTCTTCTGTGTTGGGTTTCATTGCTTGTCATCATTATTGTGTCTGGTAGCAACTCAGAAATGCTCATTTCTGAATCGCTGAAATGCACATAGTCACAGTTCAGTTAGTCTGTTTTTGCTTAGTGCCCAAATCCACTTTTCTGAGAGTCCACAAGATTCAGCTGCCTGTTGGTCTGTAGGACTTTGCAATTTATTAAAGTATACTCCAAATAGCCTGAGCTAGCAAGATAGGTCAAGGAAGGAGAAAAGTGACTGAGAAACGTCTATTACTACTTTAGCTTTTAAATATGCCAAAGCTTGATTTGAAAGAAATTAGTTTATGAAAAAATCACTAATAATTCAGATACTACTGTATCTCATTTATAATTTACTAGTTGAAATTAAGTCGTATGATTCTTAGAAACACATGTCAGCTTCTCAAGCAATAGTTAACTGGATGTCCCTTGAGTATATTATGACAGGCTGGTTCATCATAATCCCTACTTCCTTCTTCCTTTATTCTGCAAATGTTCTTATGCCTACTTGAGGCCAGACTGCGTGGGATACTGGGGATGATCATTCCCTCTTGGTGAAACTCAAAGTCTAGTTTGGAGGCCAAAGGAGTAAATGCCATATTCTAAGTGCTAATAAAAATGTATGCATATTTATTCATTTCATAAGTATTTATTAATCTACCTATTATATGCCAGGTATACATTGACTTGCTGGAAATGTGATAATTAAGAACAGAAGACTGTGTTCTCTTAGAGTTGACATGCATTCGGAGTTCTGCTGAAAAGGCACAGATAGAGGACTTCCCTGATCACTCCATCTAAAAGAACACCACCACCACCACCACCACCACCACCACCACCCTCCCCCCCGATCACTTGTCAGCATTTTGGCTAAGATCAAATGTAAAAGAACACCCTCTCATCATTATCTAGCCCTTTAACTCATCAGATGATCATAAAATTCTTTAAATAAAATAGCTGTCTTATACATTTATTTGTTGACTGCCTACCCATGAAGGTAGAGACTTACTTTGCTGCTGTAGCACCAGTACTGAGAGTAGTGGCTGGCACCAAACAGGTACTGAATAATAATAGTGAATGCATGAATAGAGCAAGACAATAAACACCAAAAAGTAAGCGAGAAAAATATCACATGGTGACAAGTGTTGGGCAGAAAATTAAAACAGAGGAATGTGATGGAGAATGATTTGGTGACCACTTTAGATGGATACTCTGAGGAGGTTATATGTAAGCCAAGATCTGCATTATACCCAGTGTCCAGTGCTGTGACGTCAGGAGGAAGAGCATTCCTGGACAAGGGAACAGCAGTGCAAAAGCCCTGACATGAAAATGACTTTCATGTATTGAAGGAACCCCAGAAAAGTTCATTTGGTTGGAGTGTGGTAGGCAAAGTATAGAAGTTGTATGGGAGGAGGTCGTAAGAGTGACCAGAGACTGTGGAAAGGAGTTCAAGTTTGAGTCTGAGTACCACTGGAAGATTTGGGAGGATGTTAGGCAGGAAAGTGACATGATCTATTCTGCATTTTATAGATTTACCTGTGGCATGTGAATTGTAGAGGTACATGAGTGGAAGCTGGGGACTGATAAAGGGCCATTGCAGTAACCCCTACAATGACATCAGTATTTACTGGGCATTAGATATAGTAAGATAATAAGTAAGGCAAGGACACTGCTCTCTAGAAACTAAGAAAGCATGAGTATGGGATAAAATAACTCAAGGCCCCAGTTTGTATTCAATGCCAACTGGCAGAATACCTGTCTTTAAACTTGTAAAAGTAAATAGAGGAGGGGTTCTCAAATTCATTGTACATAAATAATTACCAAAATCATCTTAGAGTACAGAGTCCCACATCCTCCCCTACACCCAGAAATTCTTTTCTACAGTAAGAACCCTTAATTTTCATTTAAACAAGCACCACAGATGACTCTGAAGCCAGAGGTTCAAGGACCACCTTTAGGAAGCACTGAGAAAAGAGAAGATGATGAACCTCAGACTAGAATTATACACTTGCTATTAGTTCAGCTAGAAGATTTGGCAGAGATAAGCAGAAGTCCATGTTAAAATGACACTTAGAAATTGTGGAGTTCATTTTTCCAAGCACTGTCCTCTCTCCTCCTGCCTTCTCTCCCACCAGCCCACGTTCTTGCTCCTGGGCAGTATTCCCTGCATACTATGCCTTGGATTCGCAGAGTTCAGACTGTGCAAATGCAAGTGCTTGTGAGTGAAGGAAACAGACACAAGGAAAGGTAACAGACTCCAAATCTGCTGCCAGTGTTCTGGAAAAGTTCTGAACTGGCTAGAGGTTAAAATAACTAAGTGTAGCCACCTGGTTCAGCCTGAGAACAAAGAAGCAGAACTGGACTTTTCAGCACAGCTATCAGGGTAATTCTTTTCAGAGGGCTGTGTGCCATTTGATTTCAAAAGAGAACTTGGCCTGTTTTTCCCTTTGCTTTCATTGCTGAATCCTTTAACAATCATGGATCTGTAATTGACTGTTTTCACCACTTTGCAACCCTCAAAGTCCCTCAGAAGAGAAGCATTCTAGCCTTACATCATGGGCCTAGTGCATTGATGATCCCTGCATGGTTTAAAAGCATTAACGTTATGACCCTAAAGTAGCCAACTTACATCCTAGAAATATTTTGCATGTAGAATGCTGTCTTCAACATTGAACCTCTCCAAGGTTATTAATTATGAATTTTTTAAATCCTGCTTAATATTTCTAGAGTTTATTATAGACTTTTTTTAATTTTTTGTTTATTTCAGCATATAACGAGGGTACAAATATTTAGGGTACGTATATTGCCTTGGCCCCACCCAATTCAGAGCTTAAAGTGTTTCCATCCCCCAGACGGTGCGCACCACATCCATTAGGTGTGTATTTACCCATCCCCTCCTCCCCCTCCCACCTGCCTGACACCCGATGAATGTTATTACTATAATGCACTTAAGTGTTGATCAGTTCATAGCAATTTGATGGTGAGTACATGTGGTGCTTGTTTTTCCATTCTTGTGATACTTAGTAGAATGGGCTCCAGCTCTATGAAGGATAGTACAAGAGGTGCTAGATCACCATTGTTTTTTGTGGCTGAGTGGAAATCCATGGTATACACACACACACACACACACACATCCATTTTATTAATCCCCTCATGTACTGATGGACACTTGGGTTGTTTCCACATCTTTACAATTGTGAATTATGCTGCTATAAACATTCTAGTGCAGATGTCTTTTTTATGGAATGTCTTTTGTTCTTTCAAGTAGATGCTCAATAATGGGATTGCCAGATCAAATGGTAGTTCTACCTGTAGCTCTTTGAGGTATCTCCATATTACTTTCCACAGAAGTTGCACTGGTTTGCAGTCCCACCAGCAGTGTACAAGTGTTCTTATCTCTCCGCCTCCACGCCAACATTTATTGTTTTGGGACCTTTTGATAAAGGCTGTTCTCATTGGAGATAAGTGATATCTCATTGTGGTTTTGATTTGCATTTCCCTGATGATTAGAGGTGTTGAGCATTTTTTCGTATGTTTGTTAGCCATTAGTCTTCTTTTGAAAAGTTTCTGTTCATATCATTTGCCCACTTGTTGATAGGGTTGTTTGATTTTTTTTCTTCCTGAGTTCTATACAGATTCTAGTTATCAGCCCTTTATCAGATATGTAACATGCGGATATTTTCTCCCATTCTGTAGGTTGTCCATTTGCTCTCATGATAGTTTCCTTGGCTGTGTAGAGGCTTTTCAATTTGATTGGGTCCCATTTATTTATTTTTGTTGTTGCCATGATTGCCTTTGGGGTCTTCTTCATAACTTCTTTGCCTAGGCCAATGTCTGTAAGAGTTTTTCCAACATTTTCTTCTAGAATTCTTATAGTTTCACACCTTAGTTTTAAGTCTGTTATCCACTGTGAGTTGATTTTGTGAGAGGTGAAAGGTGCAGATCCTGTTTCAGTCTTCTCCAGGTGGCTATCCAATTTTCCCAGCACCATTTATTGAATAAGGATTCTTTTCCCTGGTGTATGTTTTTGTCTGCTTTGTCAAAGATTAGATGGCTATATGAGGATGGTTTTATTTCTGGGTTCTCAGTTGTGTTCCATTGGTCTATGTCTCTGTTCTGTGCCAGTACTATGCTGTTTTAGTTGCTACAGCCTTGTAGTTTAGCTTGAAGTCTGGTAAATTGATGCCTCCCTATTTGTTCTTTTTTGCTTAAGGTTGCTTTTACTATACGGAGTCTTCTCTGGTTCCATATGAAGCATAGAATTATTTTTTCTAGATCTGTGAAAAATGAGGTTGGTATTTTAATAGGGATTGCCTTGAATCTGTAGATCACTTTGGGTAGTATAGACATTTTAACAATGTTGCTTCTGCCGACCCATAAGCATGATATGGTTTTCCACCTCTTTGCATCCTCTGCTATTTCCTTCCTCAGTGTTTTGTAGTTCTCCCTGTAGAGATCTTTTACCTCCTTAGTTAAATATATTCCTAGGTATTTTATTTTCCTTGTTGCTATTGTGAAGGGTATTAAGTCTTTGGTTTGGTCCTCAGTTTTACTGTTGTTGGTGTATAGGAATGCTACTGATTTCTGTACATTGATTTTTTTTGTAACCTGAGACTTTGCTGAATTTGTTTATCAATTCCAGTAGTCCCATGGCAAAATCTTTGGGGTTTTCTAGATACAAGAGCATATCACCAGCAAAGAGCGATCGTTTGACTTCTTCTGCCCCCATTTGGATGCCCTTGGTTTCCCTGTCTTGTCTGATTGCTCTGGCTAGGACTTCTAGCACTATGTTGAAGAGAAGCGGTCCTCAAGGGCAACCATGTCAGGTTCCAGTCCTAAGTAACAATGCTTTCAGTGTTTCCTCGTTCAGTATGATGTTGACTGTGGGTTTGTCATATATGGCTTGTATCATTTTTAGGTAAGTGCTGTCTATGACTATTTTCTTAAGCATTCTTATAAAAGGGAGCTGACTTTTGTCAAATGCTTTTTCTGTGTCTACTGAGAGGATCATGTGGTCTTTGTTTTTGCTTCTATTTATGTGTGAATTACATTTATGGATTTGCATATGTTGAACCATCCCTGCATCTCCCGGAGGAAGCCCACTTGATTGTGAAGGATTATTTTTTTGATAAGCACCTGAATTTGGTTTACTAGGATTTTGTTGATAATTTTTGCATCTATGTTCACAAGGGATATTGGTCTGTAGTTATCTTTTTTTGTTGCATCCTTTCCTGGTTTTGGCGTCAGGGCGCTGTTGGCCTTATAAAATGTGTTGGGGAGGATTCCTTCCTTCTCGATGTTGTGGAATAATTTCTGCAGGATAGGCACCAGTTCTTCTCTGTAGGTCTGGTAAAATTCGGGTGTAAAACCATCTGGTCTGGGACTTTTTAGGAAGGTTTTTTTATTGCTGCTTCAATTTTATACTTCATATTGGTCTGTTCAGAAATTCTATTTCTTCCTGATTGAGCCTAGGGAGGCTGCTGGTTTCTAAGAGTTTGTCCATTTCCTCCACACTTTCAAGTTTATGTGCAGAGAAAGGATATTATAGTATTCATAGATGATATTTTGTATTTCCATGGCATCAGTTGTAATTTCTCCTTTTTCATTCCTGATAGAGCTTATTAGAGTCCTTTCTTTTCTGCTTCTCATTAATCTAGCAAGAGGCATGTCAATTTTATTTTTTCTAAAAACCAACTTTTTGTTTTATTAATCATCTGTATAGTTTTTTTTTTATCAATTTCATTTAGTTCTGCTCTGATCTTTGCTGTTTCTTTTCTTCTGCTGGGTTTGGGGTTTGTTTGTCCTTTTCCAGTTCTTTGAGATGGTTCATTCTATTGTCGATTTGTGATCTTTCTGTGTTTTGGATGTAAGCATTTATGGATATAAATTTTCCTCTCAGGACTGTTTTAGCAGTGTCCCACAGATTTTGACAATTTGTGTCTCCTTTATCTTTTAGTTCAAAGAATCTTTGGATTTCCATCTTGATTCCCTCCTTAACACAATAATCGTTCAGCAAGGTTGTTTAGTTTCCATGACTTTGTGTAGAGATGAGAGTTTCTGTTGGAGTTGATTTCTAATTTTATTCCACTGTGGTCTGAGAAGATGCATGGTATAACTTATATTTTTTTAAGTTTTTTGAGACATGTTTTGTGGCCTAGGATATGGCCAATCTTAGAGAATGTCCCATGAGCTGATCAGAAAAACCTATATTCAGTGGTTTGGGGGTAGAATGTTCTAAAATGTTAGCCAGGCCCATTTGTTGTAGAGTTCTGTTTAAGTCCATTCTTTCTTTTCTGTTTGGAGGATCTGTCCTGTCAGAGAGTTGTTGAAGTCTCCGCCTATTATGGTGTTGCTATTTATCATTTTGTTTAGCTCAGGTAGAATTTGCTTTATGAATCTGGGTGTACCTGAGTTAGGTGCATAAATATTTAGAATTATTACATTGTCTTGTTGAATTATACCCTTCACCATTATATAGTGACCATCTTTGTCTTTCATTACTTTTGTTGATTTGAAGACTAAATTATCTTAAATCAGAACTGCCACGCCAGCTTTCTTTTGGCGTCCATTTGCTTGAAATATTGTTTTCCATCCCTTCACCTTGAGTCTGAATGCATCCTTGTGGGTTAGATGTGCTTCCCGGAGACAGCAGATACTTGGCTTGTATATATTTGTCCATTCAGCTGGCCTGTATTTCTTTAGTGGGCAGTTCAAGCCATTCACATTTATTGAGAGAATTGATAAGTGGGGGCAGATTTGTTCATGCTGTTGAGTTGAACGTATTATAGAATTGACTTCTGTTTGCCTATGTCATACTCTAAGGCTGCATGCAACATAAATTCCTCTTAGAGAAAAGCCCTCTCCACCCTACCTCAAAAGAGTTATTTTTTTTTTTTCAAAAAGAAGATAGTTGTCTCAAAGCATCCTTTATCTCATGTGACCTCTCAGCAGCTTTATACACAGGCTAAGCACCTCTTCTTAAAAACACATTTTTACTACTTTAAAAGCCATTTGCACTTGGTTTTCTTCCTATATTTCTGGCTATTCTTTCTCATTCTTGGTGACTTCCTCTAGCCACCTCTTATCTAGCCTCTTGGACTCCTACTCTATGTGCAATAATGATGCCCACGGCTCCAGTGTGCTCCTTTATGCCAGGGATTCCAGTAGATCTAGCCCCAGACCAGATCTCTCTTCTGACTCTAAGTGCAGCTGTCTGTGGACATCCCCACCCAGATGCTCAACAAATAGGTCACCTCAGTATATTGAAAACTAAACTCCTGAATCCCTAGTTCAGTGTAAGGAGTACCCCCATCCAGCCATCTTCCCAGCTGAAAATGTTTTTCTTTCCTCATTAGTCTCTAAATCTAGACTCTTCTAGCTTTTCAGTGCCTTTTTAATCTCTCCACTTTTCTCTCTTCTCACCACCTCCACTTTGGTTTGCCTTTGTCAACTCTAAATTATTGTAACAGCTTCCTAACTCTATATTTACCTTTAGACCAAGGCTTGGCAAATGGCAACCAGTGGCTTTAACATCTTTTAAAGGGTCATTAAGAATAGGTTTTAAAAGGTCATTAAAAGAGCCAATGAAATTGAGCACAGAACTATTAGGTTCACTTGCCCAAGGTCTCACACTTAATAGATGGCGGAGCTGGGATTTGGCTCCAGGGTTGTTAAAAGAATGGCTTTTATGATTTTAAACGGTTATTAAAAACAAACAAAAAATTAGAATATATAACAGATACTGTAGGTGGCCCCCACAGGTGAAAATATTTACCACCTGTCCCCTTGCAGAAGAAGTTAGCCCCCTATTCTAGACCACTCAGTACACTGCTGCTGGAGCATCTTTCTTGCAAAACTGACCGCGCTGCTTTCATGCTTAAAATTCTTTTAATGGCTTATCATCACTTGAGGATAATGTTTAGCTTGATACCTTTTATTGTCTCACATCTGCCCATCTCTCTAGCTTTATCTCGTATCATGTCCCCTGTGTGCCTCGTGGCACTGAGCCTCTGCCCTCAGCAGTTTCCCATTCCTTCGTGTTTACAGATTTGCCTGAGGCTTTCTGACCCTTTCTTACAGGAAACCTGTCCCCAAGACCCCATCAGAGGACCCTCCATGACCCACACAGTACTCCATGCATAATACTGTGTCTCAGCCCTCACCACTGTGTACTAGAATCAGCTGTTTGTGTTTCTAAATTACCTTCTGGATTGTGTTAGTCTTCCTCAAGGGCAGATGTTTAAGAATGTGTCTTGTCTTTTTTTCTCCACAATTCTAAGAACATGATAGATACTCAACAAATGAAAAACTGGTAAATGAATGAACAAAGGAATGAATAGGTGGATGGTAGTAATTAGGAGGCAGGTTTCCTAATTGCCTGGAGGCTGTGATCTGTATGGTTTTACATAATCTGGACCTCCAGTCTCTCATATGCCACTGTGACAGAATTCCAGAGTGACTCCTGCTCTTAACTAAACATGTCTGCCTTGTCCACGTGTTCTCCACTAAACAAGTTTCAGGAAACCCTGAGATTCTGTGGCACACAACTGTATTATATAATCTGCAAAGCACTGCTGAAGGGTCAGTAAGCACAGAGATTGAATACCTTGTGGCATCCTTTCTCCCATCACATCCAGGCAAATGGAGAAATCATGAGTATCATTATCACAGCTGATGTTTATCGAGCACCTATGTTGAGTTTCAGGTGTTCCATCACCCTTACAATAACCCTTTGAGGTTACTCTCCCTGTTGTATAGATGCTGAAACTGAAGCACAGAGATGCTGAACTCACTGCTCAAAGTCTCACACTTACTAAGTAGTAGAGCTAGAATTTGAATCCCAGGCAGTGTGGCTCCAGGGACTGTTTCTTTTTATTGATTTTTACCTCAGTAGAATACATGGACTTGTCATTGTGTTATTGGAAAGCCACTGGGGTCAACTGGGCTGAACATAAATAATATTCTGTATTCCAGCCATCTGGCTCCCAGTTTACAAGGCTTTTGTTTTTATTAATATTTTGACACATCTGTTTTAGGAATAGCCTTTTCTTCTGTTGGTAGCTCTACTTTTACATATAAATATATACATGTAGATATGCACGATGTTAAATACACAATAGACATTCAGTAAATATGACAGTTGCTACCTTTGTGTGTGTCTCTGACTAGGTACGTTTACAAGTGCTGACGGCCTAAGCATGTGTGTGGGTGAGAGACCTAGACCACAGGCAAGATGAACCTAAACTGCTCCTTGCTTTTCAGTTCTTCTGTATAAACACTGAACTCTTCATCACATTTTGAGCTAAGATTCAGGCAAAAGCTGACTCCAATTTTCATTTGGATGGGGTGCAACACACACCACACCCCTGGCCAAAGAATCTGGTAAATAATCCTCCTCCATATCGAATACCAGGAGGCTGATGTAATGTGGACAGATACATGTTCAATATTCCTGCATCTGAATCCAACTGTAGAAGCGATACCTGTTAAAGACAGTGCTGATTTCCTTATTGAAAAGAAAAGCCATATTTTCCAAAATTGGCACTGCAGATTGGATTACCAAATTGAGAAAAACAGCTAGATGAAGATTGATCTTTTCCTCCGGGAAAGAACTAAATACTGCTGATAGCTCCGCACTGGCAGGGAAGTCCTTGCTCGCTATTTAACACTATTGGACCAAGAGTGAGCCGATATCACATAATACCCATAGCTCAGTTGATGTAAGTCTTAAAACATAAGACTTTCCCAAGGCTATGGGATTTTTCAAAAGGAATGCAGGTGAACATAAAGAATAATATGAAACTAGATACTGTGAAGAAAATACTTATTTCTTCTTGGGGGGCAAGGTGGGAGGTAGCTCACAGGTGATATTCACTTACATGGAATCCTAGGGGAAAGGCTAAATCCAAGGAGTTTCTGCCTTTTAATCCCTAAGCCTGTTCCTGTTTTCCTTCTCTTCTGGGTCTGGGTGTGCCCACCTTATGCTACCCACCTGCTTCATCCAGAGGAGCAACCTGATGGTATTAATACATCAATTAACACAAAGGACAGCCCACAATGTATAATAGAAGACAGTAAGGCTGGAATCAAAGCAACTTAGGTACAAATCCTAGTTCTGCCACTTAGTATTGTGAGTCCACTTTAACCTCTCTGAATCTGGCTTTCTTATTAGTTAAGTTAAAATGATACTAATAAAACGAGGCACTAAGTTTTATTCTACCCTTCAGAAAAGAAAAGGTGTGAAGAACAGAAATAAAGTCTGTAAAGTGCCTAACACGTGATGGATACTTGTTGTCAGTATCCATAATTGTTGTCATTTAGACATGGGGCCATTGTATCACACCATCTTCCAGGACATCACAAGATAAAAAGCTTTACCCTTATTTTGAGAAGCATCAAGGCAGTTGTTCAAACAGTTGAGGTGGAAAGGCATCTAGGGAAACAGAGTGATAGAGAATTATCATCCTAAATCTGGGCATCAGAAGAGGATGCTCATAATCTACTGACATTCTTTACTATCATTTCTGATCTGGTAGGAAAGTGAAAATTGTAGGCTCTAAATGCTTATACTTCCCAGAAAGCTTTGAACAGTGTTCAAAAGTGGTGTAGAATATTAGATGAATTAAGGAGTATTTGGAAGACTTTAACTTGGGCAACATAGAATATCCACAGATGGAAACTTCTTAGAATGGAGGAGAGAATCCGATGGGAAATTCCTCCAGGGTCAATTTCAGGACCATAGTTGTGAATAATGCTGTATGTAAAAATCATAAGCACATGAAATGCAGTTTCCAAGTTTGTAGATAATAATAAAAACTGGAGGCAGAGAAGATAGGGAGGGAAAAATAAGCCAGTTTCAATTTGGTTTGGCATGTTTCCCTTACAGAGCTAAAGGAAATGGAGATGACAAATGTTTTTCCCCATTGAAAAGTGTAAAAATAGTGAGCCAAAGGAAAAAGAGCCAGCCCAGTAAATACATAAGCCTCAGCGAGAGAAAAGTATTAAGAGTCAATGCAAAGGTCACAGAAATGACCATCATGAGTCAGGCAGGTAAAGAGCAAGAAAGGATACTTAGACAATCAGAGTCGACCAGACAGCACAAGTGAGGCTTAGAGTCAGGCACTGTCTATTCCCAGAAAGGTGAGGGCATCTCCAAAGATCCAGCTAGCACTTAGCTTATTCTTCCTAGAAGAGTGGTCCTAAGCAGATGCCAGAGTTCTGAAAAGTGGTTAACATTTTTTCGTAAAAATGAGGATGTCACTGATACAAACCAGAAGTGAAAATTTTTCCATGTCATAAGTTAGAAATCAGCAATTTTTTCTTGTAAAGGGTCAAATAGTAAACATTTTAGGGTTTTCAGGCCATTGTATCTCTGTCTCAGCTACTCAATTCTGCCATTGTAGCATGAGAGCAGCCACAGATGATATTTAAGCTGATGTGGCAGTGTTCCAGTAAAACTTTATTTACAAAAGCAGGTGGCAGTTGGCTGGAGTTTGAGGGCCCCTCCCATAGGTAAATAGGAAATCCCATCAGAGTCATTTTATGCAGAGGTTTGTAATTTGAAAGAAATTGCCCAAAAAGCAGATAAAATTATACATATTAGGAAATTCAAGCCTTCATGAATTTCTGAAGAGAAGGAAGCTAAAGGGTTTGGCAAGAAGTAGAAGGACAGGGTTAAGAATGTGTGGTCAGGTGGCCCTTCCCATTCCAAAAATACTTTCTATACTTCTACTGAGCAATCATGAAGTTTCTGGAATCAAATAACTTTTAGTTGGCAATTACATTAAAAATAGCAAAGGTTTAAAAAAGTGGCCCTAGCCAAATGGTGATATGAAACTCTTCATGAACCTCAAATCTGTTCCCCAAAATATCTGTACAAAATAAAATTCTCCCTTGCAAGCCTCTAGGCTACTATAATTTTTGGTTTCAGAAAAAAAAAGTCTTGCTCATAGAGGAAGTCTTCTCAACAGCATTCTTTTTTTCCTCTTGCTTAAAACTATTTAAAATCCAGAATATTCTTTAATGATTGTCCATTTCCCTGAGTAACTACAAACCTTGGCACAAATGGCCCCACACCAAAAATGCGGCCAAGCCACATGCCTTCCTACTAGGCCCCAGTGGATGCCTGGATGTGGTCAGTTTAAGAAAAGGTTAAAGATCATTCCCTACTCCTACTTCCACCATGCACTAGCTAAGCAAATTACTTAACTTCCCTGAGCTTTCGCCGCCTCTCTAAAATGGGAAAATAATATCATTCTAGTAACACAGTGAGAGTAAAATGATACAAAGCATATACACTTGTCTAATAAATATTGGTTCCCATTCCCCCTTTGTGGTAGATTTGATTATCCAAATCTAAGGAATCACTAGGCAGAAAAAAAAAATCTTCATTTTACAATAAGGAAAAGGCCTCACCATCTCCTCTTAGAAATAGGAGTTTGGGGTAAATGTTCTTTGAATAGACTCCTTTAACTTTGCTTACTTGCTCCTAAGTTCACTGTTTTCCAACTCTAACTCTATTGTTCTTGTTGTTTATATATGTTTCTGAAATTGCAGGATTGATCCCTAGCTTTTTTTTTTTTTTTTTTTAGTGTTCTAAAATTTCAGTAAGTTATTAACCACTTCAGTACCACGCTCACCGGCCGCGAACCCTTGCCCACAGCCGGCACTCATAGTTCGCACGATAGTTTGTGCTGTGCATTGACGATGAATCCGTTTTGCTCTTGTGTGATGAGGAAAGCTTTGAAGCACTGAAAGCTTGTTTTACTTTACAGGCAGCTTTAGGAAAATAAGTATAATAACTCCTACTAAGGACTTGTTAAAAGATCACAGATTCGTAGTAACTTATTAGCTGAACGTACACACTGCAACTGCAGAGACAAAAGCTGTAAAAGTAAAAGCTTTTGCTGACGACTAACGTCGATGCTCAGCTGTGCGCGTTCATCTGTGGCTGTCGACTATAGTCAACGCTCATACCAAAGTGGTTAATAGTGTTGTTATAAAACAGCTAAACAGCAATAACTAGTTGTTCTTATCCAGAAATTCCTGAATCAAGAATAGAATTAAGGTAGTTGCCAACCCCTTGTTCCCTCCCCATAGCCCTGATTTATGTTTTTTCTTTGAAATGCATACATTTCTCAGCCATTTACCCATGTCAAAACAGCTCTTCACAATGTCCAGAATGCATAAGCTCAGGTATGAAGAATGGATGATGATGGTGATAATAACAGTAACAAAATTGTAATAATCTACACTTCTGTAGTTTTTAACACATGCCAGATACTTTTCTATGTACTTTAAATGCATTAGCTCATGTAGAATCCTCACAACAACCCTAGGCAGGTACTGTAATTCTCATTTTACAAATGAGGAGACTCTGTCACTAAGTTAAGTAAATTACTTGCCCAAGGCTACAAAACTACTAAGTGATAGAGCTGGGGTTGGAACCCATCAGTATGGCTATGAAGGCTGTGCTCTGAACCACTCTCCACTGTGCTGTGTTGTACATATGATCACTTTTAGCCCATTGCTTTGAAAGTAGCTAAAGAAGTGTTTATTAAGTATTTATTCAGCATGCCAGCACTATGCTGAACACCGAAGAGGGAACTATGAAAGAAATAGAGAGTCCCCATACTTGAGGTAATAATTTACAGTCTGAGGAAATGAGATACTGTAGATTAGAAAGAGCTTTGTAGTGTGGCTCTGAACAACTGGAAGATCAGGAAAGGGAGGTATTCTTACGGATTGTGGTAGCACCAGGAAACACATTGAACTAGTTCTCAAGGGATGGGGAGGAGCCTGGCTACTGTGCTAAATGAAAAGGATACACCTATGATTTCTAGCTTCCATTCAGCCCTGTGTTGAGGCCTAAAATGGGTTTAAGAATGCTTGCTTGTTAGGATGAGAGGCTTGAGATAACACAATATCACATCCCATGTAGTAGATGGGCATTTCTGTGCTCAGGACTTAAAAATTTCATCTGATGCTGGAAATTCTAAGAAGGTTACCTTAAGATACCTGTAGCATTTTTAAAAATACCCATTTATTAAATGTATCTAATATTTAAGCTGATGCCTTTTTACTTGGAAGATAGTAAGAATGAGTCTATATTCTTTTATGTGATGTTCACAAAAACACTCTGAGGTCAGTATGATCCTCAATTTATAGGCCCATATAGTTGAATAACTTGCCCAAAACTGCCACATGACTCCAGACTGGAGTGCAAGTTTCTTGACTCCAATTTGGGAAGTCTTTCCCTCCGCAAGGCCGCTCCTCGTGGTTGGTCATGGAGGTCAGTTTGAGACAGCATGCTGTCACAAAGAAGCTTACAAGTAAAGGTCCCCAAAAAAGCAAAACTGCTCCTTTATTTTCTGGCTAAAAGTATGATCAAAGAAATAAAGCAGTAAGTTTTAGCCCAATAAGCCAGAACGGAAGTGGGGCATGGTATGGGAGGAAAGCAGGGAGTATTAATATACCAAACATACACCACAGTACCATTGGCTACGTAGGTCTTAACTGTGCCCATTTTGTGTCCCCTCATCCTCTGGTTCCTTAAATTCCAAAACAACCCAGAGGAATCGTTCTGGTTTTGCTTGAAAGCAGCACTATGTTTCTGTGCCTGTGCATTCTAAAACAGGCCTGTCGAATTTGAAACCTAAATACAAGCTGACAGAAATCAGCTAGTAACAAATTAAGTTAAATTAGTAGAGTACATGCCTTAAATACAAAGAAAAAAATTTTTCCGGTTATCTTTCTCCCTAGTTGCCAGGCTAGATAGGGAGGCTGAAGTTTTCAGCAGCAAGCCCTTTCCTTTGGCCGTGCTTCCTAGAGAGCCCTGCATGGGAACCTTCTCCAGAACTACTGCTCCCCCTAGAGGCAGCCTCCAAACCGCCATCTACCAATTTTCTGGGCATGTTGTAGTGTAGTGATAATGGGAATCGAATCCTCCCCTAGCCCTGAAAGGATTTATGCCTTGATTATTAGGGAAGGGATAGAATATTCAAATGGGCCAAATGTACAAAAGACACACACATGGACATCTTTCTAGTTACAAGAAGAAAGCATGACTAAACAGTTGAATCTTATGGTGGGCTCAAAGGTATTATAGAATGGGGGAGAAAAGTGCTGAAACAAGAGCAAGAAACCCTACTTCAAATCCTGACTCTGCCTCCAAATAACTATTTAACATTGAGCTAGACAGTTCAGTTTTATGAATATAAATAATGTATAAGTATACATAATTGACAAATCCAGGCTTTGTCCCATGTAGGTTTTATTGTAAGATAATATTTAAGGCTGTTTTTGTGAAGGCAAATATAAATTTTTTATTTTGGTATACAGTTTATAGAATAATAGAACATACAGATGCTAAATCTCATGATCTACATTTATTCCTTTGCCTTTCCACTACTGCTATCCAAGTTCAAATCCATATGGCTTTATGCATAATGTGGTGGATCACCTCCCTTCTCTTCATCAACTTTATAGGAATTCCTTTCTAGCCTTCAGACTTGGGCAGAAGCGTTATGGCTTACTCAGCAGTGCCAGTGCCTAAAGGCACAATGTAGCTACAAAAGCTAATCCCCACCTGCAATCAATCAATCAATCAATAAATAAATAAATAAATAAATGATGGTCAGGCCCAGCATGGGAGAGGGGTTTAAACCCACTGCGTGAGATTAGACAGGTTAGGCTAGTTCTATGCAAAAAAAAAAAAAAAAACCTGATTATGGAGCTCTAATAAGTTGTCTGGGGAAAGTTGGCTAATATCATGTGTCCCTCTCATTTCCTTCCTCACAATCTTCTCATCCTCCCAGCATTACCAACAAAATTTGGAAATACTAAAAGAGGGTCTAGAAATTCCTTATCTAGTTAAACAATTTCCTCTGTTGAGTAGGAAAATATACTTCAGCTGATTTCTAGAAGTTGTGATAGGTTGAATGTAGGAAGGTAAAAGGATTTGCCAGTGGCCATTACTTAAATCATAGTAGGACCAAAATAAAGTTCAGAAGAACTGTCTTCTAGCTGGCTGCTCTGACTGTTCAATTTAAGAACCCTTTATATAAGGAAAAGAGAAGTGTTGCCAATTCTAGGACAACAACTACCCTAATTGTTTGGAAATTTAGCAAAACCTAATCCCTGTCTTTTCAGTATGGTAAAATTAAACAGAGATCTACTAAGTTCCATCATCCTGAGTTCTATTAAAATTTAATTAAGCCTGCTTTTATTTAGCAATTGTAGTATAAAAATTCCTGGGACATCACAAAGATTTAAAATATTGAATCAATTTTTATTTTTTTTAATCTAAAACAGCTTGAACACCTCAAGAGACTTAGTAATGATATTGCATTACATTGCATCTGATAAGATTCCTTTAGAAAACAGTAACACTATTATCTAAAATAATGTATGGCTTACCAATGATAAGTAAATTGTATAGTCATCTTTCTCTTATTAGTTTCTTTGAAATAAACTAATGTGTAATTGAAAAAATACACCTAATGCTTGTTGGATGAGTGAATGAATGGATGGATGAGTTAGATCACAATCTTTCAGAGGCTTCCTTTTGGCCCTCTCAACATTTCAGCTCTAGTGTTCAATGCCATAAAAGCTTGATTGTCTCCAGTCATAATGATGATGATCTGGAATGGCACTAAATCAAGTTCAAATCATCCAAAAACATCCCTTCAGCTAATGTGTTGTATTTCCTTCCTTATTTTTACCAGAACTGCTCATACATTACTAGATTGATTGATGTAAGCCTAATTTCTACTTCCTGCCTTCCCTCTGATGAGAGGTAAGAACAAGCAATGCAGTAGGTGCAAGGCCAGAGCAGAGCTGAGGAAGCCACATTCGTTGCCAGACTGGTCGCCCACCTCAAAATAATTGACAGCTGACTAGAGGTGGTGCTGAACTGCAGGTGTCACACAGTTTGGGAGGCCAAGCAAGGGAATTTCTCAAAACAGAGTCCTAATAGAGGGAGAACCTTGCTGGGGTACATGTGACTGCTACTCTTCATATCACCACCGTGGCTTCTGGGTTCCCCTGACCTATCTGTATTTCCCACCCCCTTTCTAGAAAAACAACCCCTGTTGCCTGCTTACCTCCTAGCGATGGATGTTAATATGATATTGGGTACAGTTTTTTGAGGTTTGCGAAACTAGGGAGGTGAGAAGAATCACAAAGATGGAAATGACTGACTCTAGGAGTCCCAAAAGTGGCTGCTAAACCATTTGTGTGCTGTTGAATGATCTGTCGACCTGAGACACCTGCCAGGGTCCAGGCATTGGATCTTGGAGCTTCTCACCTGGCCCTCCCAACCCTTCTAGATTTCCACCTCCACATACACATTCCAGCTCTTGGCAGCCTCACTGAGTCACCAAGACATCAGCGTTAAGCCATCGTTAGTCATTGATCTGCTTAACTGCCATGACGTAGCAGGTAGTTCCTAAAAATAGCATAAATGTAGAAAAGGAAAAATACAGTAGACTGAGATGGAGTGGGTTTGAAGCTCACTGTAGGCACTCACAAATTTGATTCTTGTAATTCTTTTCAGATTAAAATAAAAGTATCTGAACCAGACTGTGATTGTTCTGGAATTGCCTCTCTGTGACCCTAAAGGGCAAGTTTCACTTTCATTCTACTGGGCACCTTCTCTACAGAGAGCCGTCTGTAGTATTGTGGAAAATAAGAGCAATGATTAAGACCTGAGTTTTGTGCCACATAATGTTTACAGGAAAATGAAGACAGCGGATGTATATATAACTACCTAGAAGTGAGAGGCTGTTACATGTACAATTTCTTTCTAATTTACATGTCAAGATCTTCTCATCAGTATCTGATTCCTGGCTTGCTTTCTTTCACCTCAGCCGTAACAGATGCCTCTCTCCATACCCAAAGCCCCACCTTTTTCCCACCATCCAACCAAGCTCCATTCCTTTGTAACTTTGCCTTTTCCTTAATAAGTCTTCCCCAAATCTGTCTGTACCATTTGTTCTAACATACCCTCCAACCCCGACGTGTGTGTGTTACATGTATTCAGTGCACATATGTTGTCTGCTCCAATTGGTAGCATTTAGATAAAGTAATCAACTTAATTTGATTTGCGCAAGCAATCAGAAACCTCCTAATTTGAGACTACTACCAGAACCACACCAATCAAAATGGCAGGGGAGCCTGGGTTCCTGAATGTCCGTGTTGCTGGTCTGTTGCTAAACCAGAGTTCTGAGGTATACCCTGAGGTTCCTTTCTGCCTTACCATTATGAATGCCAAAAAGAAGTCAACGGACTTGACCAGGTCTACATTTCTTTTCTGTTGCTCCAGGATTCTTCTACAGCCAGATGATTCCTTACAGATCTTGGCACCAGTGGAAGCTGATGTGGGTTTCTACACTTGCAATGCCACAAATGCCTTGGGATATGACTCTGTCTCCATTGCTGTCACATTAGCAGGTAACCTGAAAACCCTTGTTCAGTTCACTTCATAAATCTTTATTGAGTACTGCCTTCAATGTTTCAAGCAGGCCCAGGGACACATAGATAAATGAGACCCAGACCTCACCTTCAGGGAATGTATAATCTATAATTATAATTATAATGGAAGTGAAGTATAATATGAGGTAGAATGAAGTAAGTGCTGTAACTGGTAACCAAATAGTATTCAAGGACAGTCCACTCCTGCTGGGAGGTCTTAGAGTTGGGGTTAATGGAATTTTGATAAGCAGAAGTAGGGGAAATATTCCAGGCAGAAAAAACAATATGCACAAAGGTGATATGTGCATGTATTAATAAGTAGCATGTCAGGAAACATGAATGTGAATTATGATTATTGAGTGTTCTTTTGGATCCTCCCATTTCTCCTTGTTCACCTGTTGCAAAGAAGTCTTTAAGACCCATAAGTAACTGGAATTCTGTGGTCATAGCTTGGAGCAGGAGTGCTTCCCAGAACTTCTCTCTGATTCTGCTTTATTTCAGCCTCTTACTTTAATACATTTGCCAACATTTTGCCTTTATCTGTAGAGGTTAGACAAAACATTCCACATGTGGTGACTTAAGAACATCACAACTCAGAGTACAATGTCTCCCAAAGTTGTTGTCTTTTAGTAACAGATTTACAGAGCTTTTATAAAACCTCTTTACATAGGACAAATCCATGCTTTTGAAACTGAAAGAAACCTTAGATACCAGCTGGACCAGCACCCCCATTTCTCAGAGGCCAGGCACCCTGAGGTCACACAGCTGCTCAGCTAGTCGCGGGGAGAAGAAGGGAACTGAGGTCTCCTAACTCCCAGCTCATTGTTCTCTTCACTTCCCCACTGATCCTACCAAAATAGGATCCTTTTTCTCAGATCTGGGCCATGCAGTCTGTGTGGCTGTGTGTTGCATGTGTTTGTATTTATTCTTTTCAATTGCTGCTCTCATCAGATGATTCAGTAGATGACAGAAAAGCCAACATCACCCCACACTGACCTCATCTGTCCATGAGGGGATTATGTTGTCACACTGTTCTCCAGTCACACATGCTACTCCCTTGCCTGTCCTTTTAGCAACAGTATTTCTGCCCCCATGACCTCAGGCTGATCTGGGAAGGGACCTCTAGCAGGCGGCTTTGCAGGGAAGATCAAAGTCAACAATGAAGAAGGCAAGTTAGGGGGCCCTGGGCTGGATTAAAGACTGATATTATGAATGCCTATTTTTTTGTGAATAAAGCATTTGCTTTTCCTCTAATGTATTCCTGTTGCAATCCTTCTTCCCTTCTCTATACAGAGTCCAGATGCTCAGCACCAATTTTGTTAAATCTCTCCTGCCATCCGCCCTCCAACCTGCTTTAGCAAGGGCACTGCTGACATCCTTCCAATTGCTGGCAAAGAGTGGCTCTTGCAGGATTAACTCTCTTGTTTATATTTATCTAGATATGGTTCAGCTCTGTCACAGACTAAATACCCTTTGTTCACCTGAATTTAATACGATTAATGGAAACCTGTCTGGAATTAAGCAAGGCAATTGTAACATCAGGCTCGTCTTTGGCTCTTTGAAGAGCAGCTATTGGAGGCTGCCAACAGGTTCAAAGCCAGGGAAGAGAGACAGAGCAGCCAAAGAGGCACCAGGGAAGGGGGGAGGAAAGGGGCTGACCGATGAAGTATGATCACAGACACCACACCCAGGGCTTAGAGAGCTGTGTCCTTGTACTACAGCTGCTGGGGTTTGTTCAGGTCTGCCGGAAAGCCTGTCAAGCAGTCCCTCTAAAAGTAAAGGTTCAATATGTATATTTTGCCTTAAGACTGTATTTGCATCATTACCTGAGATTATCATCCACAAGTAATTGTCTGCACTCACAGTGTTAGGTGGCTCACGGGCTGCTGTTCTGAGCCTACCCTCTGCCAAGTATTGTGGGACATACAGCAATAAATAAAACCTGAATTTTGCATCTATATTCATAAGGGATTTTGGTCTGTAGTTTTCCTTTTTTGTTATCTCCTTACCTGACTTTAGTATCTAGGTGATCCTGGCTTCATAGAATGAGCTGTGGAGTGTTCCTTCCTTCTTGATGTTATGGAATAATGTCTGCAGTATGGGTACCAGCTCTTCTTTGTAGGTCTGGTAAAATTTGGCTGTGAATCCATCCGGTCCAGGGCTTTTTTTCACTGGAAGATTTTTTTATTACTGCTTTAATTTTTTTCTCATAATTAGTCTGTTCAGAAGTTCTATTTCTTCCTGATTAAGTCTTGGGAGGTTGTGTGTTTCCAGGGATTTGTCCATTTCTTCTATGTTTTCAAGTTTATGTGCATAGAGATTTTCACAGTATTCACAGATGATATTTTGTATTTCTGTGATATCAGTTGTAATATATCCTTTTTAATTTCTGATTGAGCTTTTTTGTGTCTTGTTTTTTCTATTCCTGGGTAATCTAGCAAAAGGTCTATCAATTCTGTTTACCTTTTCAAAGAACCAAGTTTTTGTTTCATTCATCCTTTGTATTATTTTTTATTTTTCATTTCATTTTGGGCTCTCTGACCTTAGTTATTTCTTTTCTTCTGCTGGCTTTGGGTTTTGTTTGATCTTCCTTTTCTAGTTCTTGAGACATGTCATTAGATTGTTAATTTGTGATCTTTCTGATTTTTTGACATAGGCATTTAAGGCTATGAATTTTCTCCTTAGGACTGCTTTTGCTGAATCCCAAAGATTTTGATAGCTCGTGTCCCATTTGTTCAGTTCAAGGAATCTTTTGATTTCCATCTAATTTCATTATTGACTTAATAATTATTCATCAGCATGTTGTTTAATTTCCATGACTTTGTGTAGAATTGAGTGTTTCTCTTGGAGTTGCTTTCTAGTTTTATTCTACTGTGGTCTGAAAAGATACATGATGTGATTTCTATTTTTTTTAAATTTTTTGAGACATGTTTTGTGGCCTAAGATATGCTCGATCTTGGAGAATGTTCCATGTGCTGCTAAGTAGAATGTATATTTGGTAGTTTTTATCTAAAATATTCTGTAAATGTCTGTTAGGCCCATTTACTCTAGAGTCTCTTTTAAGTCCAGTGTTTGTTTATTTTCTGCCTGGATGATCCATCCAGTTCTGTCAGTGGGGTACTGAAATCCCTGGCAATTAGGATGCTGTTTATATCTTTGCCTAGATCTAGCAGGGTTTGCATTATGAATCTGGGTGCTCCTGTGTTAGGTGCATAAATATTTAGGATTGTTATGTTTTCTTGTTGAGATGTTCCCTTTATCATTATATAATGACCATCTTTATCTTTCTTTGCTTTTGTTGAGTTAAAGTCAATTTTATCTGATATGAGAATGGCTTCACTTGCTTTTTTTTTGGTTTCCATTTGCATGGAATTGTTTTTTCCATCCCTTCACATTGAGACTGGATGATTCCTTGTGAGTTAGATGTGTTTCCTGGAGATAGCAGATAATCGGATTGTATTTTTTCATCCATTCATCCAGCCTGTGTCTCTTAAGTGGAGCATTCAGACCATTCACATTGATTGATAGAATTGGTATGTGGGATGCTGTTCTGTTTATCTTGTTGGGTAGCACCTTATTGTTTTGTTTTACCTCTTATGCTATTGTTTTATGAGCTCTGAGCTTTGGCTTTTGGGTGGTTTTATATTGGTGGGTTTCTATTGTGCTGATCCATGTATAATGAGGTTCTGAGTATTTCCTGCAGGGCAGGTCTGGTCTTGACAAATTCCCTCAGTGTTTGCTTGTCTGGAAAAGTCCTTCTTTCTCCTTCATATATGAAACTTAGTTTTGTAGGATGCAAAAATTCTAGGCTGGCAGTTGTTCTGTTTAAGAAGACTGAAGATGGGCCCCAGTCCCTTCTGGCTTGTAAAGTCTCAGTTGAGAAATCTACAGTTAGCCTGATGGGTTTTCCTTTGTAAGTTACTTGATGTTTTCACCTCATGGCTCACCAGAGTTCCTCCTTCATGTTGACTTTGGCCAGTCTGATGACTATCTGTCTTGGTGATTGCCTCTTTTCAATGAATCTCCCAGGTGTTCTTGTGCTTCTTGTACCTGGATGTCTAAACCTCTAACTAGACCAGGGAAGTTTTCCTCAATTATTCTCTCAAATAGGTTTTCTAGCCATTGTGTGTTTTCTTCTTCATCCTCAGGGATGCCTATGATTATTATGTTTGGTGGTTTTACATAATCAAATATTTCTTGTAGGCTTTTTTCATTCCTCTTAATTCTCTGTTCTTTATTTTTGACTGACTGAGTTAATTCAAAAGAGTTGTCTTCAAGCTCTGAGATTCTTTCTTCTGCCTGGTGTAGTCTATTCTTAAAACTTTCCAATGTGTCTTGTATTTCTCTAAATGAATTTTTCATTTCCAGAAATTCTATTTGTTTTTGATTATATAATATGTCAATATAATATGTCAGTCTCGTTGGTGAATTTTTCATTCATTTCCTGAATTGTTTTTCTGATTTCTTTGAGTTGGTTCTCCATTTTTTCTTGAATTTCATTGAGCTTCCTTACAATCCATATTTGGAATTCTCTGTCTGTCATTTCAATATTTTCATTTTGGCTGGTATCCATTGCTAGAGAGCTGGTGTTCCTTTTTGGGGGTGTCCTTTTGCTCTGATTTTTCATACTTCTAGAGTTCTTTCACTGATTCTTTCTCATATTGGGCAGCTGTTACTTCTTATATTTGGGTTATTTTTGTTTAGCTGGCATTTTTTTTTCTTCCATCCTCATTCGTAAGGGAGTGTCTGTAGCATATATTGGGTAAGAACATCTGGCTTTGCTTGTGGGTGCTTTCATGGGGGTCTAGGTTCTGGATGGATGCCTTGGTTATAGATATCCTTAGTGTGGTAGTTTTGTCAGTTGCTAGTTGTTCATAGCAGTAGTGAGCTGTGTGTGTGGGAAGATTCCCTTACTCTCTTTGATGAAGGAGGATAGAGGTCTTTGGGATTCTTTCTCTTTCCCCAGCTCTGTGGTCTTCTTAACAGTATGAATTGTATTGGCATGCCCAGTTTAATCTCTGAGACAGTAGTGGGTGGTGCTTTTGGGTAAGAATCAACCATACCCTGTATGATTGACTTAGCAAATGCTGTAAAGGTCTGTACAAATTGACCTGCCTCTAAGTAGGTGGCACTTGCCTGAAGGAACAAGCTGCAGTGTTGTTTTTAGGATCTTTGGCTGGCTCTAGCCTCTCAAGAGAAGCACTGGAATGCCCCAGGTGGTGGGTGGGGCCCTGGAACTTCCTGGTGAGTCCTTAGTCTCCATGGCAATAGAGGTGGGTGGGGGGAGTGAGGTAGGGCTGGGTTGGATGGGCCTGCCCTCCAGCTCCACAAAACTTGTAAGCTTGCCGTTTCAGTGAGGGTCAAAGGTCTGCTCCCAGCCTTCTGAGGACAACCACCAGGGAGGGCTAAAGTGGTCCTGTCCAGCAAGAAAGTCTGCTTGTGGAGGTAAGGTCATCTGATATCCACAATCTGGCTGTCAGGAGCAGGTTTTGCTCTTCTGCCTCCCCCCAACCCTGTTCCAAGGTTCCCCACCAGTGTCTGCCAGCAGACAGGAATTCAAACTAGGTGAGCTCCCCAGCAATATTGCTGCAGGCTGGGAGCTTCCCTGTCTAGAATCCCACCCTGGACTGAGAGCGCAGCCTTCCTATGAGAGGAGGGGTGCTCCACAAGTATGCTGTGGCTGGGACCCACACTGTGCTCTCTCTTTAGTTCTGCCCATGCAGGTTCCCTCACTCTAGTTCTGTCCACGCAGCCTCCTTCACTCTTGAGATTAGTTCACAAATATCCCCTCTGTGCCTCTGAGCAACACAATCGAGTCTTATGGTATAGGATCTAGCCTGTGGGCCTTTCCTGGGTCTCTGAAGATCAATCCCTGACCATGCCAGGGAGAAGCATGCTGATGCCAAGTTGCCTATGGGGTGCTCAAGCAGGTTTGATGTATCTCTGCTTCAGGGGTGTGCCAGGCCAGGGGTGCGCTTGCCAAGTAGCTGGGCAAGCAGCACCAGGGAGGGCCAGTGAGCAGGGAACTCAGTCCAAGCACCCATTAGTCCTCTGCAGGTCTTTATGAGGAAAGATTTGAGCCCCACTCTCTGTGGAAGACCCAGCAGAGGGGAAGCAGCAGCTGAGAGCCCTGGCTCAAGTGTCTCTTTCCACAGCCGTAGGTGGGGGAGGGAAAGGAGAGGAAAAGAGTCTGGATGGAGGAAAGCTGGCATTCTTGTCATCTCTGTCCCTCTCTCCAGAAAGCAGCCCACCTGGAATGTCCAGGCTCTGGGATCACACAGATTCCCTGGGATCCACTGGTCCCCTGTGGCTCCCACAGTCTGCACTAGAGTTGGGAAATACTTGTGTGGGAACGAGCAAGACGAAAACTGAGGGGCTGAAGTGCACGGTGGGTAGAGAGCATATGGCACCTGCCGTCTCGGCTCGGGTCTCTGGTGAGAGGAAGGTGCCCCAAGCGGGCTGGCAACCTGGTGCTTCGTCCTCAAGAAGCTCCCGGTTCATTGGTGACAGCAGCTTTTGGGCTCAAGAGGGTAGAAAGGCTCTCCAGCAGCTCGGGAGCCTGCTGACTGCCAGAGATGTGAGGAAGGGAGACACAAACTGCTCCACCTACCCTTTCTACTGGACCCCAGGCCTCTCAGCAGTTGACCTCTACCAATATCTTACTCCTCTTTATTCTGCTCCACAACTTCTTCCCGTGGAATCTCTTGTAGGTTCTGGCACTTTTCCCTCAGAATTTCACCTGACCCTTGATTGTTTGTTTTTTTTCTTTTTCATCTAAAACTTTTCCTTCTTTCTGAGATGATCTGACAGCTGGTGTCTCTGGTCAGCCATCTTCCTCGATCCCCTCCCCTTATGTTTTTCAGTATAAGTCTTAACACTGATATTTTTCAAGTACGGACTTAGAAACTGATTCAGTTCACCTGTAATGAAATCCTCATGGTGAATCTCAGTGCTATTGTACTTTTCAAGAAATTTCAGGGGTTTTTTTTCCTGGACTTTAGTATTAATGTAGACCAAAGAGAAAACAAAAATTTTGAGGCTAATTATAATCAGGTGTCCCCATGATTTTTTAAGGCAAGTATGGGCTTTGGACCTGTCAGTGCACCTGTGTTGACCAGATGCAGGGAAATTTATTCACAGCATAGCAGTTAAAACTATGGCCTCTGGAGCCTTGGAGTCTAGGTTTAAATCCTGGCTCTGTCACTTCCTAAGCTGCGTAACTTTGAGCAACTTCTTTACACTCACTGGCTCAATTTTTTCATCTGTAAAATGGTGATAATAATAGTAACTGACTCAGAAGGCTCTTGTGGAGATTAAATGCATTCATTTGTATAAAATGTTTTTAATTGTGCCTGACATATAGCATTTAATATTTGTTAGCTATTATTATTGAGAGGATAATGCATAAAGAAAAAGCCAATTTATTTTTACAGTGGGAGAGAGCCCTTTTCAGAGACCAGAATGTTTGCAACCCCTTTGTAGATTAGCTCTCTCTTACTGTCTCAGTGTCAACTAAAGAAGCTGAATTAGCCCATTGGAAAGTACTTGGAGCACATGGATTCAGAGCAAGGGAGGTGGCCTGTGATGAGGACCGTTTCACCTGGACCACAGGGAGAGAGGTCTGATGAACTCTCCCTGGCCACAGCAAGACCTCTCTCCCACTGAGTTTGCCCCATGCCCTAGTTCAGCAGGTTGCCAATTCTGCACCTCAGATTCATTTTAGTTCTGTTGCTTACTCTTTACACAATTTATCTATAAACATTTCAACACCATTTAGTTTTAGACATGCTAATACAGCTAAACCTTCCTCACTCTTCCCTGTTTTGGCATGTAAAATACTCTTTCATGCCTTAGGCTTCTCTCTAAACTCTTCCATTATGTGTTGATTTTATCTTTTAACTCTCAGAGATTTGGGAGTACTTTGCAGGTGTGTCTCAGCATGGAGATGGCCAATGTTTTCCTATTTACTTCTTGGGGGCAGCCCAGGGAACTCACAGCCATTTTGACCAAGTAGCACAAAATTCCTCTGCCCTAAATTTACTTAACTGGATGCCTGTTTCGCTGCTCAGAGTATAGATGAGAGGACTGCAAGGATGGGATTATAAGAATGTCACCAAAATATCACATACCTAATGTTTTGAAGTATTGATTACTTGATGCATAGGGATAAACAGAGCTAGGTAAAGGAGAGTTTCTGGTGTATACCGAGATAAGCACAGAGATTAGAGAACCATCTTGGCCAGTCAGATTCCACACTCAGCCATGTTGCTCAGAAACCTTCCAAATCTGAATGGCCTGGGCAGGGTTTTGAAAGGAAAGCAGTAGTTTGCTGGTAAATTGCTTCAGTCTGGATCAGCGGAGTTTAGCTGTACTTACCAATGCAGATAAGGGCCTCTCCAGGTGTAGACCATCAATGAGGTCATCGACAAAAGGGAAACGTTTTTGGTTGTCATTGATTTTATAAGATCACAAAAGAGATACTGTAAGGCCTGCCTGACATCATCAATGGAAAATGAGAAGATGATGAGGGCTGAGGGGTGAGTGTATCTTTCATTGAAAGGAGAGAACACAGATGAGCTCATCTGATGTTTTCACAGGAAGGGAGAGACAGAAAATATTTCTCCTTTCCTGGCATGTTTTTCTGCTTTGTTATGAGTTGAATAGCTGACACACATTGTGTCTAATAAAGAGATCACAGAAACCTCACAGGGAAAATAAAAATAAGAGGCAGTTGTTTTTTGAAATTCTTCTTTCTCTGTCCCTCCCCATCATGATTTAGTAGCTACAATAAAAGACAAGCAATTGTGTAAGCTTTTCATAATGTAAGTCATTTCAAATTGGCATATCTGAACTTTTTGCCCAGCAGTTCTGTTAACCAGAGGAGCGTTTTGCTTCGTAGAGAGTTAGACTCAGAGAGGGTCTTGTCACCAGAAGCAACGGCTGGCAAAGGAGAACTTGCTCCAGTGCACTAGATCAAAGTGAAGGGTAGACGGGTTTGACTGTGTTCCTAATGGAACTCTGAGCCACATGTTAATGGCTATTGACTGATTCAAGCTGCCATCAAGGAGACCTCAGTATCTGATAGAATACTGAGTATCCAAGGTTCTTAAGTTTGCCTCAATAAGTACAGATGCACAGAATGCCCACCAAAGACCCTAAGCTTTTATATAACTTGTATAAAATGGATGAGAGTATAGCAGGAAAATCCAACTTACCTCAGCTCCCCAGTAGACTAGAGGAAACATATAAGGAAATACAAATGGTCCAAGTTAGCCCATCCCAATCCTGAAAAAGCAATTCCCACATCTATTCAGTGGAATGCAAGAAGGATGGGTAGCTGGACAGGTAGTGGGATATATAATACCATATCCTTTGGTTAGTGGTTTCTAGGAGCAGCTACAACATCACATGGCTGTGCTAGGTATAGAGTCCCTTGGCAAGGACTTTGCAGTGGAACATGTAAGAGAAGTTACAACAGAGCCACTTCCTGCCTTATTCTCCTAAGGAACCATCAACTCCAATTAAATAGTTGGAAGAGGTAATCATGGTAACCTGACTCACTGGCATTGACAAAAAAATATCTGAATATCTAAAGAGAATAGTAAAAAGTAGAAAAAAGTATAGGAAAGGGAAGGCATTCAGCTTGGGAACATTTAGGAACAGGCAGTCTAAGTTCTACCTACTTCCTTAAGTCCTAAGGGCCCTGCAATATTTATGCTTGAAGGCATGTCAACTAAACAGAATATCAAGGGCAAAGAAATTCCAATTCCTCTTCGTCTCTTATGCAAGATAATTAGTGACAATATTATCCCTGAATAACCAAAAAAAGATTAGATCAAGTTAAAACTATTTTCAGCTTTATTGAGATATAATTTACATACAATAAAATTCACCCAATGTGAATGTACAATGCAGAGATTTATTTGGCAATGTATATAGTTTTGTAACCATTATTATAAAATAGGATTCTTTTAACAGCTTTATCAAGGTATAATATACCATACAACTCACCCACTAAAGTATACAATTCAATAGCTTTTAGTATATTTAGAGTTGCGCATTCATCATAACACTCAATTTTAGAACGTTTTCTTTATCCCCAAAATAAACCCCATACCCCTTAGCCAACACTCCCCAATCCTCCCAAGACCCAAACAGCCAGTAATATACTTTATCTCCATAAATGTACCTATTCTAGACATTTCATATAAACGGAATCATATAGTACGTGGTCCTTTGTTACTGATTTCTTTTACCTAGCATAATAATGATGTTTTCAACATTCATCCATGTTGTAGCATCATTCCCTTTTATGGTAGAATAATATTCCATTGTGTGGATAGACCACATTTTATTTATCTATTCATCAGGTGACAGACATTTGGGTTTCTACTTTTTGACTATGATGAATACTGCTATGAAAACTCATGTACAAGTTTTTGTGTGGACATATTTTTCATTTCTCTTGGGAATATATATCTAAGAGTGAAATTGCTGGGTTGTGTAGCACATTTATGTTTAACTGTATAAGAAACTGCCCAATATCTTCCAGGATGGTTATACCATTTTACATTTGCACCAGAAACGTATGAGAGTTCCAATTTCTCCATATTATCACCAACATTTGTTATTGCCAATCATTTTTATTATAGCTATCCTCATGAATATGGAATAGCATTTCATTGTGATTTTAATTTACATTTTCATGATGTAAGGTCATTTTTATGTTGCCTAACTCTAACACGTTCTTCTGCCTTCCCTGTTCTGATTTTGAGAGCTCTTGTGATTAGATTGGGCCTACCTCAATAACCTGGGATAATCTCCCTATTTTAGGTTCATATGATTAGCAGCCTCAGTTCCATCTGAAACCTTAATTCCTTTTTGCCACGTTAGGTTCTAGTGATTAGGACATGGACATAGTCACAGGTTCTAGGGATTAGTACATGTACATCTTTGGAAGGTCATTATTCTACCTACTACACCCTATCTGAAGGGCACAGCTCACTTTCATGTGACTGGTTCCCCCACCCCCAAAAAGGCAAATTCAATGTTTACTAGACCTTCCAATAATTTTGGAAAAACCAAACCAAAAAAAAAAAAAGTTTAAAAACAATACATACTTTTTTTTAACTCCCGATTTTTAGCTAAATGCAACTAATTCAAATTTTTAAAAATTATTTTTGGCTAAACATGTTTGTGCTCTGAATATAGTCTAGAGGCTACTATTAGTAGTACCCTCCATTAAATATTCTATTTTCTATATCCTCTGCTCATATATTACACCTCACTTCCCAGAATGTTAATTTACTTGAGTAACACTCAAATTGTAATCACAATTTATTTTATTTAGAGTATACCAATTAAAACCATATAATGATTTGGGTGGGAGAAAAATGTTTATTTTTTTTTTACTATTACTAAAAAGGAAGCCAACTACAATAATAGAATAAGTAAGATCCTAGGGAAAGTATTTGCCTCATTTCCAAATTTAGAAGCAGCTTCAGAATTATTAACCTGTTTCCTGATTGTAAACAGAGGGGATTTAGACAGATGCTCTCTTGGGCTTCTCTTATACCCATGAGTTCTATGAATTTCTTGCATACACATAAATGACAGCAGTCCCCACCCACTCACCACTATCAACTATAAACTCCCCTTACCTGAAATTCTAATATTGAAAATTGACTTTTGGGGGGGAAATAGAAGACTAGATGACAGAAGAAGTATAGGTTTTGCCATGAATTCTTGGAAAAATAACAGATGAGGGGAAAAGTTCTCAGAGAACTGGCGAGGACAGAGGGTGCAGGGTAAATGGAGTGGACTGAAAGGCTGAGGGCTGATGCAGAAGGCAGGAGGTAGACGTGAAGGAGACCGTGCAAGAACAGCAGGACAGAAAGGAGCCAAAAATTCCTGAGCTGTAAGATGGGAAAGGCATCTGAAAGGAGAGCCAAACTAAGAAAAGATCAGGCATGCTAATATGACTATGATTTGTAACAAAGCAACCCTAGTTGAAATTGTCAGGTAGTGCAATCCCAAAAAGTTATGGCCAGCAAAGAATAGTAACTGAACATAAATAGTCAGTAACCGTTATTATTGTCAGATGTGTAAGATGCCATTGATATTTATAAGGGCTTTCCTTGGTTCACACTGATCTTGGTCCTTTAAACCTTACTTAATGCATGAGTTTTAAATTCTTAACTAGGAATTCTCATTTCAGGGAGTTTTTGAAGATTTAACTCCATGGGACCTTGTGAAAGACTTATGACAGTTGTAGTGTAAGCAGAGTCTAGCATTTCTTAAGGTATTTCTTGGACATACTCATTACAAGGTATTCATTGATTAAATTTGGATTAAATATAATTCGCTTAGTTTTAGGTATTGAAAATATGTGAAATTTATAATACTTCATTGCTTTGTGTGTTATATAATACTATGTTCAAATATCACTGTATACTCAAATATTTTCTTTAGTAGACATCACTGTCTTCTTCATCGTTCTTTCAAATTAAGATTTGGGTCTACCATGGATAACATAACTGTTTTCTTGAACATTCTCCTAGGGATCATCAGCGAGTCGGTCTGGCATCTGTTGTTTCATGGCATCTCTGGAAATGGGTACTTTTTGGGGTCTTCAACAAGAGCAGCCACCATGTATCTTTTAAGCTCTCTGCGTCTGTCCAGATACTGATACCAGATTAGGGAGAATCCATTGTATATAAACTATTTCTTCTTCTAATTATGCTGACACTCTCAGAGTTCTTCCAAATAGAAGCAGTTTAGTTCCTTCTCACTAATAGATTTGTTCCCTCTCCTCTTAGCTGTCTTCTTCCTCTTTCTTTTCTTTTTAACTTTTTCCTTTCTGAGTGTCGTCTTCATTTATCAGAAGATCCCGGTACTGCTCCTTGGAGTGTTTTCTTATTGTGTTATTGCAGAGACAGTGCTGATGATAGTTATGACTTTTTGAAAACTCACACTGTGCTGAGGCATTGTTCTAATAGCTTTACATACATTAATTTACTTATTTCTGTCAGCCACCAGAAGTAGAAAACTAAGGCACAAAGAGATTAAATAACTTGCCTAAGAGTACTAGCTGCTAAATGATGGGAGTTGGGACACCTGACCTGTAGGCTGCCCCTTCATGTCCATGCCCTGTGCAGGCAGGCATCACTAGTTCATTGTGCATTTTTGCTGTTCAGTCCTGATGAATGTAACCCAGAATACGTATCTGAACAGCACTCCAGGAAGACTCTGCCAAGCACTAGATTTGGCTTCAGAGTCTCAAAACTGTTTGCCATTTATGTGTCCTTTACTGGAGCTCTCAGGTAATCTCCAAACCTGCCAGATAGGCCTGACCTGCAGCCCTTGTTTCTGTCATTGTGGGTTTCCCATTCCCTCTCTTCCCTGGAAGGAATGCACAGGCACACTCCTAGCTTAGATGGCCTCTAACTGAATGGTGAGAATTTGAGTTCTTTGAAGTACAATTTATTTTTGATGGCTACGTTTATGGGAGAATCATTTTCAAATCACACCTGTGACTTATACTGTTAGAAGAATTGAAAGAAGACCCATGTGATTCATTCATTCAATCAGTCAACAAACATTCTTTAAGCCTGGATTAATTAGCACTTGCTAACTGCTGTAAAAAAAACAAACCTATAAATATGATGGCTAAAGTATGATAGTTTATTTCTTGCTCACATAAAGTCTGAAAGAATTTGACAAGAGTTTTTATAGTTTGGTCCAAGAAGTGGCATACTTCACTTCGGTTCGTGTTCCACCTGCTGGAACTCAGTTCTGTGCTCATACCTAAGGGCAGAGAGGCTAGGAAATGGTCCAGCTGTGTGCACGGAAGAAGAGGAAAAGGGTTTGGCTGCTAGCAAGTCAGTCTCTGCCATGGCTTCTAAAATGGAAGACATCATGGCATTTTAAACAAAGTTTCTATTAGCAGAGCCCTGGGATTCAGCCCTGAGAAAACATTACTTACAATGCTCTCTGCTCTTGGCTTCATTTAAAAAATAAATCTCCCATCTCTTCTGCCTCCTCTGTCAGTCACCTTTATATATTAGGCCAAGGACATTTTTCAAGCACATGTGTTCATATTTTTTCCCATTGGAGTTTGATTTTACCCAGAACCACTCATGAGAGAGAGAAACCTGGACCACAGCCCTGACTCTGCATAGGAATGGATTTCTGAGCATTCGCTCCAGGGGCTGCTGATCTGTCCCTGCCTATCTCTCCAGAGGTATTAGTCCTTCAGGATCAGCACAGGGCCTGGTTTGCCGAACACCTCTGTCTTAAAGGCTTCGTGAGGTCATGCTCCTTCCCAGATGATGCTTCCATCCTTAGATGCTGACATGTTATAGTCACACCTCAGGTTTGCCCTTGGTACAGGGCTGCCCTTGCTTACTAGCGAGGTTCTATCTCCCCTGTTACGTGTGACTTCTAACTGGAACCATAATCCAAGACTATGCTTATGGGTACAATGCAGTCTGAAGGAACCGAGCAAAAATGATTCCCTTAATGCTTCTGTTTCTGCGTCTGACTCTTTTGGAGAGGCTTGATTCCTCATGTTAGGTCCAATAAATTGAAAAGCTTGCTTTTATTTCTATTTCCTTATTTTTCTTAGATTTATACAGATATAAGCCTTGCCATAATCTCCTTCTGTGTATAGCTCTCATTGAGCCATAACACAAATAAATTTAAAGATTAAATGAAAGTAACCTATAAAGCCTATTTCTATAAATTAACACTAATCTGTGAGCTGATGCTGCCTTGTTTGCAAAATGTACATAATCCTGACTGCTGCAGAGGACTCTGTGAGGATGATTTAGCTCTCTTAGCACTTTTTTCTGTTTTGCCTGTTCTAAAAATCCCTTTGGTACAGTATGCCATGACTTTTTTTAGCACTGTCTTAGCATAAACATAATTATTCATTTCACTTCTCTGCGTCTTTATTCTTTTTAATTTCTATCCTTAAAAATAGCACTAGTTAATATCAACACGATTGTAGTCGCACAACATAGGCACTGGCATCACATGGCAGTTGTCACCCAGCAGTACTCTAGTATTAGGTGATCTAAAATAGGCTATGTTGATTTTTTTTTTTTTAGTTGGACATTAAAATAAGAGTTCCAACTTGAAAAATTCTAATCAAGAACTAGTGGTGTCTCAAAAGAAATCTCTCGCCAGGAAACAGAAGAAGCAGTTAAAGGAAAAATGAAAGTGTGCAGTGTTCTGAATGCCAAACCTGGCGGCATATCAGAATCACCTAGGAACTTGTTAGAAACAGAGATTACAGCTTCCACTCCCTCATCTGAGATTAAGATTTAGTAGATCTGGAATGGGACTAAAAAATCTATGCAAGCATTTTTCTAATAGATGTAGGAGGGCCAATTGATTAAGAAACATTATTTTCATTATAAATTTCTATTGATTATAAATACTCAGGTAACTTTGTGCTTTGTCTTAACAGTAGATCATGAAGGCAATAAGGATACACAGGAAGTAGCCTGTGCTAACAACAGCACCTCTACTGACAGGAAAAAAGGCCATTAGTTTTCAGCAAAAGCTCAATATAATTAATTAAGGGCTGGATTTAATTCAGTGACACTTGAATTTTATAGCTATACGCTTGCAGCTATAAAACCCACCTTTATTATTAAAATTCCTATAGGAAAAATAACTTGGTAATTGTGAGTCTAAAACTCTCTCGTCCCTAACCTCATTTTCCCCCCTGGCACTGTTGTTTTTATGACACCATGGGGCAGCTCTTGTGTTATAGCAGGACAGATTATGTTTTTAACAAGTGCCCTAGGGATTCAATGGCAGGCAGTCTACAGACAAGGATTTGGGACCCCTAAAACAAGCACTGGACTTCAGGTCAGAGATCTTCATTGCACATAAGGTCAGTTGAAGTGATAGGCACATGTTTATCCAGCCAGAGGCGATGGTAACATTGGATTATAGCAGCAGCGATGCTGGTGAGATTTAGGGTAGATTTGGAGTCAGAGCTGGGTAGCTTCTTATGAGTAGGGAAGTGAGGCAAGTGTGCCAGTGTTTATTCAGTGTCATTCCAGCTGCTTCCTCCCCCTGCTGCCCTGTGTCAATATTCTCACCAGTCATTACAGCACTAAATCACTCATCCTCAGATCAGGTCACATCTAATGTCAAATGAACGGAAGGTGAAATAAGGGAAAAGGCCACTAAACAGTCAAAATAGATTCGGAGAGCTGATACACACACACAAAGGCGAGCTCCTCAGAACCTTATTCAAGTTTCTGCCCTTAAACATAGTTCTAATAAGCTTAACTACCTAGGCCTAGAAAGCGAATAAAACAGGGGAGGACTATGAGGCCGTGGGGCAGTGCAAGCAGGAATAAAGACTAAATAGATATGGGAGAAAACAGAAAGTAGGTCTATACCTCCAAAGGGCATTTCTGAATTAACGTTTTCCTCACAGTTAGTGAAGGCAGAGAACAGTGAATGCCGTTGTAGAATGTCCTGCCTATGAAATGGTTAAGACAAAATTAAATCCATTTGACTTACAAAAGATTAAGCTTTGGGTATATGAAAATGATCTCATGTGGACCCTTATTTCCCCAAGGTACTCAATATAATGAATCTTTTCATTGTATTTTGTGGTCATGTGCAGGAAGTGCTATATTTTATCCCCAGCTGATAAAGGCCTATAAAACATAACATATATAGAACTTCCACTTCTGAGAAGATGGCATAGATGGCCTTGTTGTACTTTTCCCTATTCTTCCTTGCTAAACTAAAAACCCTGTATATTATATATAAAACACATATAAGAGGACTGAAAAGTGGAGAGAAGAAAGCAGACTGGCTAGGAACCTTGGAAACTAAGGAAGAGCACAACTTTGAACTTGTAGGATTTCTTCTTGCCTCATAAATCCCAAACTTGGAGCTGAAGAAGCCAGCTACTGGGAAATGCCAATGGATACGAAAAACTAAAGAAATAAAGCCCCAGCTAAAAGCCTGCTTTCTCCAGCAGCAGGACCAGGAAAGGGACATCACTGCCCAGCAGTGATGAGGAGCCCCCAGTTGGGTAACAGAAGAGGCCAAGTGGAGATCCTGTACGTCTGCCTCCACCAGGTAGTTATGAGGTAGTATTACTCTCTGTTACCATGCGTGAGTGGTTTCAGAAAAAGTCAGCTAAAATAAGGTTTAAATAAGGTCTAAAGTCTTATAACAATACAAAAATGTCTAAGTTTCAACTGAAAATCATCATCATCCAAACACCCACTTTTACCACCGTTATTCAGCATAGTGCTAAAAGTTCTGCCCAGTGCAATAATGTAAGAAAAGGAAATAAGAGGCATACAGATTGGAATAGAAGAAATAAAACTTGTCCCTATTTGCATATGGAATGATTGTGTGTGTAGAAAATCCCAAAGAACCTACCAAAAAGAAAAAGTCCTAGAACTAATAGGTAATAGCAAGGTCACGGGTTCTACAAAAAGCTACTATATTTCTATATACCAGCAGTGAACACCAAAATAAGAAATATCACATCATTTACCATTCCTCAAAAGAAACCCAAACTATTTAGGTTAATTAACATAACATAACAGGACAATAAACTGATAAAGATCTAAATTGAGGAAAATAAATAGACATAGTGTTCGTGGATTGGAAGACTCAACACAGTAAAGATGTCAATTCTCTCGTAATATAAAGATTTAATGTAATTCCTATCAAAATCCTAATATTTTATACATATAGAGAATATTCTAAAATATATATTAAAAGGCAAAGGAACTAGTATAGAATAAAGCAGGAAGAATCAGCCTACCCAAATTCAAAATTATATAGCTACAGTAATTAAGATTATGTGTTATTGGCAGGGACATAGACACATAGATCAGTAGAACAGAATGGAGAACCTAGAAATAGGTCCACACAAATATGACCAATGGATTTCAAAAAAGGTGCAAAAGCAGTTCATTGTAGAAAGAAAGCCTCTTCAATAAATGGTGATGGAGCAATTGTACATCTGCAGGCAAAAAACAAATGGGCTTTGACCAAGTGTTATACCTAATATAAAAGTAACTCAAAATGTATCACAGATTTAAATGTAAAACATAAACTATAAAACTTTTAGAAAAAAAATTCAGGATCTAGATCCAGATTCATAGTAATTAAACTTTATATCAAAAGCATGATTCTATCTTTGCTTTTTGTTGCCTGTGCTATTGGGGTCTTCTCCAAGAAATTCTTGCCCAGATCAACATCATGAAGCATTTTCCCTGTATTTTCTTCTAGTAGTTTTATCATTCTGGGTTTTGCGTTTAAGTCTTTAATACATTTTGAGTTGATTTTTGTATGTGGTAAGAGATAGGAGTCTACTTCGTTCTTCTGCATGTGAATATGCAGATTCCCAGTACCATTTATTGAAGAGATTGTTCTTTCTTCATGTGTGTTCTTGGCACTTTTCCTGAAATGAGTTGGCTATAAGTACACAGATTTATTTTTGTGTTCTTTATTCTGATCCATTGGCTTATAATTTATGTCAGTGCCATGGTATTTTGGTTACTATAGCTTTGTAGTATATTTTTAAGTTAGATAGTGTGATGCCTCCAACTTTGTTCTTTATGCTCAAGATTTCTTTGGCTATTCAGGGTCTTTTGTGACTCCATACAAATTTTAAGATTTTTTTTAACTCTGTGAAGGATATCATTGGTAATTTGATAGGAATTATGTTGAATCTATAGATCGCTTTGTATAGTATGAACATTTTAACAATTTCTTCTAATCCATGAGTGTAGGATATCTTTTCAGTTATTTGTGTCCTCTTCAATTTCTTTCATCAATATAGTTTTTAGTTTAGAGATCTTTCATCTCCTTCGTTAAATTTATTCCTAAGTATTTTTTTGTAGCTCTTGTAAATGAGATTGTTTTCTTGATTTTTTTTCCAGATAGTTCACTATTAGGGTATAAAAACACTACTGATATTTGAATGTTAATTTTGAATCCTGCATCTCTATTGAATTTATTAGCTCTAACAGTTTCTTAGTGGAATCTTTAAGGTTTTCTATATATGAGATGATGTCATCTGCAAACAGGTACAATTTAACTTCTTTTCCTATTTGGATGCCTTTTATTTCTTTCTCTTGCATAATTATTCTGGCTAGGACTTCCAATACTATTATATGTTGAATAAAAGTGGCAAAAGTGTGGATATCCTTGTCTTGTTCCAGATCTTAGAGGAAAAGCTTTTAACTTTTCCCTGTTCATGTAATATTAGCTATGGGTTTGTCATATATGGCCTTTATTGTGTTAAGGCACATTTTTCTATACCTAATTTGTTGAAAGTTTTTATCATGAAAGGATGTTGAATTTTGTCATATGCCTTTTCTGCATCTATTGATAGGGTCATACAGTTTTTGTCCTTCATTCTGTTAATTCTGATGTATCACATTTATTGATTTGCATATGTTGAACCATTCATCCCTGGGATGAATCTCACTTGATAATGGTGAATGATCTTTTTAACGTACTATCACATTCAGTTTGCTAATATTTTGTTGAAGATTTTTACATCTATGTTCATCAGGAATATTGGCTGTAGTCTTCTCTTTTTGGGTGTACTTGTCTGGCTTTGGGGATTACATCAAACTAAAAAGGTTCTGCACGGCAAAGGAAACAATCAAAAGAGTGAAAAGACAACCTGTAGCATGAGAGAAAATATCCGCAAGCTATGCATCTGACAAGGGATTAATATCTGGAATATATAAGGAATTCAATAGCAAAAAAAAAAATCCAATTAGAAAATGTTCAAATGACATGAATAGACATTTCACCAGAGGATATACATATGGCAGATCACACAAAAGATCATCAAGATAATTATATTAGGGAAATGCAAATTAAAACCACAGTGAGATATCACTACACACCTATCAGAATGGCTAAAAGAAAAGCTAGTAACAACACCAAATGCTGGCAAGGAAGCAGAGAAACTAGGTCACTGATACATTGCAGGAGGGAAAGTAAAATATTCTGAAAAACAGTTTGGCAATTTATAAAAATCTAAACATGCAACTACCATATGACCTAGGAATTTCACTCCTGAGCATTTATCCCAGAGAAATTAAGACTCATCTTCACCTAGAAACCTATACTGGAATGTTTATAACAGCTTTGCTTGTAATATTCAAAATCTGGAAACTGCCCAGATGACCTTCAACAGGTGAATGACTAAACAAACTATGATATTAATACTTCCATACCATGAAACACTATTAAGCAAGAAAAGGAACAAACTATTGATACATCATGCAATCATGATGCTATGTGAGACTTGGAAGAATCTCCAGAGAATTATTCTGAGCGGAAGAAAAAGCCAGTCATAAGAGTTTACATACTGTGTGATTCCGTTTACATAACATTCTTAAAATGACAAAATTATAGAAATAGAGGCCATATTAATGGTTTCCAAAAGATTAAGGAGGGCTTTGGAGCAACATGAAGGGGTCCTTGCAGTGATTGAAATGTTCATAGCTTAACCTTATCAATGTCAATATTGAGGCCATGATATTGTCCTCTAGTTCTGTAAGATGTAAGAAGGGATTGCTCTGCATTACTTCTCATAACTGCATGTGAATCTAAAATTATCTCAAAAAAGTTCAGTTTTTAAAAAATAAGCCCATAAAAATACAATGTATAGGGTAATTTGTTAATTTAATGATTAGAATGCATAAATCATGCCAACTTGTATACTATATCTTCAGACTCTTCAACTCTTATTCTTTTTCTGACAACACTAGGAGAGGTAGGCAGGTGGAGGGATGGTTGCATACCATGCATTACAGTTTTTTCAAGGGAAAATATGGTGGGAAAAGTCTGGGTAGACCACCTGTTTGTTAATATTTATCCCACATTTCAAGGGAATGCCTGAAGTCCACAGTCACCATCCAGTGACATCTCACATTCTTTTTTTATCTCCAGGAAAGCCCCTAGTGAAAACGTCACGAATGACTGTGCTCAACACGGAGAAGCCTGCAGTCACCGTTGACATCGGAAGCACCATCAAAACAGTGCAGGGAGTGAATGTGACCATTAATTGCCAAGTTGCAGGTGAGAAATCCATTCCTGTATTTGTGTGTTTAAATATCGGGGATTCAAAGATAAATTAAACACAGATGCTGCTCTCAGGGATGCAGTGCTAGTAGGAAAGCTAAAGCATGAGCTTTTAATCACCCTGAAAGTAGAAAGTGCTACAGAAATTTGGAGGAGGAAAGATTAATTCTTTCTGGGACAGAGGCAGTAAAATAGGTGTGTTTTTAAATCTTGGCCTTCCATACTGATAGAATGTTAACATACAAACGTGGAGAAAAGGAGTTCCCTGTGGACAAAGGCATGTGAGAAAACTCATGGGAGCAGGAAAGGCTGTAGAGGGAACAGGGTGAGATGTGGTCTGGTGAGGCCAGAGTGCAGAAGTGGTGTGAAGGGCTTCAGTGTCAGTAAGGTGAGTTGGGACTGGACCATACGAGACCCTGAATGCCTGGTCAAGGAGTGTAGACAAAAGGCAGACATGTTAAGGAGTCATGACCCCATAATAGTGAGCCACCAGCAGTGTGTGAATTTGATAAAAGAGAAATACTGGGAAAGAGAGGCCAGTTAAGAAGCCATCACAGGGGCAGATGAAGAGACGTTGGTTACTTGGTGCAAACGTACAGTCAGATAAAGAAATAGGATCTAATGTGAGATAGATCAGTAGGGCAACTATGGTTAGCATTAATCTATTGTACATTTCAAAATAGCTAGAAGAGAATAAATCAAATATTCCTAGCATAAGTAAAAGATAAATATTTAAGGTGATGTATATCCCAATTACCCTGATTTGATCTTTGGACATCATATGATTATATGAAATTATCATATGTATCCTGAAAATATGTACATCTATTATGTATCAATTTTAAAAAAGAAGCCACCATAGTAGTTTAGAGGAGAGATAATGGGACCTGAACTCAGGGCAGTGGTGGTGGAAAAGTAGGGAGGGGTGGTGGAACATGAGGGAGATGGCAGAGGTAAGACCAACAGGAGCCTGCAGTTCACCCAGATCAGAAATGGGCAGGAGTCACTGGAGAAGATAGCCAATGTGATTAGGAGTTGTGACGTAGGCATCGCTCTTGGATAGGACTTACAAACGCAGAGACTAGGAAGGCACAGGGAAGTGAGGAGTAGTGGACAATAGGGAGTGTGGTAGGATGCTCTTTATAAAGTTATTGACCTTTGGTTAAAGAACAAAAAACACCAACAAAGAGTAGAATAAAGCCCAGCTACTATTTCTCCCTTCCTGTGGACCACTCATTTCTGATGTGAACCCTGGGGCATTCAGTCCCACAATGGAATGAAGAAATGTATGGCTCTTATGCCACTGGGCAGCTACAGTCCCCTGATCACTCTCTTCATGAGATATGCCCTACAGAGGAGTATCTACCCCCAAACCCAACCCCAGGCTCCCGGTTATATCCTGTCTGCAGAGTGGACAGACAGTGATGCCTCTGCTCTGGTAGTTTCTCCAGCTTAGACCTCAGCCTCATCATCTGAAGGTTTACCTCAACTCGTTACTTATAAGTCCAGAAAACCCATTTTAGAGTAATAGGAAGAATATCTAAATCTAGGGCTTATTGTTTCTAAATAACAGATCAAATTTTATCTGAAATGTTCCGATAGCGTCAGGATATGTGAAATATAAATCTTTGTGCATCAGCTTCCCCTTTGTGAAGTTCTCTTGGCCTTTGTAATGCTTCCCTTCCAGCCTCATCAGTGAAACCTTCCCTTCTGGACCCAGATCCCTTTTGGCCCTGTTCTCCTAGATAGGGAGCAAGACAGAACCCCTGACAGGGATCCCCGTGAATGAGCTGCCCCTGGTGCAGGGATTAATGGTGCCACCTGGGCCCTTTCAGAACAGTCACTCCTCACCTGATCATGAGGAACACATGCCTCAGAGATGAAACACTGGGGATATGATGGGCTATGTGGTGTCTCTTCTTGAAAGTTGGGACTGGTAGGGGTAAAAGGAAAAGGGAGGAAAGGATAGCAAAACAAGGAATTGGGCATTTGAAGGATATTGAGAGAACTGGAATCCGGGTGGGAGAGTATTTACTGCAGAGAGCCTAGGACATTACAGTGAGCTTGGCCTACTCTTCCATGCCACTGAAGTCCCTGTCTGCCGAAGTCCCTCATCCAGCGGCTCACTTGGTCACCTTATAGTGAATCCATCATGGCTATATCCAGCTTTTGCCTGGCTGTGACATTATAGTCTTTGTTTTTGTCTTCACCCATAGAACCATTTGTATTCTGGTTAACTAAAATAAATCTTGTGTCTCTGTCTTTATGCCTACTGTTAAACAAGATATTTATTCTGAGTGGGTGGGAAACAGCCTGCTTTTGATTACATAGTGTGTTTGCTGGACAAGGAAATCATCCTCTAGCTAAGTCTCCAGTCAAATACTGATGGTGATAATGCTAAATGCCAAGTGGCAGAGGAACTGCTTTTACTTTGCTGCTATGAGTGGCTCTTAAGGCTCTTTCCCTGCTCTCGGTCATCTCTACCCCGTCTCTAGCCAGGCAGCTTAGTGACCTCAGGAGTGGTCGGGTAGAATTCTCTAAGCCCCAGTAACATTGCCAGTGGCTGCAATACCCTAGCTTGAGAATTAGCAACCCAGGCCCTGGTAGCGAGCAGAGAAGTGGGACTCCTTATATAAGGGCATCCTTAAAGAAGGATTTCATGGTAAATTTATTTGTGTTATTCATTTGGCAGTTTTTATTGAATCTAATGCAGGATAGATCAGATGTCTCCTAATACAAGGATACATAGATGAGTAAGATATTATATTACTTTCAGAAAGCTCATAGTCTGGGGAAAAGGAAAAATATGAAATACATAACTATAATGTAACATATAGGTAAGGCTGATGTTTTTTATTATAAACTATTAGAATATTGCAGTTTTGGAAAACACAGAAAATTTAAAGAGAGGCCAAAAAGAAAAGACGACAACTTGTTCAAAGATCCACTCTCCAAATTCAACCAACCACAGTTGACATTTTTGCATATTTCCTTAAATCGTTACATTTTTATCTTCCTTTTCACTTGATAATGCTTCCTTTTCACTTGATAATGAACGTTTTTCTGTGTCATAAGCATAATTTTAATGACTATATAATAATCTATTTTAAGAATATTACATAATTTACCTAGACTGACTTATGTCCTCACATATTTGAGTTGTTAGCAGTTTTTCGTTAAACAACTTTTTACTCACATGTGCTTTCAGCTTATAAAATGCAGCCTTACAAATTCTTCCCAGCCCTTAAAAAGCGCTAAGCAATGAGTATAATGGGGCTTTTTCTTGAATGGTGATCCAATCCACTATACCACTCCCGTACTTGTTCACTATTTGAGAAGAGTTCAGAAAACTGAGTAGGAGACAAAGGATCAGGGGAGAAAGGAGTGTTGCAGTACATGGGAACAGGATGTGCGAAGGGCCTGAGGCAGAAAGAGCATGCTGCGTTTAAGGAAGTGAAAGTGGCTGGTGCGGCTGTGGTACAGAGAACAGAGAAGAAAGTGGCATGCAGGGCTGGGGAAGTGAAGGTTAGCAGGGGCTAGGTCTTACATGCTCTCATAGATCATGGTACAGTTTGGGTTTTTATCCTAGGAGCAAGGGGAAGCTGTTGAGGGACTTACTTAGGAGATAAAATTGGCAGGACTTGGTGATGCAGAATTAAAAAACTCAGGAGCCAGTGATGGGTGGTATGTTAGCTAGGGTAGATTAGACTCTGGTGTCAAGTAGGCCCCCAAATGAATAATGGCTCAAACATAGTAGAAGTTTGTTATTTCTTACCTAAGAGTCCAAAGAGTGCTGCTGGTCAGCTGGAGAGGATCTACCTCCACACTGTCATTTAGGGTTGCAGGATGCTGTTGGCTCTATTACCTTGAACACGTCCTTTCCAAGATCTCCCTGGGGAGTATCTCTATCCTGTCAACCAAAAGAGGGGAGGAAACGAAGTGTGGGGGATGGTTGGGAAGGTTTTTAAGGGGCACACCTGGAATACTTTTCATGTTCCCTTAGTCACATGGCCACATACAACTACGAGGGATGCTGGGGAATGTAGCCTCATTGGGAACTCAGAAAAAGGAAGGAAACGGGTTTTGTGAATAGTTATCACCGTCTGCCACAGTGAGTGTGGAGAAACGTGGAAGGCTGAGAACCTCCTTTCCAGACTGCATGGTTCTTTAGAATAATTGACAAGGCTGACATTTGAGTTTCTGTATCCTTTCTCGTTTCTTTCACCAAGCTATCCCACCTCCACCTCACCTAAGAAGCTTCTAGAACTTACTGTATAAAGGCACACCTTTGAGCAGATGCCCTACTTCTGGAGGTTGACAAGCTGGCACGGTGCAAGCGGCTTTCCAAATATAAAAAGGAGTTCAGTTCACAAGACTATCCTATCTGGGATTTAAAAAAAAAAAAAAGAATATTATAGGATCACACTACCTGGCGGCTCAGAGGAGATCAAAGGCATTAATCCTTATAATCATATCAAGTTGCAACCCATTATGACTACACTCACTTTTCGATCCTTTCAGGCAACAGAGCAAGCATTGTGTTGCTGATAAGATATGCCACGAGGGCAGAAAGCAAATACAGGTTCTTTTCCTCTCCCTTTTTAAGATACAAATAATACCAGAGAATCCAGAGTGTGGAGGCTAGCCAAGTCAGTGGTCAACAGCAACAGAGCTTTGGACTTTGTTCTGTGGTAGTAGAGTATATTTTCTGTCATTTTCCAGATATTTCTTCCTATAGCATATGCTGTCACATCACATCAGGCTAGAAAAAAATAATTTCCCACAGCCTGGCCAACATCTCGACAACCGGAGAGAGTGAACAAAGCCAGCCCATATGGATTTTAGAAACCTCCCCGCTGATGGCAACCTTGGTGTTACCAGCTCTACAGCAGGAAGGTTCATTCTGAAAGCAGAAAGGATTTAAGGTTTGACAGTTTAGAAATAATAATGCAGCAGTCTGGAGTAATGGCAGGCAGTGGTGTATACTTGTTAGGAAGGGGATCCTTGGCATCAAAGGTCTCTCAGTTAAGTCCCCACCCTGCCATTGGTGGGTTAGTGATTAGCCATAGGGTAGGGAATTGGGGCAACAGGGACTCTGCTCCCCTATAGTCATTCAGACATCCAAACTAATGTGATTTTTAGGCAAATTTCTTAATCTCTTTGAGCCCCACTTTTCTCATCTTTAAAATGGAGTTAGTAACAGTACCTGCCTCATAGGATCATTGTGAAAAATAATTATGTTTATAAAATGTTTGGCTTATAGCAAATGTTCAGTGTTATTTCCCCCTCTAAAATGTTCAGGATGTTTTTGCGTAGCTCGGTGCACTCCCGACGTTGAGGTACTCTGAATGTCAGTAGTAGGCGTGTGTGTCTGGTACCTTTTCAAGGGACTCTGTGGATCATTCAAAGGCTGGTGAAGTTTTCCAAAGTATCATTGTCATCTCTTGAAGGAAAAAGAAAAAAGAGCTCTAGGACACCTCAACTATTTTTCCTCTTATTCTACCTCTGTAAGGTCAGAGCCAGTCATGGAAGAACTGCTTTGTTCCAAAGCACCTTCTTCATGTCATTCTCTGCTTCTAAGGCCCACAGTTCGAGGCAGGAAGTCCCCAAAATGTGGCACTGGCAACACTACCTCCATTAGCAAATTCATGATGCAGGTCTATGCTCGAGTGAGTTTGGGAGATGTTTGCTCATAAATAGCATAAAGAATGATTCCCACCTAATTCTTCTTCCCTTGGGACTGCTGTCACTTCACTTGGGACTGCTGGTTCCAGAGTTACAGAGACTGGAGCTTACTTCCTCCAGCCTTTGCTATCCTGAACATTTCCATTTCCCCCGTGAATGAACACCACCACCCCACTCTCACCAGAGGAATTCGGCGCTTTTGGTCCACACTCAGTCCTGTCCTCTCAAATAAGCACGATTTTAGGAAGGCACAAGGCAAAGAGTGATAAAGGGAATGAAAGAAGCTCGCAACCAATTCCTGAGGACCTGAGAACCCGCTCCCAGATCTCTTTCCATCCCTGGTTCTCTCCCTACCCCTGCCTTTACCCACCCACTTTGTCGCTCTCATTTTCTCTCTGCCCGTCCCACAGCTCGCTGCACACGGCTCTCCTCAAAGGAAGATGCCTTGCAAGGGAAAGAGAATGAGTATTTGTAGAAAATGGTTTGGAAGACCTCATTTTTCCTTGTGCTTTCAGGAGAGAAATGACTGGAAGTGTTTTTCTTCAACTTACTTTCCAGGGGCTTTCTCCTGAATGCTGTGGATTTTTTTCTTTTTCTTTTCTTTTCGTTTCTTTTTTTTTTTAATGGAATAACTAAGCTCAGGGTACAACGTCCAAGTTGGCACGGAAGTCGGCATGATGCTCTTGCTCACCCTAGTGGTGCTACAATGAAAAATCAGCCTTTCTGCCCCTCACCTGTATCTTTTCTCCAGGTAGATTTAGAGATGAGGCCTACCTGCCCCCCCCTCTTTCATGCACTTGAGCTTTAAGTGTCCTGTCATTTGAACCATGTTAGTTAAGCCTCTCCCTGATGTGACAAATCTGCATCCACTCTCAGTAGCCCGGCCTCCCTTTCTCCAGCCAGTTTTAAGGACAAGTAACAGATGCACAGGTCGCTCCTTGAAGACTCTGTATCTTCAACACTAGACTGGCCATTAAGGGTAAACTACCCTTGCCCCAAGGGCAAAATTCAGCCCCAACTCAGGGAAAGCACTGGACTGAAGATCTGGCTCTTTGGCCATTCTTGGCTTTGACCCCATTCACCAGGATTTGACATTCTAAATGTGCCTGGATACATGCCAGAAAGTTCTACATGTGAATTTTGTGAGCTGGGTCGGCAGGTTGGGGGACATAAAAGATGGGGCTTTCGGCTCCCTGGAGACCTGTGAATCAGACTTTCAGTCTCCCAACACACTCACAGCCTGGTCTATGGAGCCTTCTGGAAGACCATCTGGGAAGGTTTGTCCTAAGCTCCCAGGGCCAGCTTACCAGCATGTCAGCCACAAGGAAACTTCCCAAGGAATTCATGCTGTTCCTAGAGTACGGAGCCTGACTTCCAAAGACAGCACCCATCCCAAGTCAGCACACAGTCTCCCCAGCTCTCTCACAGAAAATGAACTTGGATTGTGGGAAGGACAGAATACTTTCCTTTTATCTTTTTTCTGTGGTGCCACTGATAACACTGTTTCAGGTTCTCTTATTCTGGGAAGACACATAGGCTTCCAAAAAATATAAGCATGTTTTCTTCATAGAGTATCAACTCTAGAAAGGATCTAGCAGCTTGTACTTGTTTCATTCATACATATATTTTAATGCCTTGTAGCTTTTAACTTTTTATTGAAATATATCTACATAGAAAAGTGCACATATCATAAAGGACCAAGCGAACACTCCCCCCCACAATCAGCCCCAGGTCAAGAAACAGCATTGCCGTAGGCCAAGCCCCTCCCCATTTATCCCACCATCTCAGGGGAACCATCACCCTGACCACTGACAACATAGATGAATGTTACCAGTTTTTTATTTTTTACTTACAGAAATAAGATCATACAGCATGCACTCTTGTGTCTGGCATTTCTTACTCAATATTTGTTTTGTGCAGCTGTAGATCCTTCATGGTCATGGATGTATACATTTGGTTCTCATGTTTTCATAATATGTTTTCTCCAAAGAATTTAGGTGCTTTCCTTCCACCCCTGCCAGTACCATTTACCAGCTGCCTCCCTCTTCCTGCCTCGTCAGCTTGCCTTTTAAAAGGCAAAAGACCTGGAGACAACTGAGAGGTCCAAGGCAGTATTTAGTTTGGCCGAAGGATGGTGGAAGACGCCCAGGCAGATGCTTCCTGCAGAGCAGCCCCGGGGAAGGCTGGTCACCAGGCCGTAGGTGCCTCTGGGTTCACCTGAATGTGTGTGACTGATGAGTTTATTTTTTTCTTCCTAGGTGTGCCTGAAGCTGAAGTCACTTGGTTCAGAAATAAAAGCAAACTCGGCTCCCCTCACCATCTGCACGAGGGCTCCTTGCTGCTCACAAACGTGTCGTCCTCAGATCAGGGCCTGTACTCCTGCAGGGCAGCCAACGTTCACGGGGAGCTGACCGAGAGCACCCGGCTGCTGGTCCTCGGTAAACACCTCTCGGCCTCTGGCAGGCCCTGCTGAGGCTGCCTGGCTAACCCCCCTCCACCTCCTTTTCCCCTAATGCAGTGAAGGATGGAAAAGGGAAAATCAGTCTCCCTTCACTTCTCCCCAGTTTAGGGCCTTTTGATAGAAAGAACACAGACTTTGGGGCCAGGCAAACTTGAGCTTAAACCCTCAGGCAGTACCTCTTACTGTGTGGCCTTGGGCAGGTGCTTCACCTTGCTAATGAGCCTTAGATACTGGTCTCCACGTGGAGACCTGAGAAATGAGGATTGCCCATGTTGCAGAGAGGGACCAGGGGATCAAATAGAGGTAACAGAGGTAAAGCAATTACCCTAAACTCCTTCTGTGTTAAGAACTTTGTTGAGAATCAGATTAAAAACTATGGATTTCCCCTTTTAGAAACATCCATACATGTAAAATTATTCCTATAATTTCAGTAAATTTATAGTCTAGTATCCACATACACCATTCAAACATAAGAACCCCTGATTAAAGAATCTAACATGGTTCCTGGAATAAGATAGATACTTAAAAATAACAATTGCTGGGACACCATCTGCCACCTGGTATTACCCAGTGCTGGGCTCAGCCGTGATGCAAGCTGTAACCCTTTGTGCCCCTGGACTAGGGTCACTGTGCTCTTCTTCCCCACTGAGTCTGGGGGTTGGTGGGATGGAGTATAAAAAGAAAAAGAAAAAAAAAATCTTCTTTTCCTCTTAAAAAAGAAAAAAAGCAATCATTAGGGCATTTATGCTAGCTTTCTCACCAAGAGAAAGGTGTCATTCTGAGAAAAGAAAAAATGTGAGAAATAATAATTACATGCCACACACACATACATCGTGGGCTTCCCCAGGGAAAAATAATTAAAGTTTATACTTCTGTTTTCACACCCGGAGTTGAAGATATACCAACATATAGGTTCTCTAGCCCCTGCCCACTCAGATTTCAGAGGCCCAGATGGGTTTTCATCTCACTGGTGGCTGCATAAACCTCCACCCATCTTAGGAAGCCACAGAAAACTTGGCTCAGAGAAAGATGTCATTTGTTTTGCGTTGGGTTCCATCCAGCTGAGCTGCTAGTCTGGAGCCCGGAGCTCAGGGACCATTGCCCCACACTGAGTTATGGTGCTTTTCCTCTCTAATCACCCTGCCTTGTTGCCTCTGCTAACAGAGATGAAAGTCCAGGAGGTGTGGCCTCACCAGTGAAGTGCGTATGTTCTGTGGTCCTGTTCTTTCTGCATTCCAGCTCCCACACGGTGTGACCACGAACGTGGTGTTTGGAGATCGCGAAGTCTTCCTCATTTTAATCAAATTCAATGGGGGAAAAAATCACTGTTAAGACTCTGAAGTTTAGGGCTTTTCTTGATTAGAAGTCTTGCTTTAATAATGAAAGTTTGTTAGTTTACAATAGATACTTTATAAACATAGAAGTAATGTCTCATTTTTTTAATCAGCAAGAATGTGGCTTAATTTTTCAAGGGGACATTTCATGTATAAAGCTGAGATTTCTTGTCAAGTTCTATGACTTACCCTGTACCATGAGGACTTGAAGTGTCAAGAGACTTTCATTCTTTCATATAGTTATTGGATGAATGTTCATTAAATGTTGCCACTTAATGTTGCTGACATAAAGTCCCATGTCAGGTGCACACTGGTAGAGTTTTGGGAGAAAAATAAGAGGCGATCTCTACAGCTAGAGAATCTACAGTTTCTATGGGATGATCAAACGGACATGCACTGAAGAAGAAAAATACTATAGAAGTTGTAAGGACATTAGGAGAAACCAACATTTGGCCCAAGGAGAGCTGATTGTTGCAAAGATGGGACATAGCCTTTCCCTTCTGGTTTCAGTAAATAAAAGGCCTCTGGAGTTTCAAGAGGAAATAATTGAGGGAGGGGAAGAGGAAAAGAGATTAGTTTTGAGTAAACTGCCACCATCAATTCCTAAAATTATGGTATCCCAGGGTAGAAAGAGATCTTGGAAGGGAATCTCATTTTATAGATGGGAAAACTAAGGCTCAGAGGGATTAAGTGACTTGCCCAAATTGGTGAATGACAAAATGACTGTGGCTTCCTGAACCCAGGCATCATGGTGTTTTTCCTTATACCATGTGAAAAAGGGATTTTTTTAAGTTATATTTTGTGTGTACATAGATATACAATCTCAAGTTCATCGTTGTTTTCTCTATGCAATGGTCTTTGGCAGCGAAAGGCAGAAAGCCCGAAGGTATATTTCTGGAGTAGACTCAGACACCATCATGACTTATTTACTTGCCATCCCTAACAAGGGCCTAATAAGGTGCCAAGCACATAGTAGGGCTCTCACCGAACGCTGTTGAAAGGACCATCAATTACAAGAGCAATACTTACTGCTGTTTCTTCCATTCCAACAAGTGCTGTGGGGAAAAGGCTGGGAACTGGCCTTGGAAGTGTGAATTACGGTGCTTTAGGAGATACAGGAAGAGGGTTGAAGGGATTCTGTTTCTTTTCAGGGTAATCTTGAATCATCCCACCACAAAGTTCAGTAGGTGCTTGCCTCTTTATTTGTCCAATGGAAATGATAAGCAAGGCACTGTATTTCTCATTTTTGTCACTCTTAGCACTGGTTAACTATGACCTCTAGTGACTTCAGCCTTAACTCCTTGTAAGATTTTGAATAACAAAGCATCCCATAGTAACCTTCTCTTACTGTCCCACTTTCTATGGGTCCTATTTGGGCATAAAAATCCATACCACAAAGCAAATTATCAACTTCACAACTGGATCTTTTTCTTCATAGGAGAAAAAAAGCCTTTTAAGTAAGAAGTTGCTGTGCTGTGTCTCTGTGGGGACAATAACAAAGTGCCTCACTCTAAAGGATGTTATAAGTGTTCAATGAAAATGGGCTGAAAACTATTTAGCACAGAACTTGGCGTACAGTAAATGCTGAAGTTGGCTTTAAAAAAAAAATGTCCTTATGATATGGTCTAACTTACCTATAAATTTACTCAATGGTACTGTGGTATAAATTGAGGAACTCCTGAAATTACTATGCCTAGTTCTTATTACTGAACTTAGTATCAGGCATCAAGTTTGAAATTCAGACTCACCTTGATAGGTATTCCTTCTCTATAGGAAAAATGACATTAAAAGGCAACAGTAGTAACGCCTGTCTTGCACACACACACACGCACATACCCTCCCCTCCCTCTTTCCCTAACACACAGCTTGTGTGCTTTAACCTGCCTGATTCACCATCTGCCTTCTCACAGATCCCCCCTACGTCCCCACGCAGTTGGAAGACATCAGAGCCTTGCTCTCAGCCACTGGACCGAACCTTCCTTCAGTGCTGACGTCTCCTCTGGGAACACAGCTGGTCCTGGATCCTGGGAATTCTGCTCTCCTTGGTGAGTCCAACCCTCTGAAACATTAGGCAGAAATCCAGGGCTGGACAGGATTTATGGATGGGTGACTGCTTGCTGGTGGGAGGGAGGCAGCAGCAGGGGGTGGCCAACAGGAAATCACTAAATTGCCTACAGAATCCAGACTCACCAGTGGAAACTTGGCTGACTTTCCATGTGAGGTGAGTGCAGTTCTTAGTCTGGACTCGATAGCTTGTCTAGATTGCAATCTATGGCCCCTTTCTGAATCCTCTTGGGCTGATGCCACAGTCCAGAGCCTCTCAATCAGATTGACTCATGAAACTTTTGAGAAAGACACAGCACTAAAGAACAGGCGCTGTATCTCCTCTCCCCTTGCTAACCATTCCCTGCTACTCTCCCATGACCTCCTCCCACCTAAACTAGAGCCATAATCAACTTCCAAGGAGAGAGTTGCAATATCAGCACCTTCCAAAACCTAGACAATTCCATTTAGGCCAGCCTTTAATAGGTAGAGCCTAAAACCAACCCAGACAGACTCCTCAAGGCAAGTGTTTAAATAATTTCACCAGCAACAACCTTCCTGGCATCTATCACTGGGAACCTTCACCAACTTATTACCCACATGTTTACTGCCCTCTGGTAGAGGGGGTTGTACAGGGCATCCAAGTCCTGGGGCCCTCACACCAGAACAAAACAGGCCTTTGCATGTGCAGGGGCAAGGAGTGTATGATAAATCTCTATAGCTGCTTCTTAATTATGCTGTGAACCTAGAACCTAAAACTCCTCTTAAAAAAAAAAAAAAAAACAAGACCTACAAAGTGGGGGAAGTCTTCATGCTAACTCTCTGTAACCCAAATGTTGATAATGGTAGCTACAATTAGTCCCTTGGCTCAAAGTTTAAGGTTTCTCTACTCTTCTTCCTACCAACTAGCAAGAACAGGAGGCGAATGGGGCCCCAGTCATGTTGGTGATGACTTATCAACTTGGCCTCAAGGCCTGGTGTCTATAGTATAGAGCACAGAAAGATTACCTTACTTTTCATTACTGTCTGAGACAGCGAAGGATCTTCTTAGCTTATCAGCCTATGGAAAAAGCTTATGATTTCTCTATTCTTGATCAGGGTATAAATACTAATAAGACACAGGTAAAGTAAAAATTGCAGTATTCTGTTCCCCATAACTTATACAAGCTTAGCATTGAGATTTTGCACTTCATGTTGATCAAAATTCATGCAAGTTTCACATTGCACATTTTCTTTGGCTTAAAAATGGTAAACTTATTCCAAATTAAATGTACGCACTGTGAGCTGCTTTATTTTCATGACTATGAGAAATTCTCATTACTGTTAATCATAGCCCGTCACTAGCAGGGTGAGTAACAATTATTTATTTTCAAGTTCAATAACTCTTTTGGGTCACTCAGGTGCCATTCAGTATGCTGAAAACGTTAACCTGCTCATATTTTTCCGTGATAGCTTTACTTTCTTTCTCCCTTATTCTGGAATAATATTTTGTTTCATTTTAGCCATGGGCAATAAGAATTTACTGTGCTTTATGCTGCGGCATTCCACTGCTAGTTTATGATGCTTTGTTACCTTGGACTGGTATTTAAATCTAACAGTTAAGAGACACCTTAATATCCCAGTCCACATCCAGACTGCTCCATCTGAATGAGACAGTGAGTCAGTATTCATAAAGCCCCTGAATGTAACTGCCTGGGAAAAATGGACTCTAGTGGGGAATGTCAGTGTCAAGCCAGCGCCATAGAACTAGCAGACATCCACATGGAATTGTGGAGATGAATTAGAGAATGATGTCACGTATCAGGACTCCGAGAAGTAGGTTATTTGAGACAGACCTGAGCCTCACTGTGATGATTTGGAGCTGAGCGCTGAAGGGTAGGTGGGATTCAAACAGACAGAAAGGAGGAGAAACGGGCACTCAAGGGGAAGAAGATGCCATGAGCCCCAAGATGAAAACGTGTGAGATGTGTATCAGGTGCCTGTTCAGAAACAGCTGCAAAGCACCACTGCTTTAAGACTACTGACAGGCAGCTAAACTGGAAGAGAAACTAGGCCATCAAAGTAAAAGTCTCAGGCAGAGCTTGTCCACTTGGACTTGGCTCAGACCCTCACCACAGAGATTCTAATGCCCACCCTGCATCCTGGGCTTCCCCAGCCGGGGACTCATCCTGGTCCATTATTCCAGTTGCTCCCATTTGGACAGGCTGCCACCCCTGGCTCCTATAGGTGGCCCTTTCAGACCACAGTGTGTGCTCTGGGTATAGGAAATAAGCCAGAGAGGAGGTTTTGTGGGAAGGTTGCTAACAAATTAGAATAGTATGTGGAGTCAAATTGTGGAGGGCCTTGAATATTAGACTCAGGAAGTAGATTTCCTATGTGGGGAATGGGAACAGACCTTCAGAGGGTTTTTAAATAGGACACTGACATAGTAAAAGCAACGTTTGAGAAGAATTAATCTGACATTCAGTAGGCATAATCGATAGTGGGAGAGATGTGATAAAGAAACCCTATTTGGAGGGTAACAGATATTCTAGACCAAGATGGAAATATGTGGCAAAGACACTGTTAATGACCCCTCCCACAGCCAAGGCATCCCTAATCAATCATGACACTCATTTTCACTCAGAGCCAGGCACTGCCTTGGAATTCATCTTAACATTCCTAGCAAACCTGGTGGCAGTTGATACGCAGGATGGAAGCCATTCGCCAACCCTGTTGTAGCCATAAATGGTGAGATTTCAGTATATGTGTTTCTTCCATCTACGAGGTCAGCTGGCTGTAACAGAGTCAGAGAACTTCATGGTTCTAGGGCACAGAGACAGTAACTCGTGGACCTTGATCCTTACGTTTTCATAGAAGGAAGGGGAGAAGGGAGATTTGGAGTTTTTAAAGCCATGTATCAGAGCTAACTGTTCTTCGTTAGGACTTGAGTGTTGAGCTTCCCAGTAGGTGAGTCTATTCCAGAAATGGCTATTTTAATTATCAGACACTGTGGCATTGATTTCACTCCAAGCCACTGCTACAACTCTCAAGAAGGAATGTTGAGTGAGCAACACATGCATAGACCCATCTGGGCCTTACTTTACATAACTGTCAAACGAAAACTTGGAAATAGTGAGCCCCTTGTTGCTCTCACACACCTGACTTCATGGCTTAGACATAGAAAATGCCCAGTGGAGCCTCTGCTATGCAGGGCGGACCCAACCTAACTGGATCCATTGTCTTAGGCAAGACAAGTGCTAATTTTTTAATCCTCGTTTACAGCTATTCTTTTTGCAAGGAGACCAAAACTGCGCCAACTGCTCTGGAGGGCAAGGCCAGTGCCCACACCACCACTTTTGGTGGTCCAGGCCCAAACAGTTCCCCAGAGGGATCCATTTATAGAGCAGCAGCAGTTCAGGCCTCCCTGTGGCACCTAAACCTTTTTGCAGACTTCTGTTAAATATTGGTTTTGGCCACTAAGGCCCAAGACTAATATTTCTCCCAGTATCATTTGTAGGGCATTAGCACTGATATTTTTTGAAAAATAACTTTTATTGGAGTTTTATTATAAGAGCAATACATCTTCATTGTAAAACAATTAAACATAGGGAAAGAGAAGAAAATGAAAATTATCTGTAATTGCCTAGCCCAGAGATAATCAGTGCAAATACCTTTTTCCTAGACATTAATATACATATTATACATATTTTTTGTCTAAAATGAAATATATGCTATATACTGCTTATAACTATTTTCACTTAATAGTATATAATAAACATCTTTCCATGTCTCTAATCTTCTACAATTTCATTTTTAATGGCTGCATTGATAAAAGGTACTATATCTTATTCAACCAATTCTGTAATGTTGATCTTTTAGGTTCTTTGCAATATTTTGCTATTATTTAAAAAATAGATATGACAAATATTCCTATGTCTAAATCCTTGTGTGCATTCCTGTTTACTTAGGATCAATTCCCAGAAAGGGAATTGTGTCAAAAGCTTTGTAGGTTTTTGCAATGTATGGTCAAATTGCCCTCCAACAAAGTTTTACCTATTTTACTTGCCTGCTAGCATTGTATGAGAGTTCTCATTTCCCCAAAATGTTACCAACACTAGGCATGACCAAGAGTTTTCACATTTACCATTTTAATTGGTGAATACACAATACTATAAAATATGATATGAAAAATGGCATGAAAGCATTTTCATTTTTATTCCTTTGAATATGTGATTTTAAATATTTGGGTTTTAACTTGTTTATCAGTCATTTATAGTCATTTATGAATTGCCTGGTCATGTCCTTTGATCATTTTTGATAGATATTTATCTTTTTATTGATTTTTAAGATACAAATACATATTTATATATGTTTGATATATTTGACAATTTGATAGTTGATATTCAATATAGAATACATGTTTAAAGTCTAAGCTTTTATGTTTTGATATATGTATACACCCATGAAACCATCACCACAATCAACATAATGAATATATTCATCATCTCCAGAAGTCACTTCGTGCTGCTTTGTAATTGCTCCCTTCCCCGCCTGCCCCCACCACCACTACTCCCACCCCAGGCAACTACTTATCTGATTTATGTTAGTGTAGACTAAATTGCATTTTCTAGATTGTTATAGAAAAGGAGTCATACTTTGAGGGGATTTAGCTTTGTCATTCAAAATAATTACTTTGTGATTCATCCATATCGTAACATTTATCAATAGTGCAATTCTATTTATTGTTGATTAGCACTTCATTGTGTAGTCATACTATAGTTCGTTTAATCTTCCGCCTGTTGAGAGGCAGAATGGTCATTTTCAGTTTCTAGTTATTACAAATAAAGCTGCTGCAAAGATGTATATTAGTCTTTGGACACATGCTTTCATTTCTCTCAAACACCTAGCAATGAAACAGCTGGATCATATAGTAGGTGTATGTTTAACATTTTAAGAAACAGCCAAGCTGTTTTCCAAAGTGGTTATACTATTTTACATTCCCACCAGCAGCATATGAAAGTTCTAAGCTCTCTACTCACCAAAACTCGCTATAGTTGGTCTTTTTAATTTTAGATGTTCTATGTGTATTGTGGTTTCACATTGTGGTTTTAACTTATATTTTTCCTAGTAACCAATAGTGTTGAGCATCTTTTCATTTGCTTGTTTGGCGTCCTGATCTCTTCTTTGGTGAAATGTCTATTCAATTTTTTGGCCCTGTTTTTTTTTTTTAATTGCATTGTTTTGTTTACTTGTTGAATTTTGAGAGTTCCTTATCTATTTTGAATGTAAGTCTTTTATCAGATATATAATTTTCAAATATTTTGTCCCAATCAGTGTCTATCTTTTCATTTTCTTAACAGTGTCTTTCAAAGAGTAGAAGATATTGATCTTGATGAAGTATAACTTATTATTTTTTCTCTTTAATGGCTCATTCTTTAGGTTTTGTATTCAAGAAATCTTTGGCTATTCCAAGGTCAAAGATTTTTTTCCCACATTTTCTTCTAGAATTTTTATAGTTTTAGGTTTTAAGTTAGGTCTATGGTTTAGTTTGAGTTGATTTTTGTATATGATGTGAGATATGTATTGAAGTTTGTTTTTATGCATATGGATATCCAACAAACTACCCTTTGTTGAAAAGATTATTCTTTCTCCACTGAATTGCCTTTGCACCTTTGTGGAAAATTGGTTGTCCTTACATTTGTGGGTATATTTCTAGATTTTCTATTCTATGTCATTGATATGTTTGTCTCTTTACCCCAATACCGCATTCTACCCAATGCCCTATAAATCATAAGGTTTTCAGTCTGGCTGGTGGAAACAGGTTCTGTTCCCTACCCTGTGTATGTGCACAGGGCACTGGTACACCTAATTCTTTCAAGTGGTTCTTTCCCTGTCTCGGATAGTTCTTCCCACGCAGACACTGAGCTGCGTTCTCCTGCATACCCAAGGGGGATCCTCTGCATATTTATAAAAACACTCATTTTTGTAAATAAAGTTTTATTGTAACCACCACACCCATTCATTTACCTATGTATTGTCTGTGGCTGCTTTCACACTACAGCAGAGTTGAGTACATGTGACAGAGACCATATGGTCCCTAAAATATTTCCTATCTGGCCCTTTCCAGAAAATATTTGCCAACCCCTGATCTAGTCCCTCTACCTTCTTATTAGAAAGGATGCTGAGGTCTATGGGGGTGATCACACATTCTGTGTTTCCTAGGATCACACTCTTTGCACTGTTATCACTGTGTCCTTTATCTGTCACTGAGTTAGGCTTTCTCTAAGAGGTTAAAGACCCTGAAAGACCAAAAAAATCTACAGGAGTAGAGATTGTCCTCAGGAAGGTCATGAAAGGGAGAAAACCTTTGTTCATAAGACCCTGGATTTCTGTCAAAATTCAGTGGCCTTGGGTGGCTCCCATAGTAAAATATGTAATTATATGTGGCTTATGCAAACCAGTTCAGCACTTTTTTTCAGTGTATCTTCTTTAGGTCCAGAGCCTGGTCAGGCATCTTTCACAATATGTAAGTAGGCTTTGGCCCACCTGCTGGTTTTAGGGACACCCGGTCCTTTGTGAGTGAGTGCGCTGCAGTGCCCCTGTCATGGGGACTCCTCACAACATCTCTGCTGGAGGCACATGTCCTTCTAGTGCCACGGGGAGCCAAACGCCCGAGTCTTTTCTCATGCCTCGTGATTTACCGAGAGGAGTGAGATTTAGGTAATGACTCAAACCTGAGGTTTCAGAGTAAAGCCTTTCCACGAAAGAAGTCATCGTGCCTTTCCCTTCTCCCCAGCGGGGACTCGAGGGCACTGCCAACATGCAGGGCAGCTCTCAGCAGCGCCCACACGCTCCCCTGGGCAGCAGGCCCGTCCGATGCTGGGCCTGTACGCGCAGCAACTCTGCTTCTCCGAGTCCCCGCAGTGAGGCAAGGCCCACGAGCCGCTCTGCCCACTCGAGACAGGCAGCCGGCACATTCTCTTCTCGGCTTGTTTCTCTGCTGAGAATTGCAGAGCACTGCTGGCACGCGCTGCTCTTCCAAATGTCCCTGCTAAGAGCGGTGAGGCTCTTGTCAACCCAAAATCTCACGCTAAAAGGTGAAAAAATTATTTCTTTCTCTGATGCTGACGTTAAAACTGGGCCACTTCTATAAATAATATCATGCTGGTAAGGGAACTGTGGCTGGGATATACATGCCCCAGGTCTGAAGTCTAATAGTGGAGCTCACAAACAGTGTTCACATGTAAACCCCTTAAAGTAGGAGTGTTTATCAGACAGCAATTAAATAAATATTAATATTTGAGTTGAAATTCCTGATAAAGGGCCTAAGAAGGCAGTGTCTCAAAGATGAGTCCATTTACTCATTCAGCAAATACTTATTGAGTGCCTGCTATGTGCCAGGCACTGCACTAAGAGCCAGGAATACATAGTAAATAAGATAAATACAAACCAGTCCTCATTCATTCAAGAAAAATTTATGGAGCATTTATTGAGCACATATTAACTGTAAACCAGGCATTGTTCTAGATATTGAGGATACAGTAATAAATAGATCAGTGCACTGACTCAGTTTGATTCTAGTGGTGGCACTTAGAGTCTGGTGGGAAAGTAAGAAAGAGGAGCATGACAACGAGGGGACAGACGAGCTGGGTGCTCTGGGGCATGTGACAGGACAGCTCCCCGGGTCTCGGCATGGGCAAGGTTTCTCTCAGGAAGGGGTGTTTGAGCAAGATTGGAAGACTGGGTAGAAGTTACCCAGGTGAGGAGAGGGGACGAAGACTCCAGACAGAGGAGTGTTGTGGAGAAAGAAAACAAAGCCCTTGGAGGAAGCTTTACACATAGAACTAAGGAGGGTGGCCTCACATGAGGCTGAAGATGAGAGTGGAGCCAATTGCTCGCACTCTGTAAGCCAGGATAAGACTTTTGCTCTTTGCCCTAAGTGCAACACAAAGTCTTTGAAGGGTTTAAAAGCAGGAGAGAGACACCATCTGACTTGTGTTTTTAAAAGTTTATTCTGCCTGCTGTGTAGAGGATGGTCTCTAGGGGAAGAGACAAGATAGAGTACACTGTTTAAGAAGTTGTTGCAGAATTCCGAGTTACCATGGATTACGGTGGCTTAGACTGGAGAGGAGGAAAAAATGGAAAGAAGTGGAGGAACGCAGGGATGTGTAGGTGTAGGGGGTAACATCAACAGGACTTGGTAAATAGATGAGCGTGAGAAGGGAATCACCATCTGTAGAACCAATAGAGTCTAAAAGGTATCAGATAGATTTTTTAGGCTTTTCTCACTGAAACTCTCATGTACTTCCTATGTGGTGATGACACATCCCAGACCACTCAAGCCAAGATGTTAGAATAAAATAGAGAACTACACAGGTGTGCAGCTGCAGAAAGTGTAGTTACAAGGAGAAGAATAGTCCAAAGCTTCTGTTGCTAAATTCCGGCTCATTTCTTTGACATACACCTGCTCAGCTTGTACTAGATGCTGGGTCCTGAGCCCCTCTCCCAGTTTTTGAGGAGCTCAGAAGTAGTAGAAGAGACAGAAACGTTACCAATGAATGTGAGAAAAGCTCTATAGAGTTGCAGAGGAAGCCAAAGGGAACAGAGGAGGGAGGACAGGACTCCTTTCTTTGGCAAAGGGGAGATCAGGGAACGTTTAGCAGAGGAACTGCTCAAGCTCAGTCTCGATGGATGAGTCAAAGTATTCCAAGTGCTGATATAATAGACATCCTTATTGAGCTCCTTTGATGTTCCAGGTGCCACTGAAGGCAGGAGAGAACAGACAAAAGTCTCTCCTCTCATGGAACTTGCATTGTCCTAGGGGAAACAGAAAACAAACATAGAAGTAGTATGAGCGCGGTAAGTGCTATGAAGAAAAATAAAGCAGGATAAGAGGAATTGGGTGGTGCCTGTGTGGGAAGGAGTTTGCAATTTAAAATTAGACCAGAGAGAGCTCACCTAGAGAGCAGTCCTTGAGCAAAGACATGAACGTGAGCTATGGAGCCCTGCACATGCCCACAGGAAGAGAATAGAGGGGCACCCCAGGCATAGGAAGAGCGAGGTGGAGCTCTTGAGGCAAGGGTGTGCTTAGTGTGCTCCAGGAACAACAGAGGCCAGAGTGGCCAGGCTGGAGTACTGGGGAGGGAGGAGTACATAGGACGAGAGAAGATCAGAGAGGTAACAAGGCAGAGGGCAAACTGTGTCAGGCCTTGTAAATGGTCAAATTAAAAACAGTGAGAGAAAAATCTATAAATGCCCGAATTTATAAACAGACTCAATATTGCATTAAGCATCATGGGCTTTTCCAGGATTAGGCGAGGACAGGCAGAAGTGATTTCTTTTATTGGAAACCATGTGGCCGATTGAATGTTATATAGCCGACTCTAGTAAAACAGAGGCTTATCAGGCTGGCTCTAGTACAAGCCAATATTGCTGGTTTAATTTGACTCACATGTGTTGGGCACCTGCTCTGTCTACCTGGCCCTGAGCTTCTGCAGGCACGTGCCTGGCCATTTCCTTCATCTAGTAAGAGTGTCCCAGTTGCACAATGGAGTCACCTGGGAAGTTTAACAATATATATTCCAACTGAGACCAATTAAGTCAGAATCTCTGGGGATGGGGCAAGGCATCAGTACTTTTAATTGATTCTCAGGGCTTGAATGGGCTTTAAGTCACTTCCCCATGCCTTATGATGCATGTAGAAGCAGATATGGGAAATAGTATGTTTTGTCATTAAGAATATTTTAGTCTGGCATTCAGTCAAGGCTCTGTGCTATTCAGACCTAGCCTGTACATCCATCCGTCCATGCTATTCCTGTCTCAGTCCCTTAATTTCAGTCAAACTTCTCCCTAATACTTGCCATGGCCTTGAGCCTTCTGTGGCTTCTTCCTTGCCTGGAATTCCCTCCCCAACCCCATTGTCTCTAGCTAAATCCTAAAGGTCTTCAAGGCACAGACCAAGCCTTCTGTGAAGCCTTCTTGGAATGCCCCAGCCTGGAGTGATCCACTCTCCACTGACTTCCTGCAGCACCTACTCTAGACCAGAGTTGGGCAAACATTTTCTGTAAAGGGCCAGATAGGATATATTTTAGGCCCTGTGGGCCATTAGGTCTCTATTGCAGTCATTCAACTCTGCAGTTGTAGAGTGAAAGCAGTCAGAGACTAATGATTAAGTGAATGAATATGGCTGTATTCTAATAAAACTTTATTTACAAAAACAGGACTGGATTAGGCATTGCCATAGTTTGACAACCCCTTTTCTAAGTCACTGATGTGATACTTAGCCTACCCCCACCTTGTATTATTGGAGATATTTCACATCTGTGTCATCTCCCAGCTAGATTCTAGGTCCTAGAGAGAGAAACTACATAAATATTCTCAAGCGATTCACAGCAGGACCAGGTAGCTGGGCCTTAGCTTAGAAGACCTCTTGAGTCATTTCCATCTCTCATTTCTATTCTAATGGCAGCTTTGTCATCTGTTCCACATACCTCCACCCTCACCCCACCCTGCACACTTCCTGAATCTTCTGGTACAGACTGGGTCGGGCACTTCCTGAGTCCAGCTACTTGGAAATGCACAGAGTGACGGTCAGTAGCACCCTAGGCCACAGCTATGGGAAAGCCATTGTTCATCATGACGATTTGGAAGACTAAGATCATCACTACTTCCTCGCCAAAGATAGTTGTGGGAAGGAAGAGCAAGTTGTGATGGGCAAAGGTTAGGTAAAAATTACTCCACAATGGGGACCCACCCAGGAGGTGGCAGGGAAACTGTGACGAGGGACTAGCATACTCCAGGAGAGGAAGAAGGAGTTTATGGAGTCTCTTCAAAGAGACATGAATTGGCATCTGTTTCCTCATTTCTACTGGAAGGCTGAGGTTTTATGTCACAAGGAAAATGCTTTTGATTTCCTAAAGCTTTGTCTACAAAGAGAATATGCTCTGCTATGAAGAAGAAAGGTCAGCATTTTGTGGTTGTTTATGGCACATATTTATACACTTTTGTGGGGTTTTTTTAAAATAAAATCCAAGTGGAGAATAGAGACCCCATAGGGACTGCAGAAAGCTCTGTAGCACATATAGTATGAAACTAAATCAGTGTTGCCGAGGGCATTTATGAGGAAGCCACAGGAAGGAGTACAGCAGTTCTCTGGACTGGAGTGCACATCCATAAATATAAAAAGACACCAGAGCGTAAGTGACACTTAAAATAGCTGGACACAGAAAGCAAGGCAGTAAATCTCCCTGCCTAGCCACTGTTCCAAGCCATAGCAAGCAACCAGGCAGGCATAGGCTTATTTTAAGACTCCAGATAGGCAGGAAATGGGGACCTTGAGAAAACTCACTCACACTTGCTCCTGCCCTTTCCTGGCACCAGGACACAATTCCCAGGCCCATGTGCCCTCCCCACCATGACTAACAGGAATGACGTGAATGAGTTTCATGTGCCTGAAATAGACAGGTATTGAAAGTCCATCAGTGGGAAAACAAGGAACTCTACACTTTCCCCAATAAATCCTTCCTCAATCCTAAAACGGCTCTTGAGAATATCCAGTCTTGTTCCGTGTCCCCTTGTGTTTGTGTGGTGCTAGAATGGCAGTTTTATGACAGTCCCAGAGCCCAGAAGCTGGCTGTAGAAGAAGAGGCAGGATTATGGCCTAAGGCCTTGCTGTGATCTGTGAAAGGAGAGAGAGACCCTCCTGCCTCAGTTCCCAGCCGACTTTATAGAGAGGACAAGGTACCTCAATGAGAAGGCCTGTTTGCAAACCCTCCGCATTTGATTCCTTATTTATACATAACACCCAGCTCACAGAGCTAATTCTAGTGAAGATTCAGTGAGATGTCATATGCGATGTGTCCAGTTTAGTGCTTGGAACAAAGTGGATGCTGATAAATGTTAATTTTTTGCCTGTATCTCTTGTTGAGAATCTGCGAAGTCCCTTCTCTTCTTCACTGTGGTCTACCACAAGTTCTTAGATTGTAGGATCAGAATCTGATTGCCAATATGAGTGCAAATGAATGACTGAAAAATCATTCAGGAGCAAGGTGCCATATTGGAGGGTTCATTCCAGGTTCTGGGTAGGAGCAGAGATTCATGAGGTGTAGCCTCCAACATCAAGGAACTTAGAAAAGATCAAGGAGGAATGATGAGAAAGGGAGGGGAAAAGAGAGTGCTAAATAACTGCTCTGTGAATTTATAATAAAAGATGAAGTTTTCAGTCCTGTTCTGGAAATTCTATACCCATCTACCCATTTAAACCCGATGCTGTCTATTGGGGTTGCAGAGGATAGGGGCTGGGAGCAGGCCCTGGAGCCAGAATGCCTGGCTCTGCCACTTGCTACCAGTTGCATGACCTTGGCAAGTTACACAAGTTCTCTCTGCCTTTCCCTGTGAAATGGAGGTAATACCTGCGTGTGCCTCCAGGGCTCTTGAAAGGAATAAATGAGGTAGTGCATGTAAAGCACTCAGAATGGCACCTTCACATAGTTAATGTTCAGTTAATGTTAATCATTATTATTTCACATGCTCTCTACTCTGCCCTCTTCTTGAAGGTGAGGAATCGGGAAAGTTAAGAATGCCCTTGAGGGCCCAGACCTGGGAGCAGAGGTAAGGGAGGTAGACTCAGGCCTCAGTCAACCCACCTTTTCATTAACTTATGCATGGAATGCTATTCGTACCTCCTTATGTATTTGCTAGTTAATTTAATTTACTTTTTAGTTGAGTTCCCTTTGGCAGTACCCGCCCATCTCAGATATGTTAAGTAAGAGAAAGGAAAGGGCTTTTTTGCCCACTGCTGAACCCAAAGGGTGAAAAGAGCATGAACTTTGGCTGATAAACTGCCCCTTGGGACCGATTTGAGAATCAAACAAGATTGAATATATAAAAACATTTTGTTAACTCTAAAGCACTCTATAAAACTTAGTTGTTGCCTTATTCCTAGGGCTAGAAGTAAGGATGGCTGCAAAGGTAGGATTTCTAGGACCCCGTGGAGGAGGAAAACTCTCAGGGAAGATTCTGGACCACTTGTGAAGCCCACCCTTCTAGTCAAGAGCAGTCTCCTCACTTGTTCTTTGCTACATACTGGAATATAGATTGTATTGTTTCTTTAAGAGACCTGGGCAGGGGCGAGGGTGGGTGCTGACTGTCCCGGAGAGTGTTATTTATAAAATACCGGGACCTCACGGCATCTGAGTAGACTTCATGGGGAAATGGGACTGCAGTACCACAATGAAGGAAGGATACACTGGATTAGACAGGACAAGAAAGGAACATAGGTAGGAATTAGACATGCCGCCGTGACAGACAGGAACGCCAAGCAAAGGGACAAGTTCCTGTTCTAAGTTCAATACTTGGCCTGTGGCATCCAGATACCTGGATTCACTTGGTTTTTTTGCACAAATAGCTGACAAGTGGAATCAAAGCTCAGGCAGGATCTTGTCTCCAATTACCTATTACCACTGGTCAGGGGTCGTAAGCTTCCACCTTTGCATGTGCTATATCCTGCTACATTTTGAAAAAGTTTGGAAAGGTTGAGTTCAGCTAATGTTGTGGAAGTCAAGTGAGTTTCATCTCTTCCTATAATTAGCTGCTGTTTTTTTCTTTCTTTTATGAAACAGAAGAATTAATGCATAGCTGCTGCCTTAAAGTACATTTTTATACTCTAGATAAGAGTTGAAATCATCCCCCCACACACAGACACCTTGACTTCCTCTCCTTGTCACTCATGGGTATTGATATCATAACCCAGGGGCCTATGGGTTATGAGGCATATGGGGCATATGATATCATTGGCATTGATATCATAACCCAGGGGCCTCCTTAGACTTTAAGGCCCCCAGAGTTAAAAAGTGGCTCATTTAGTTGTACTTTGCTCTTGAAAGGAAAAAAAAAACAGAGAGAGAAAGATATGCTTTTCTTTGGGGCATCAGTTTGAATATACTTTTTTATTTCAGAAAAGTGCCTTCCAGATACACCAGTAACTGGGAACACTGGTTGTCTGCGAAGAGAGGAACTAGATAGTTGAGGGAAAGGGAAAGGGGCGTGAGGAAAAATTTTCACAGAATTCCCTTTTGACACCTTTTAAATTTTGAACCAAGAATATGTATTAGCTATTTACGAATAAATGGATGAAATCTGGATTGGAAACTTAGTTCAATTCCACAAATATCTCTTGCACATCTGTGTGCCAAGAATTCTATGACATGTTGACCATCACAGAGCTTGTAGACTGGGTTCTCCCATTCCACAGAGCCTCAGCAACACAGGGCTAACAGCTTGGAAAAACACCATCCCTTTGCTGGTAGAAAGGAGACCAGGGAGAACAAGCCAGAATCACACTTTGGCACCATTATAATCCCAGTACGGAACGCACTGGTTTGGTTGGGTTTTATTTTTCGTAAATGTTTTCGTGAGCATGCAAGGAGAGACATTTTGCCAAGACATCCCCATACTAGGGTTGTGAGTAACGTTCCTGAAAATAGAAAAAGATTTTCACTCTTTGAAAAACTGTACAATTTAAAAAGGGTTTTGTTGACCATCTGCTGTTCCCTGCCCACTCTAGCCTATCAAAGCAAATCTTACAAAGTAGATCAGGCCAGAGGTAGGATAGGCCAAAGGAAAAAATTATGACAATAATAATTGTATTCCTGTCCTAGAAACATAACCTAATAATACGTCTATATCTGTTTAAGAGTTCATACCCTTTTATCCTTCACCTTTAATACTTTAGGTATGTATTACAGAAAGACAAGTTTAACTCCAAAAAATCATGCTATCAAGAATCTTTTTATGTGAAAATCCATTATGATTATGAAATTCTTCATTTCTCCTTTGGCAGTGCCTGCTCAGAAATAATGAGCTCCCTGTACGTTTTGTTGCCAAGGAGATAAGACCAAAAATTCATTCAAGGCCCTTTCTGGAACCTGGCAGGGACCATCGTGTATAATGTGTGACTCTTTGAAGTGGTATCAAGAGAGATAAACCAGCACAAGCCTGGTGTCTGTTGTCCTGCCAGCTTCCTGAGCCCAGAAAAAGAATTTAGGCCCAGAAGAAAATGACCATGGCATTCCTATATGCACAGTAAAGACTGTGTCTCCTCTTAATTCTTTTCCTTGTAATCCTGTTGTTCTCTGCCTTAATGAACTTTCCTGAGATCTCAGATCTTTACTCAAAGCCAAGTTCAAAGACTGGCTCATCATACTTAGTTCATAAAATGCATATCAGGGAGATAGAGAAGGCCATGAGATTTCACTGCAGAGCTTCTGCTAAGCACGCTGAAATAATGCCGAAATGGTAAAATTTCAGAGAGAAAAACTATTATAAGTTAAATTGGAGGGAAAATAAAGTAAAACAAGGCTTCTGGTAAGCAGTCATTGCCGAGCTTTTTTTTTTTTTTTTCAGGACCTGAACATGTTTTATATAAAACTTGATTTGATTAGGAAATGGTGGTTTTTTTGGTTTATCTAGAATATAAGTATTGCTTAGTCAGACAATTATAATTTGGCTGATTAAACTTAATTCTAAGGAACTTATAGTTTTGTGATTGATGGAGCAGTCAGATGATAAACTAGTTTTTGCCAAGTTTTAAGAAGAATTTTTTAAAATTTGAGAAGAAATGATCGGCATTCCAATAAAAGTTACCATGTGACTGAATTTGAGTTATCTGTAGTATTTAATGGATAGAAAAATTCTTATTTTCAGAGCAGAAACTGGTTGGAAAAAGGAGGGAAAATTGTTCAAATGTCATGGAACATGTGTGAAACCAAACTCTAACAACCCCATTTTTTGAGCTATCAGCAATTTTGCTTTGGATGCTCATGTTTATTAATATCTCAGTCTTCCAAATCCTAAGGTCTTGGCAACTGGAGCAGGCTTTTCTCTCTCCTTTCACATGTTTGGTATAAGAATTTGGTATAAGAATTTCTTTCTTCTTTAACATACTTGTATTGTGAAGTAATCTCAATTTTACAAAATAACTGGAAGTACAATACAAAGAACTTTTTCTACCTGATCCATTTGAGAGTAAGTTTCTAACATATTATAATACCCCATCACCCAGTGTCTATTTCTTCAAGGTATGTCAGTTGTCCCAATAAGGTCCTTAATAGCAGAAGAATTCAATCCTAAATCACATGTGCATTTGGTTGTCATGTGTCTTAAGTCTTTGTCAGACTGGAACAGTTCCTCAGGCTTCCCTGGATTTTTTATGATCCTGACACTTTTTAAGATCATAGGCCTTTTATTGTGAAATATGTCCCTCCACTTGAATGTGTCTGATGTTTCCAAATGAGTAGATGAATCTCTGTTGTGCATCTTTGGCAGGAGCATCACAGAAGTGCTGCTGGGCTCTCTTCACACCCAGTCACTTGACCATGGTCTCCATTGTACCACTACTGCTGGTGTTAATTCCAATTACTTGATTAAAGTGGTATCTTCCAGGCTTCTCCATAGTCATCCTTTTTCACTTGGAATTAGTATTTTGTAGGGAGGTGCTTTGAGACTATGGTAAATATCCCGTTCTTCATTGAATTTACAATTTATTCATTTATTTGTTTATATCTACATGAACTTGTAGGTTTCCACCTTACCCAATGAGCTATCTAATCTATTGCTAACCTCATTTATGTTGATGTAAATTTCCCACTGGCAGCTCACAAGACTATAAAATGACTCCTATATCTCTTGACATGTCCATATCATTCTTTAAGAACTTCATTACTTTCTGGCACAGGAAGATATTCTAGACTCGTCTTGAGCTTTCCCTGTTCCAGACCTGGAGAATGGTATTTAGAAACCAAGATCTCAAATGTCAGGTCTGTTCATTGCTATTGGAGTGTCACTACTCTTGGTGCACAAAAGTAAAGAATATACATACATACGTATGTATGTATAGGCATGCACACACAAAAACATACTTACTAATATAATCATTTGGCCATGAGACCTCCTTTGTATCTCCAATTCTTATCCAACACCACAGGATTTGTCCTGTTCTTCCATGTTGGTAATTCTCTGGCTGCTACCATCCTTAATATATTTACTTATGTGATCAAGCCCTTTCTATATAAACACACCTTCTATCATTGCTGCCCCACCCCCACACAGATTCTGTCCTCACCCCACTCAGGCTCTGATGCCCCTCACCAGGCCACAACCACGACCCTGGTGTAGACGCCCTCGTCACTCTGCTTAGGCTCAACACCCACTCTGGACGCCTGTGCTTCCCCCTTCTCCCTGCGTATTACTGTCGTTAGCCTCACCTAATCAGTTTTGGACTGAATTGATTCAGAAAGGAAGGCAAAAGGACAAGGAATTGCTAAGAATTTGTAACCAGAAACCAGATTGTCTCCAGACTTAAAAGCTAGAGGGTGAACCAGGTAGACAACAAGAGGAGTGCCCAGCCTTTGTGTTTCACCGTGCTGAGAGGATCTGCTTGGCTCGATCCCTGGTTACTGCCACCTGGCCAGGCACTTGTTTACAGTGTCTTACCTGGTCTGCCAAGCCCAGACCTCTGTCTGCTCTCACATCTTATGTTTCTGACTTTGAATAAGAGAATGCCACCCCTGGTACCCTTTCCACTTCCGCTCTCTAGTTCAGGAAGCCTTAGCCTGGGGTTCACGAGCTTCAGGGCCCCTAGTATATGTGTAAATATGTTTTTGTCTGGTGAAAGAATCCAGAACTTTCTTCAGATTCTCAAAAAAGATCCCTGGCCCAGCAACATTAACTACTTGTACACCAAAAGGTTGAAAACAGATTCAATCTTAGCAATAATTAAAGCAAATAAGAATGAAGTATTTGTCATAAATGAGATTGGTAAAGATGAAAAACATTTATGAAATCTGCATTAACTTCCAATTGCTGCTGTAATAAATTTCTAGAAACTGAGTGGCTTAAAACAACACAGAACTCAAAACGGACCTTACTGGGCTAAAATCAAGGTGGACCAAGCTATGTTCCTTCCGGAGGCTGTAGGGAGAAATCCAGCTCAAGCTTCAAGCTTCAAGCAACCACCTGTGCTCCTTTGCTGTGGCCCTTCTTCCGTCTTCAAGGATGCCAGGGTCGCATCGCCACCTCTCTCTCTGACTCTCTCCCCCCTGTTATAAGGAACCTTTTGATGACATCAGTCCTACTTGGACAGTGGAGGATAATCCTCCACCTCAAGATGCTATCTCAGTCACATCTGCAAAGTCCCTTTTGCCACACTGGGCAGCATATTCATAGGTTTCAGGCAAAGGGATGTGGATTTCTTTGGTGGGGGGGGGCCATTACTTTGCCTACCAATTACAATATCCAAGAATTGGATGACATGTACTATCGTGCATTGCTGCCAAAAACATAAATTATTGTAACACTTCTGGAGGGTGATTTGGCAATAGCTATCAATATTTTTACATGATAATCATTGACCTAGCAATGCCACTCCAGTAATGTAACCCAAGGAGGTATCTGGACACAGAGATGCATATACTAAGAAATTCACCATATTTGTATTATATTTATCATTGTATTAGTCAAAAAATAGAAACAATGTAATTAACAATAGAGAGTTGAAAAGGTTCTGAGACATTTATATATAAAATCTTAAGCAGCAATTTAAAAAGATAGAGACCTATATTTATTAAACAAAAGATTAAGACTTATTAATCTATTCAATGATACATGTTCATATGTGTGATTGGAAGGAACATTCAGAGCAGTTATCTCTGAGAAGTAGGATTTGAGGGATTTTAAATTTTTATATTTTTGTAAACTTTTACTGTATAATGAATATGGATTAGTATTTTTTAAAAACAACAGGTTGGGCCTTTTAATTAAGAAAGGAGGTATTGAATTCATCTCCCTTCTCTTGTGAAAGTGACTGCTTTCTTTGGAGGTAAAAATCTGTCTTGCACAGGCAGCATTTAGTGGTTTTATAAGACCATTTGTTCTCAGCATAGAAACTCTAATGATCTCATACCCTACATGAGAGGTTGGCCATGGGGCCAAGTCTAAACTACCACCTCTTTATAAATAAGGTTTGGGCACAGCCACACCCACTTGTTTACAGATTGTAAACAGAGTTGAGGAGTTGTGACAGAGATTGTATGACCAACAAAGTCTAAAAGATATATTATCTGACCTTTTACCAAAAAAAATTGCCAACTCCTGCTCTAGGCTTTCTTAATAACAGTGACAAAAATCTTTTTACTACTTAGTTTTTAATAATTGTTTTGACAAGAGCAAAGTCAGATAGCAATATGTGAGCACCTTATTGGAAATACTTTTCATTCCTAACCCCACCCCTACCATCATAATCCAAAAATGCTTTTTAGCGAAGGGGGGGAAATCTCATTACTATAGGAAAACATTGGTTTTCCTTCTCTATTTTTCTGGGATTTCTCAGCTTTAGTCTTTACAAAGATCTAAGAGCAAAATTCTAGTGAAACGCTAATTCCACATTTTAAAGTGGAATATAGATGCCCAGTAAAGTTATTGAATAACAGGCATAACCCCTCTCCTATACTGTGTGTATTTGCTCTGCCCAAGCCTGGACCTTTAGGCTTTCATATCTCTGCTATCCTTAGAATGCCTTTAAGAAGCTTAATGGGAACTTTAGTTCTCACTTCCATCTATTATACAGAGAAAAAGCACTTTCCGTTCTAGACCCTCTGCTTTTACCCAACGTGAGTACTGTGGAGGATAGGGGAAGCCCAAAAAGAACCAATTCAATCAAAAAGTTATCTGTTTCCTGCAGAATGGCATGCGCTCTACCGCATCCAGGCCTAAATTACCCTGATTCCCAGGTTGCCTAAGGAGACTTGCATTGGTTTTAGGGCCTCTAAGTCTAAGTGATTCTTTCAAAGGTCAGAAATGGCCTAGCCCAGGGATCTGAACCATGCCACCTCTCCCTTAAGCCTCCAGAGAGCCCACTCAATGCTCCAATGGAGTCTCTGGAATCTATAATTCAAAGGCAAATCTGAGAACTAAATACCCAAAGAGTATTAGGAGCCAAAACAAATCAATACTAGAAATGTGGGTTGCATAACAAATAGCAGGCATTTGGACAGCTACTGTCTACTCTTCAGATGCCTGTCGCGTTGCTGCCGTGGCCTTCCCAGCCAAAGCTGTGGGTTTCTGACCTCCTCTTCATAGGACATATCTATTTATGGGTCCTTGAAAAACCATACACTCTCTGGGCTCAGCTGCCAAAGGCCAGACATCACCTACCAGAACATTGTTATCCCAGCAGAAGTCAGCCAGCGGCACGCTGACCCCCACCTCTGTCCTCACTCCTCCTCCCCCTCCACGTGGCCCGCCGCTCAACTCTCCCCCTTCTTCACTTCACTCGCACTGTTGATTATTTTCTTTGCTTTGTTGAGAAGTTTCTGGAGCCTCAAGACCCAGGAGGCTTAGATGGGAATAATAAATTCAGGAAAGGTCTTCTTGCTCCCCCGGCGGCTCCTCCCCACCGCTCACTCTGGAATTCCTTGTCAGCAGTCGCTCCTTCCTGTGACTCGCCGCTGACCCCTGGGCCGTGCCCCAGCGAGGCCTCTCAGGATACCTGCTATGAATATCAGCCATTCTTCACATCCACGGCTATTCTGTGGCTTCGGTTCAGCAAAGAGAACTGCAGTGGGGTGTGTACAGGGCTGTGAGTGAAGGCTCTTATTTTTGCATGTGTAGGTTTTTATGTCTTTTGCAAAGTCTCTGGCCCGTAAACAGAGCCGAACCTAGCCTGAGTTCATGAAGGTACGTTGGCTCGGAGCTGCTAGCGGCTCTTGTTTTTCTTCCCCAACCTAATGTGGATATTTTCTAGCTTGCCTCTCCATTGGCCAGAGTGAGGGGGTGAGAATGGCTCTATTACTCTAGGGAAGAGAATATTCATAGCATCCATGGCCTTTACTTTGAAACTCTGGTTTCCTTCTCAGAGAAGTGGCACCTTGATTATCACAGAGCACTTCGAAAGTCCTGAAATAATGTCCCATTTCAGACCAAATGTAAAACATTAGGCTCATTCCTTTCTGAATCTAGACTTGGTGGGTATGATGGATAAACATACACAGAGACGGGAATTCTGACTCGAGACCCTCCTTAAAATACGGTATGGCCCAAGTATGATCCGCATTCTGGAGTTCATTAAAAGGCCATCTCATCAGTCGATTGAAACTCCTTCCTCAGCTCCAGGAAGGCAGCCTGCAGCCAGGCCTCCCTGGGGTCATCCCAGTCTTCCCTCCTGCAGGCCAGGTAGCACCTGCCAGCAGCCTGAGGGTAGAGCCAACCAGGGACTTATAAACCCAGAAAGCTGAAACTTTTTAAAAATGCTGATGTGTTTTTAAAAAGTGTTTTATGCCAAGAGCCTACTGGCAGAGAAGGACACATGGGAACTGTGTATATTATCCACTTGAGATAGGTTCAATCACAATCAACACTGCTGTGATTTTTAAAAATTGGACCAATTTCCTAGAGCCTGCCTGCCTCCTCCCTGCCCCCCAGAGGTGGCCCAGCCAATCCTAAACAAGCGTGTTGTTCAACACCACCGAACGCTGCCTTAGAAAGTACAATCACATCTCTTAGCCAAGGCTATGTGTGCACATCTATCTCAGAAGTGGGCATCTCATCTTCCTCACCTGTAAGAGAATGACTAGGTCCTAGGGTATGAACAAAGGCAGCAACCACTCAGTAACCAAATCATTTTGGAAAAGGCAAGGCCCTAATCAAGTCATAAATCTGGATGGAGCCACTTTTCACGCAGAGAAATACATCAAGTGCTTCTGCCAAATGCCCAGGATCATGGGAGACATTAGCATACCCCCTGCCAATGGAAACCCAAAGCTTACCCTAGGGGTGAAAAGACATTTGGGGAATGGAAAATGGGCTTGGATAGTTCCATTTTTTCCAGGAATGTTTTAAAGTTAGTTTTCTTTGGGCAAACGTACATGGGAATAGTCTTGGCCTGCTTATTTGACCAGCTTATTGGGAGGTCCCAGAAATCAGAGCAAAAATTAAAGTCGCTTGCCTTCTCCCACAGCCTTCTGGGGTCCAGCTGACAAAGGGGAGTAAGTAACTGAGTTTTTCCAACATGAATTAATCATTTCTCTCCGCCTGGTGCCCATTCCCACTCACTCCAGGCTGCTTTAGAGACCATCTCTGTCACCCAAGGGAACACCAAACCCGAAAGGGAGGAAGCCAGACAGTGCGCTGCGGCAGCTTCCCTGCTTTTGTCCAGTCACCCCGTGGCCTTAGGGTGAGGCCCGTGTCCACCACATACCATGAGCAGAACGGGGATCCCGCTATAAACTTTAAATGACGGAGTGCTTTCCAGTTTTGTAAAATTAAATTAAGGAAAGGACTCCCCAACTGACTCCACCAAGTGCCAAGTTTCATCCCAACACACATCATTTTTACAGTACGTTTAACTCCGTGAAAAATACAGGATTGTAATGAAAATGCTGACAGGCCCCGAGCCAGCTCATGAAGTAATAATGCCACGTCTTTAATATTTTTACACAGCATGTCCTAATCTGTCACAGCTTTCTTTTCCTTTAGATAGCAGTTAAATAAGTGAAAATTCCCAGAGTACCACATTTTCTCCTCCTCTTTTAGAGTGTGTATTCCCATCTTCAAACCCTTCTTCGTTGTGAACCGCTTTCAGTTCATTTACTAGCTTTTACTCTATTCAACTGGTTTACCAAGCTCACCTGCCTTTCTCTACGCTATTTGGCTGGAGTGGGGGACAGGAGAGAGGAGAGAGTATGCACTCAGAACTCTTGATTCTGCTCATTTAATGCTAAGAACTCATGAAAATGAACTCTGGCTGTGTGGCTCACTCAAGTGACTGGCGGCTAATGAATGGCTGAGTTGGCTTGATCTATCCAGTGGTTTCCAACCTTTTTGGCACCAGGGACCATTTTCATGGAAGATAATTTTTCCACAGACTGGGGAGAGAGGGATAGTTTGGGGATGATTCAAGTGCATTACATTTATTGTGTACTTTATTTCTATTATTACATTGTAATGTATAACGAAATAATTATGCAACTTACCCCTGATCTATCCTACAAAGAAGCCCACAAATCAAGGTGCTTGCCAAAAATCCTGGTGATTTTTAGCCCTTCAAATCAACAAAAATTCCACTGAGTAATGACCATTGTATTGTGAATTCAGAGCTTCTTTCAAGATAGATGCATCAAAGGCAGCCCCGTGCCGCCACCTTTATGGTTAGCCAGCATCTTCTGCCGAGGATGCATGGAAGCATGAACCCAGGGCCGTGAGGCCTCCCAATTTTCTCTTTTTTTTGTTTTTTTGAAACAGAGTCTCACTCGTTGCCTGGGCTAGAGTGCCGTGGCGTCACAGCAACCTCAAACTCCTGGGCTCAAGCAATCCTTCTGCCTCAGCCTCCCGAGTAGCTGAGACTACAGGCATGCGCCACCATGCCTGCCTAATATTTCTATATATGTTTTTAGTTGTCCAGCTAATTTCTTTCTATTTTTAGTGGAGACGGGGTCTTGCTCTTGCTCAGGCTGGTCTCAACTCCTGACCTCCAACGATCCTCCTGCCTCGGCCTCCCAGAGTGCTAGGATTACAGGCGTGAGCCACCACACCTGGCCAGGCCTCCCAATTTTCTACCTCCACATCTCTCTCACCTGTCAAACTCAGGCTGTTTCCCCGAGTCAGGCTGTTTAATTACAGAAACCAATGTAAAATCAAGAAATGAAGGTGAAGAAAGTCAATGAGGTCGATTTGATGTAAGCAGATTTGTCAGCTAGTGGCATGTTACAGGTAACAGCTGGACTGACACCTTGTCCTTGCTGGAGGCTGTTGACTCTGCCATGGTTGGGACAGATAAAGAGGGGAGCCCTTGGTCTTTGATGCATCTTTTCCTGAATGTGAAAGCTCTGCTTCCTCTCCCCTATTTCATACCAGTACGTGGGGACATTAGATTCATTAGGAGAGATGCCTTTGCTGGCATTTAAGATAAAATCAATTGCAAATCTAAAAAGGAGGCAATTTCATGTATAATTTTATTGTCTGATTGGTACATCTCCCTCCTCCTAAGCTTTTCTCACTCTCCAGACAATGTGTTTACAAAAAAAGTAAAAGTAGATGAAACTAGGAAGAAGAAAACCTCCCACGTATGTGACTCAAACCTGGCTTTGGCTCAGTTTACAACCACAGCGGGCCTAGGAACGGGGGCCTGAAGGCAGTATTTTCTTTCCCTGGTTAAGAAGGGTTGATAGAGGGAGGCTTTCTGTTGCCACAGTTCTAGGAAGCCTTCTCAAGCACTCCTTCCTCCCCAGCCACCTGACCAGCTCCAGACCTTTCACCCCTGGGTCTGAGGAGAGTGTTGTCCATGCCTGCCAACTGCCCATTTCCTCAGGTAGCCACTGAGGTTTGGAGAATGGACAGACATTCATGTAGCTGGGAGAGAAACTGAGAAAGGAGCTGCTAACCCCTTGCCTTCCACACTGTTAACGTCCTCCTTGAAGCAGAGGGAGGGACGGGAGTGGTTTATCATGTGGCCACGCTATGGTGTGGAATACATTAGTACATGGTTTTTGGTGTCCTTATAAATGGCACACAGAGAGATTGCTCACCTTCAGAAAATGATTGATACTTCTTTTACTTTAACAAATGAGAAATGTCCGTGACAGAAAGGAACCCTGTTACAAGCCAGGTTTTCTCATTAGCGGTGGAACATGGATAATTATTCACCAGGAACATACACAGTGGGGATTCATGTTAGATTCCTTATTTTGACTATTGCTGTTGGCAGTCCTGAGAGACCACTGTATACACTCAGAGACATGCACATAAATACGTATATAAAAGCACAGGGGCCTGCACTACGTTTGTGCTGAAAAGAATACCAATTCTGAGTACAAAGAAAGTTTTTAAGGAGAATGAGCTACATATGTAGTAAAAAGCATTGAAAGACAGATTAGCAAGAACCTAAGACCTGAGAGCTAGACAAAATAAGAAAAAAAGAAAAAAGACAGATTAGTGATGGAAAAGGCAGAAGACTGACAATTTTGTTTATTTACTTTGGTTATAATCAGTTTATTTTGGTCTTTCCTTTTACTGTTGAAAGTAGACTTTCCCAAGAGTGTTTTCAATCCAAGAGGAATAGTCATGCTTATTAGAAGTACATACTCTATAATCACTGTCCTGATGGGAAGGAAAATACAATAACCTATACAGCAGATGGACACTGCCTCAGGAATCAAGGGTATTTTAGGATTGTCATAGTTAGGATATACATTCAGCAACTTGTAACAGAGACCTCAAATATTAATAACAGTAGTTTAAACAAGGCAGAAGGACGTTCCTGTTCCAAGTAATGATCCAGGAAGATGTTCCTGGTCTGGCAACATATACCATGTCATCTAAGGCCCAGGGAAAATGTCTTTAATCTTCTGTTGCTCTGACATTCCTGGATATTGCCCTTACCCACCAAGGCCAGGATGGCTTGCTGTACATACATGTTCTCAACAGCAAGATGGAGGAAGGTAGAAGAGGAGCAAGTCCTTTTCATTTAAAGACATGTTCCAGGAGGTGTATACATCACTTTCCCTTTCGTTTCATTGAAGGTAACTACATGCTCCCTGCCTTCTAGCAAGGGAAGCTGGAAAATGTCTCTATTCCAGGCAGCTATATACCTAAAACTGAGTTTTTATAATAAGGAGAGAACAGATATGAGGAGACAATTAGAAGATTCTGCCATACATAGCAGCCAAACTAAGTTGTTGGAATCAAGGGTGACAAGTACTAATGAAAATGATCTCTGACTTCAGCAGAACTGCATGAATAAAAGTGAACCAACCTATCAGCAGGTCTTTTTAAGTTGAACAGCTTATAAAGTATTTGGAGAAATATTTTCAAGTAGCAGACTGGAACAACAATTTTTTTTAAGTTGTTAAAACCTTGTAGAAAAAGCATAGAGTTGAATAAGCAGAATACATGAAAAGCAATTGTTTAGATACCAAGTCATTCCTGATGATCAACAATTTAAACAGATATGTTTGTTTTTCCTTTTATTATGGAGAATTTCACATATATACAAAGTTAACAGAATAGTGTAATGAACTCGCATGCCCTCATCACTCCATTTCAGTAAACACCATTCTGCCATTTTTATTTCATTTGTACTTAATATCCACTCCCCACTCCATCGCTACTCAATTCTTTTAGGTAAAATTTATACACATTGAAATACACAAATCTTTACTGCACAATTTTAATAAATGCACTCATGTAACCACATCCTTATCTAACATATATTTGATCACTTAAATTTTCTTTTGTCTTTTTTTCTCTTTGCTTTACTTTGGCTAATTTCTATTACTTCATCTTCAATTTCAGAAATCTTTTCCTATAGTATTAATTTTCTATTAATATTAATCCTATTCGGTGAATTTTTCATTTCAGAAAATGTTTCATTTCTAGAAGCTCATTTGATTCTTTTTGCAAAATCCATTTTCTCCCTCAGTATGTGCATGTTTTCCTTTAAATACTTGATCTATTTTAATATCCTATTTTATATCCTTGTCTACTAACTCCATTATCCCTGTCATTTCTGGATCTGTTTCCATTGAATGATTTTTTTATTACAGGTCACATTTTCCTGCTTCTTGACTTGTCAAGTAATATTTGACTGTATACTGGACAGTGCAAATTTTATATCAAGTGTCTAAATGTTGTTGTCTTCCTTTAGATGTTGTCTTCCTTTAGAGATTGTTGGATTTTTCTTTTGGTAGTTAAGTTATTCAAAATTCAATTTGATCTTTTTAAGCTTCGAGTAAATCTAGGATAGCTTTTACTCTAAAGCCTTTCTGGGCTTTCTACTGAATACCCCAGATGATTAATAAGTGTGTTCTACTTTTGCTGATCATAACTTGAAGGCCTTCCAACCCTGTGTGAATTTTGGAAAATATTAAGCTTACATGTCCCTGGTTGCTCTTTGCTCAACTTTGTAGAGTTTAGCCCTATGCATATACATCTTCAGTTGGACAGAACCTCAAGAGGAATTTATGCAGATTTCCTGAGCTCTTTTTCTATGTGGCACCCTCACTGCCAGAATTTTGCTCAATAACATCCAGCTGCTTCAGCCTCTTCAAACTCTATTCTTTGCCTCATCAATTTGTCTAGAATGTTGTGCTCTGCTTGGGACTGCCCTCTGTTATGGGTTGAATTGTGTCCCCAGAAAAGATGTTGAAATCCTAACCCACAGTACCTGAGAATATGTCCTTATTTGGAAATAGAGTCTTTGCAGATGATCAAGTTAAGATGAGGTATTATAGTGTACCCTAATCCAATATGACTGGTGTCCTTATAAAAAAGTGAAATTTTTTTTATTTCAAAATATTAAGGGGGTACAAATGTTTTTGTTACATGGATACATTGTATAATGCTGAAGTCAAGGCTTTTAGTGTGCCTGTCACCAGAAAAAAAGTGAAATTTAGATGCAAGACAGAGATGCACACAAGGAAGAACACCATGTGAACATAAGAACAGAGATTAGAATGATGCATCTACAAGCCACGGAACACCAAAGATTCCCATCAAACCACTGGAAGCTAGGAGAGGGGCATGGAACAGATTCTTCTCTCTCAGCCCTCAGATGGAACTAACCCATCTGACATTTTGATCTTGGACTTCTAGCTGCCTGAACTTTGAGACAATAAATTTCTATGGTGTAATCCACCCAGTTTGTGGTACTTTGTTATGGCAGCACTAGGACACTAGTACACCCTTTATGCTTTGCAGCTCAGAGTATGCCTACAGGCAGAAATCCAGGGAAATTATAGGGTTTACCTAATCTGTTTCCCTTCTTTCAGGGATCACAGTCTTCTATTGTTTAATGTCTGGAAATAGTTTCATACATTTTTATCCAGCTTTCTAGTATTTATAGCAAGAGAAATTATGCATTCCTTGTTATTCCATTATAGATGGAAGCAGGTGAATTTCATCTTGAAAAGATAGTTTATCTGGATAAGAATTCTGGATTCACAGGGTTTTTTCTCCAGCATGTTAAACTTAACAGTTCCATTATCTTCTGGTTCCCTTGGTTTCATATGACAAATCAACCATTATTCATAATATTGTTTCCCTATATGTAATGTAGCTTTTTTTCTTTGACAGCTTTCAAAATTTTTTCTTTTTCTATTCCAGCAATTTGACTATAATGTACATAGGTGGTTTCTTAACCTTCTGAGAACTTTATGGTTTTCCTAAAATTTGGGAGGTTTGGGGGTTTTATTTCTTCTAATATTTTTGTCTCGTTTTCTATTTTCCTTCTGAGACTTCAATTAGACATATATTAGACCTCTCAATTTTTTCCTCACAAGTCCATGAGACTATATTTTTTCAATCTTTTTTGTCCTTTGTTCTTCACATTGAAAATTTCTGTGAAACAATTTGGAGATACCTCAAGCAGCTAGCAATAGAAATACCATTTGACCC
>VBSM01003204.1:40416988-40433830 GCA_008086735.1 Cheirogaleus medius | reverse complement strand
AAAAAAAAAAAAAAAAAATTTCTGTGGAACTTCAAGTTCATTGACTCTCTTGACATTTCCAATCTTCTGTTAAGCCCATCTATTTGTATTTTCAGCTCTAGAATTTATTTTTATAGTTTCTACTTGTCTACTGAGATACCCCATTTGTTCATTCATTATGAGTATTTTTTTTAAGTCCGTAAACATATTTATGATACCTGCCTTAAACTCACTGTCCACTCGTTGTAATATTTGCATCATCCCAGTTTCTGTTGACTATTGTTTCTCATGAATATGGGTCACATTTCTTGTCTAGTGGTTTTTGATTGTATACTGAACATTATAGATTATATATTGTAGAGACTCTCAATTCTGTTATCTTCCTCCAAAGAGCATTTATTTTTCTTCTAACAAGCAGTTAACTTGATTTAATTCAAATTAAAATCTCCACTCTGTTCTTTCAACTTCTATCTGCTGCTCTTTTGCTGGGTCCCTTGGGATCTGCGTACTAAAAATCTGGGTAGATAGAATTTATGCAGATTGTGAGGTTCATCACTTTTGTGACTCTTCCATGATTTCCCCCCTAAACTTTCCAGCTTTCGTAATAGGCCCCAGACTCTGTCCTCTGAAATCTTAAGCCAGTAAAGCTGTAAGCTTTACAGCTCCCTAAGTCACCTGGAGATTGAGGAATTTCCTCAAGCAAACAACCACAACCTGGCAATTCACATTTGTTACGATTTCTGGCTAGACGCCTCTCCTATTTCTGCCACTGCTTCTGGTTATTCTTCAGTGTTTTCAAAGAGTTGTTGTTTCTTGCTTGTCTTTTGTTTTATTTTGTTTGCATCTTATGATTGTTATCTGTAGGAAGATTAGTCCAACTAAGTTATTTACCATTACTGGAAACTAGAATAATCAGTCAAGTTGTTTTAAGAGTTGTCTGGGCCGGGCGTGATGTTTCACGCCTGTAATCCTAGCACTCTGGGAGGCCGAGGCGGGCGGATCGTTTGAGATCAGGAGTTCGAGACCAGCCTGAGCAAGAACGAGACCCCGTCTCTACTAAAAAAATAGAAAGAAATTAACTGGACAACTAAAAAAAAAATTTTATATATATATATATAAAAAATTAGCCGGGCATGGTGGTGCATGCCTGTAGTCCCAGCTACTCGGGAGGCTGAGGCAGGAGGATTGCTTGAGCCCAGGAGTCTGAGGTTGCTGTGAGCGAGGCTGACGCCACGGCACTCTAGCTCAGGCAACAGAATGAGACTCTGTCTCAAAAAAGAAAAAAAAAAAAAAAAAAAGTTGTCTGACCAAGATCTATTCTGTGCTTCTTTATCTTAATAACCTAGCTGTTGGTCTACTAAACATTCAAGACCCAGATGTAAATGTTCTCTTACATTAGATAAAAAGATGGGTATGCATAGCATTGAATGGAATGTTTTGATTGTACAGGACATTTTTATTTCTGATTCCACTAACTTGGAATTTTTGATCATTCAAACATAAGTTAGAATGAGGTCTACCTTTTATATTACCTAGAAAGAGGAAAGAAGGGTACTGTGAGAAGAATATGTTTGAGTGGTTATTTTCATAAACAAATGAAACCACTCATTCATTCCACAGATTCTTTTTTTTGTCTGTTTTTTTTTCTTTTTTATTTCACCATATTATGGGGGTACAAATGTTAAGGTTACGTATATTGCCCTTGCCCTCCCTCCCACCTCGAGTCAGAGCTTCAAGTGTGACCATCCCCCAGACGTTGCACATCTCACTCATTATGTATGTATATACCCATCCCCTCCTCCCCCTCCCACATGCTCAACACCCAATGAATGTTATTCCTATATGTCCACTTAGGTGTTGATCCGTTAATACTAAGTTGCTGGTGAGTACATGTGGTGAAGTATTCTTGGGATACTTCATTTCGTAGAATGGGTTCTAGCTCTAGCCAGGAAAATACAAGAGGTGCTATATCACCATTGTTTTTTAGAGCTGAATAGTACTCCATGGTATACATACACCACATTTTATTAATCCACTCATGTATTGATGGGCACTTGGGTTGTTTCCACATCTTTGCAATTGTGAACTGTGCTGCTATAAACATTCAAGTGCAGATGTCTTTTTTGTAGAGAGTCATTTGTTCTTTTGGGCAGATGCCCAGTAGTGGGATTGCTGGATCAAATGGTAGATCTACTTATATCGCTTTAGGGTATCTCTATATTGCTTTCCACAGAGGCTGAACTAGTTTGCAGTCCCACCAGCAGTGTAGGAGTGTTTCTATCTCTCCGCGTTCCACAAATTCTTATTAACCACTTATTTTCTAACTTGCCTCTATTTAATCTCTTTCCTTTCTGGACTTCCATATTATCACATAGTCTCAATTTTTCTCATCTCTCAGACCATTTCTTCTCAGGCACATTGAATATCTCCTCTTCCTTCTTCAATCACTGAATGCTAGAGTTCTCCCAGTGTTTTGTCCTGAGGCCTGATCTCTTTTCATTGAAGATTCTTCCCCACATTTCTGTGAGACAGGTTCCCGTCACCACTCAGCCACTGAATGGCTAACAGGGCCTCCCACATGCCTCACAGGGTCTATTCAGTGAACAAGAGCATCCCAGGCCCTGGAAAAGATAATAGCTCCCATCCTCCAGTAATAAATGTACTCTCTAGGTTGTTTGTAAGAAAGAAATGTGTTTTTAATTAAAGTGCTGAAGGGACAGGGATTACTGGGCTCAACCCCAACCCCTCCATCTTTGATTTAAATACCTGTGCTAATCAGTACTTCAGTTAGTTATCACCAGACACACATATATACACACACACACTCAGCATTTGGAAAAGCCCAAAACATAGTGGCTTAAAACAAAAATCATTTATTCTTACTGATCTTACTTAGTTCAGCTGGTCTAAACAGGGTTTGGCAGGAATGAATTGGCTGTTCTCCATATTTCTCTCATCCTCCTCTTGGGATCATCAGGCCAGTCCAGGAATGTTCTTGTAATAGTAATGGCAAAGGCAAAATCTCACGAGGGGTCTTGAAGTCTAGGTTTTGAACTGGTACATTAGCACATCTGCCTCAGATGCCCTTTTTTATTGTGGGTAAAATATATATAACAAATATTTTTGTTTAATGTATAAAATATTGTATTATTCATTTTAACTATTTTTAGGTGTATGGTTCAGTGCCATTACATATATCCACCTTGTTGTCCAACTATCACCACTATCCATCTCCAGAACTTTTTCATCATCTCGAACTGAAACTCTACACTCCCCATTCCTCTCTCATGATAGCCTCTGGTAACCGCCATTCCACTTTCTGTCTCTATAAATTTGACTACTTGAGGTACCTCATACAAGTGAAATCATAGAATATTTGTCCTTTTGTATCTGACTTCTTTCACATAGCATGCTTTTAAGGCTCACCCATGTTGTAGCATATGTCAGACTATCACTTCTTTTTAAGGCTGTATAATATTCTATCATACACACAGAACATTTTGTTTACCTATCCATCCATTGATAGGTATTTGGGTTGTTAAATCTTTTGGATATCATGAATAATGCTGCTATGAAATTGGCGTACAAATATCTTTTCAAGTCTCTGCCTTCAATCCCTTTGGATATATACCCAGAAGTAGAATTGCTGGAACATATGGTAATTCTGTATTTAATTTTTTGAGGAACCACCATATTGTTTTCCACAGTGGCTGTTCTATTTTACATTCCCACTATCAATGTACAAGGCCTCCAATTTTGCCACATCTTTGGCTGACATTTGTATTTTGGGTTTTTTGTTTTTTACTGATCTCCATCCTGGTGGATATGAAGGGGTAACTCATCATGGTTTTAATTTACATTTCCTAAAGATTAGTTGAGTATTGTTTCATGTGCTTATTGGCAATTTGTATATCTTCTTGGGAGAGATATCTAAAGTCCTTTTTTAAATTAGATAGTTATTGAATTGTAAGAGTTCTTTATATATTCTAGATATTAATCTCTTATCAGATCTGTGAGTTGCACATATTTTCTCCCTTTCTCTGGGTTGTCATTTCATTTATTTGATAATGTATTATATTACACAAAAGTTTTAAATTTTGATGAAATCCACCGTTTTTTCTTTTGTTGCCTGTATTTTAGTCATATCTAAGAAATTATTGCCACACCCAATGTCATGGAGGTTTTTTCCCTATGTTTTCTTCTAAGAGTTTTATACTTCTAGCTTTTATCTTTAGGTCTTCAATCTATTTTGAGTTAATTTGCAAAAATAGTGTGATTTGTCTGCATATGGATATCCAGTTTCCCAGACCATTTGTTAAAAAGACTGTCCTTTCCCCATTGAATAATCTTGGTGCCCTTGTCAAAAATGATTTGACCATATATTTAAAGGTTTATTTCTGGGCTCTATTCTATTCCATCTATATGTCTGTCTTTATGCCAGTACCATACTGTTTTGATTACTGTAACTTTGTAGTAAATTTTGAAATTAGAAAGTATGAATCCTCTAACTTTTTTCTTCTTTTTCAAGATTGCTTTGGTTATTCTGGGCTTTTTGAGATTCCACATGAACTTTAGGATGAGATTTTCTATTTGCAAAAAAAGGCTATTGGAATTTTGATAGGAGTTGCATTGAATCAGTAGATCACTTTGAGTAGTATTGACATCTTAACAATATTAAGTCTTCCAATCCAGGATCATGAGATGTCCTTCCATTTATTTGTGTCATCTTTAATTTCTTTCACAGTATTTTGTAGTTTTCAGCGTGCATGTTTTTCACCTCTTAGTCCATTTTGTGATGCTGTAACAGAATACTTGAGACTAGGTAATTTTTAATGAACAGACATTTTTTGACTCACAGTTCTGGAGGCTGGGAAGTCCAATACCAAGGTGTCATGCAGGTTTGGCAGTTATGATTCCAAGAGGGCACCTTGAATGCTGCATCCTCCTGAGGGGAGGAACAGTTGATCTTCACATGGCAAGGAGAAGGGCAGGGAGACAAAAAGGAGCCAAACTTGCCCTTTTATAATGACATTAATCCTATCCTTGAGAGTAGAGGCATAATCATCTCTTAAAGTTCTCACCTCTTCATACTGTCACAATGGCAATTAAATTTCAACATCAGTTTTGGAGGTTGATGCTCAAACCATAACAGCCTCTTGGTTAAATATTCCTAAGTATTTTCTTTTTGATGCTATTGTAAGTGAAATTGTTTTCTTAATTTTCTTTCTTGAGTTTTCATTGTTACTTTAACATGTCTCATTTTATCAGCCAAATAAGTCACATGGCCAAACCCAAAGTCAGGAGGGGGACACACAGCCCATCCATCATAAGAAGGCACTGCAAAATTACATGCCAGAGTATACCACTACTTCAGAAGAAATGTGTTTGAAAAATGCCGAAGGGGGAAAAAAGAAGTGAGCAAAGAAGGAAGAAGGTAGCAAGGTGTCTAGGTAAATTGCTGGTGCCCAGCTAAACACGTAGCAGGTATGGGGGAAAGAACACAAGGCCAGGAGTCAGACAGAGGGCCCACCACATGATCTCAGAGAAGTCTCCTAACATTTCTAAGCCTCAGTTTCCTCCCCTGGTAGTGGGCTAGATGATTTCTAAGGGTCTTTCCTGAGCTAATAACCCTCCCATATTGTGTAAATTATAACAGTTCTGCCCCTAGAATAGAAAACAAGCCAACATTAGAAAATCTCTTCTCTTTGTAGATCCATAGGCACCCACACATCCAACACAGGTAGCCATCTGTCTTAGTGCATTCAGGCCAGTATAACAAAAATACCATACTTTGGTGGGTTATAAACAAAAGCAGTTATTTTTTTACAGTTCTAGAGGCTGGGAAATCCAAGAACACGGTTTCAACAGATTTGGTATCTGTGAAGACTTGCTTGCTCTCTGCTTCATAGACGGAGCTTTCTCAATGTGTCCTCACATGGTGGAAGGACCAAGGCAGCTCTCTGGGGTCTCTTTTATGAGGGCACTAATCTCGCTCATGAGAACAAAGCCTTCAGGACCTAACCACCTCCCAAAGGCCCCACCTTCTAATACCATCACCTTGGTGATTTGACATGAATTTTACAGGGACTCAAACACTCAGATTGTAGCACCATCTTTATGTCTCATACATCTCATCATTTTCTGCCTTACATCCAGTTTTAGTAGTGTGCTTCTTAAAAATCTTACACCAGCTGAGACCTTCTTAGAAAAGAGAAGATAGTTTTAACTACCTTAACTGTCCCTAGAGCAGTGAGTACCAAACAGATACTTTTCTAACTGAACTGAGATCTCGAAAACCTCCAATATCTTTAATTTTCAAGGATTCATTGTGTTTTAAACTTCCAAATAAATTTTCTTTGGAAGGTAAGTTTCTGGGAGCACAGCAGCAAAATCAGAAAGTACTCTGAATGTAGAAGCATTGTATTTTCTCTCACAGTTGAAGTACGTTGATCTGACCAATTCTGTTACAAAGTCTTATGTAGAACCAATATCTCAGCTTAATATTTTGAAATCTTACTGTATCAAAATATGTTCAATGACTATTTAAAAAAGTATAATATAATACATGTCCAGTGTAACCTTGGCAAAAGTTTTCAGAAGACAAAGATTCTTAACTTACAGAGAAATATGATCAATGTTTAAAATTGTTTTCCTAGTCTCTGTTGAAAAAATTGACTTGAAAATCACATAGAGTAAAATGGGGGGGGGGATATTATACTTTTACCAATTAAAGTTTGATTCTTAACTATTAATATCTAGCATGGTATTTTCCCCAACATATTATATCTGAAGAAGAAATTTCTGTCAGAGTAAAATCAGTATAGGAACTTACTATCTTGAAAATAAATGTTTAGTGAGTGAATATTAATTAGATCATTTTTAAAAGTTAGTACAAGGTCATAAATAGAAATAGACACTTTATGTTCTCCAAGAATTTTTACTTAATTGAATGAATAATAGTCACTCTCCCAGAAGCCCAGAGAACAGGGGCAAACATAATAAAAATGCCATGGATAAGGCCACATAAGTACAGTTCCTAGAGACACAGAGACACTGAAACAATTAGCCAGGTGTGTGTTCTTTTTTGGCTTTACCAATGGCTTACTCCTCCTCTCCTTCTAGGCTGCCCCATCAAAGGTCACCCTACCCCTAACATCACCTGGTTTCATGGCGGTCAGCCAATTGCCACTGCCACGGGACTGACACATCGCATCTTGGCAGCTGGACAGATTCTTCAAGTTGCGAACCTCAGTGGTGGATCTCAAGGAGAATTCAGCTGCCTTGCACAGAATGAGGCAGGGATGCTCATGCAGAAGGCTTCTTTAGTGATCCAAGGTAAGAAACCCTTCAGGCCTTGGGTGCTGGACTTACCTAATTGTTTAATAGAAGAGAGTGAGTTCTGACCTTCAGGGGTGCCCAGGGCGATGAAAACCAAAGCTGCACCATGTTTTCCATACAATGAGACCCTACTTCTGCCAATAGGGCTCTTCAGAGGAGCCACTCAGGCCCTCTGAACTTGGAAAACTTGGAAAAGTCAGTGCTGCCTTCAAAAATGGGCCCTTCTGTTCATGATGCTGCACCAAGGAAACCCCACTGCATATCAAAGTCTGATAGTCTGATGTGCTTCCTTTATGCTAATTTAACTAGTAAGGATCTCACACACACACACACACACACATACACAGAGTAGACTGTTTAAGAAATGCAAGTTTTCTCTGATGATTTGGTTAAAAATATCTCTTGATCTGAACAGTTTGGTTATTGCCTCCTGACTAGAGAGTAGAGGCTGGTGCCAGGGCCAACTGATCATTGTGAAGGGTCTTCAGCTGCAGTCACCTGCAGGGGACTTTCCAGGCACCTTTCCTTTGGTCCTGGCAAGGAGCAGACCAAGCAGCCCACGTGGCTCGTGCATTGCCCTTCCAGGAAAGCAGGCGGGTCCAAAAGCCTTTGGCAGGGCCCAGCCTTCACTGTAGGAAGAAAATGTGAATGAGCCCAAAAGAGTGGGAAGAGAGTAAAAACTGCCTTTTTATAGAAACTATGTGATGCTTTCGAGTTTTCCATAGGCTGGTTCTACCTCTGGCCTATGTGTGATACTTTTAAGGAAAGCACAATTCTACTGCATGTATTCCAAAATGGAAGGTTATGTAGGAAGGGACAGAGTTTTGTGCCAATATGGCACAAAAGGGAGAAGATTTTTCTAAGCATGTAAGTTTTCCCCTTAAATATCCTTCCCCACCATTTGGCTTTCCAGATAGGAAAATAAATGCTCCATTTTCTTGCCAGCCAGCTATTCTCTGCTGAAAACCAGAAGCCACTGCCTATCTGCAAAACTTGTAATACACAACATTCCAAATGAGCACTCAGAATTTACCAGCTCACATTTATTTTTAACAGCTTTTCTACTAGTGAGTCCCAGACCCCCAAATAGAAAAACCAAAGAAATTGGCATTTTTACTGACATCATTATCTCACATAAAGGAGAACTTTCTGGATGGGGTTTTTTTTTGGGGGGGGGAGGTAACATTTACAAAATCCAACTCCAATCTGAACTTTTAAATATGTTAAGTATCTTAGATGTATTTATATCTCTTCGTAGAAAAATTAAGTACCTTAGCAAGTATGTTTAAAAATTATAAGAGGCCGGGCGTGGTGGCTCACGCCTGTAATCCTAGCACTCTGGGAGGCCAAGGCGGGTGGATCCTTTGAGCTCAGGAGTTCAGAGACCAGCCTGAGCAAGAAAGACCCCGTCTCTACCAAAAATAGAAAAAATTAGCCGGGCATGGTGGCGTATGCCTGTAGTCCCAGCTACTCAGGAGGCTGAGGCAGAAGGATTGCTTGAGCCCAGGAGATTGAGGTTGCTGTGAGCTAGGCTGACGCCACGGCACTCTAGCCCGGGAAACAGAGCGAGACTCTGTCTAAAAAATAAATAAAATAAAATAATAAGAGCTATAGCTTTAAGTACTCTCCGTGTGCCAGGCACCGAGCTAGGCCCAGCCCTCACAGTAACTTAATGAGGTGAAGGCCACTGTACTCACTCTACGATTGAGCCAACTGAGGCCCCCGGAGACCATAGGACTTACTCAGAGAGACTGGGAACAGCGCCACTGAGGGGCAAGTCCTCATAATCACCCCCACACACCCATCCACCCACCCCCCAGAAGGAACATGGCGTGTGGGCGGTAAAGCTGTCTTCTTTTCAACTCTGCTGCTCCTCCTGTGACAGATTACTGGTGGTCTGTGGACAGACTGGCGACCTGCTCAGCCTCCTGTGGGAACAGGGGTGTTCAGCAGCCCCGCCTGAGGTGCCTGCTCAACAGCACGGAGGTCAACCCGGCCCACTGCGCAGGGAAGGTTCGCCCCGCCGTGCTGCCCATCGCCTGCAACCGGAGAGACTGCCCTGCCCGGTGAGTGCGGCGCACGCTGGCTCAGGCCTCCCCTCTCTCCACGCTGAAACTATCCTCAGAATGAGCCTCTGTCGCCTCTGCCTGTCCCCTCACCATGCTCATGGCTCACAGCGCCTCCCAGGTGCCTCAAAGGGTCTGTTCAGCGAGCAGGAGCATCTCAGGCCCTGGGAAAAGATAGCATCCCTCGTCCAGTAGGAAACATACTCTCCAGGTTGTCTGTAAGAGAGAAATGTGTTTTTAATTAAAGTGCTGAGGGGACAGGGATTACTGGGCTCTACCCCAATCCCTCCCTCTTTGTCTGACTTTAAATACTTGTGCTAATCAGTACTTCAGGTTCGTTGAGGAAATCTTAGCCTCCTCTTTTCTATAAAGGGTTGCATCTCACTGAAGTTGGAATAAATCTCCATTTCCTGCAGTTGCCTCATTCTCTGCATTTGGGTTACTTGTGTAGCCCAGAATGCCACCCAGAGTCTCTGACATCTTCCTCATACTTTGACGAGCTCTCAGTCCTACCGTGCACCCCCAGTCTTCGACAGTAGCTACAGGGATAATGGATGGGGGCTTGGAGCTGGCACCAGTGTGGCGCTCAGAGCCTGAGGGGACTTGGCTTGGCCCTGAAATCCCCCTTCACTACCTATCTGTAGGACTTTCATAGGCTACTTAGGCAACCGCTTTGTGTTTGCCAGCTGAGTCCTAAGGAGCAGCTGAAACCAGGAGAGACTCAATGAAATCTGAAACACACTCATTAATATCAGCAGTTTGACTTGCTGACGGGAAGGTTTCCACGGGAATGATTAATGTCCTTTTATACCCTTCCTGAACTGTAACATAGCCCATACCTCTCCTTTCTCAAACCCCCCACCCCAGCTCCTGAAAAATTGCTGAAATGTATATTTGGAAATAAAAGTTGATTGGAATGCAGGCCTGACATTCACCAGGGATATAAGAGGCTGGAAGACTGCCCTTGCCAAGCTGTGCGAAATGAAGAAGAGATCTTTGACGTGCCAGGAACTTTTTGATTTGATTTGGTGATGGTCAGAGTCAATCAGCTTAATTTACTTCTGCAAATGCAATAATAATGGCTCTGTTTTCTTGGGTTTCAGTGCCCCCAGGAGTTTCAAAACACCTCATGCCTGCTTCCTAAGTGGCTCTGCTCCTGCGGGTTGGAAATCTGCACAGTCATCCCTCTCCAGGGAAAAAGAGCAGAGAAGTTGCCACAAAACTAAATAAGTCACAGATTTGGGAAGAATTTTCTCTCCTTGCCTGCTCTATGCCTCTCCTGAAAACCAGATGTGGCACCACTAGGCTAGGAGGTAGCCATGAGTTCACCTTTGACCAGTTTTCCTGCTGGGCTGTTTGGATACTTTAGCATCCTCCTTTCCATGCAAACAAATATTGCTCTGGTCGTCTTTCTGAACAGAACTGGGAAATCCTGCTTTGACCTGGGTAGCTGTTTCAACCACTTCATGTTATATACATTTTTTCCCAAACTGTCTGCTTCCCTTCCTCTTTGAGAATTATCCCAGGGTGCATGCATGCAAGAGAATTGTGTTTGTATATGGACCAAGAATTACAGAGTATTCCCCAGATTACAGCTTGGTTTTATGAGAAAAGTCTTTGTCACGGTCCTGGTCAGTCTTACTTCTGGGGACCCAAATTGTAGTTGGAACCTAATATTCTGAGAACAGCTATTATTTTCATCACTGTGAAGCCCTCTAAGAGCGATAAGACCTATAGACTGTGACTCAAGGAGATGGGAAATTGCTCCTGAAAGCAACTGTGTATGAGACGTAGGTTAAGGTGAGGTACAGTGTACACTAAGTGCTACCAGTTAAAACCTTGACTTAAGTGAGACCCAGATTACCTTCTGGGTCAGGAGGTGACACAGATTTGAATCTGTCTTCCATAGGAAATGGTCTCTCCTCTGTCACATGCTTGGCTGCCTTTGGGAAGTAGCAGTATAGTGTAACTATCTGCAATCTCATGGCCTTCAGTGCTAGCATACTCTTTCAAGGTGTACATTTCTGGTCAATTTCTCAAGTGTATTAGTAGCTTAAAACAACAGAACTTTATTCTTTTCACTATTTTGGAGGCCAGAAGTCCAAAATCAAGGTGTTAGCAGGGCCACACTACCCCCAAAGGTTCCAGGACAGAATCTGTTCCTTGCTTTTTCCAGCCTCTGGTGGCCACATCACTCTAGCTTCTGCTTCCGCCTCCTCTTGGAATGTAATTTCCCTCTGTCTTTCTCTTATCAGAACATTCGTGAAGGTATTTAGGGCCTCTGCAGATAATTGCATATCAAAATCCTTAATTATTTCTGCAAAGAACCTTTTCCAAATAAGGTACTATTCACTGGCTCCGGGAACTTGACACAGATATTGTAGTGGCAGCGTGGTGACAGTAGGGATGAAGGGCCCTTTTCTCCAAAGCCTGGCCCTGTGGGCTCCACTGATGCTTTCTTCTATCCCCAGGTGGATGGTGACCTCCTGGTCTGCCTGTACCCGTAGCTGTGGAGGAGGTGTCCAGACCCGCAGGGTGACCTGTCAGAAGCTGAAAGCCTCTGGGATCTCCACCCCTGTGTCCAATGACATGTGCACCCAGCTTGCCAAACGACCCGTGGACACCCAGGCCTGTAACCAACAGCTCTGTGTGGAGTGGGCCTTCTCCAGCTGGGGCCAGGTGAGGAACCAGAGAGGGTTTTATTTCAAGGGAAAATCTAAAAGTGTGGACCCTGCCCCAGTAGAAAGTAAAATTCCACCATTGCCACCTCCTCTGTGATAACCGACCTTTTACGTTCCCCTGTGTCATTAACCCTGCCCAGGATTGGCCCTAAAGCCCAGAGTTTCTGATATTCTTCTCTGACACTAACACATCACCCACACCATGGCTCTTTTGATTTCCCTCTACCCTGAGGGCCCCCTGCTCTCAGATCATCACAGACCCCCATTCTGTCAGGCCACCTCTTTTCACTGGCTGTGCTGAAGCTGATGACTTAAAGTTCTGAGAAGTTCCATCTGGGGAGTGTGATGGTGTTCTGGGCCAAGGGTTCCTAGCTGGACAGCATGGTTACAATCCCTGAGTCAACTTTTTTAAAAGACCAATGTTGAGGTTATTCATCCCAGAGATTATAAGTCAATTGCTCTGGGGTGGGATCCAAACATGGGTCGTTTTTAGAAACTCCTTGGGTGATTCTGATATGCAGCCAGGGTAAACAACCATTGTTCCAGCCAGATCACTCTGAAACCACCAACTCCCTTCTCAATGCTCTGCCTACAGGTTAACACAGAAAGTCCTAGGCAAGCTGAGCACACAAACAGACTCATTTGACCCCTGGAGCCCTCCTCTGAATAGAATGGAGGAACCATGACTCTCTCCATTTGGAGGGGAAAGTTTAATTATGATTTGAAATAGGGCCTCTATTAGAATAGTGTCCTGCACCTCTGATCCCTCCACCATTTTAGAATGCTGTTGGCACAAAACAAAAAAAACAGCCATGAAGGTGCTTGGGGAAAATGATATAATGGCATATACTCTGTTTCTCCAGAAGTCTATGTTGAAAACCTACTGGAGACTACTAGGCATGCAAGAACTACCTGCTAGGGCTGATATTTGGGTAGTAACATTTATTCTAGTTTGTCTGGGGCTGCACTAATTGGTAGAATGGCCATCTATATATTACTATATTCATGTCCCTCCACTCCCACCCCCAGGTGTGTTCTTTGGAAAACAATCACACCTTTAAGTTAACACACTATGGCCAACTCTAATGAAGATCAAATGTTACTGGCCACTGGCCACTGAGTTCACTTGCAACTCATAAGCCATTTGTGGACCAGGTAAGTCTGAGGCGATGCTGGCCAATCAACATGTCTCTCTAGAACCTCTACCACACCTTCCTTATATACACTTCATAATCATGGAGCGCCCCTTGCTCCCACACCTGGGGGATATCATCTTTCCCTTTCCTGGAAAAGTCCACTTCTGATAACTCAGCCCAAGGCAGCCCTGCTCCTATGCCGTAAAGGCTTATTGCCAGTTTGTGAAATTATGATAGTGAACAGATATGTTACATACTTGATCTCTCTTCCTAACAGAAAAATACACAGGTTTTTTTCCTATTCTTTCCCCTCAAAAAAAACTCACCCCCCCCCTTTTCTAAAATCCACTAGACCAGTGTGTCTCAAGCTTCAATGTGAATCACCTGGGGGTCTTGTTAAAAATGCATATTCTAATGTAAGCCAAGGTAGAGTTTGGGATGCTGAATTTCTAAAAGCTCCCAGGTAACACCAGTTATAGGGAAATGTTTTCTCATCTGCCTACACCTTGAAGTCTATGAAAACCAAGACAATCTTCTTAGCTCCAACAACCTGACCTCAGGTAATAATTCAACTTTCTTCTTTTAATCCAGCATATATTTATGGGACACCTGTCTTGGATAGAGAATGTGTCCCATATAAGCATGTGTGAAGGAATAAAGGCAAAAGCAGGTCCCAGAACATAAACAGACTTGTATGCTGTAGAAGGAATATGGATATGACTAGAAAGATTTTCAAGCAGGAATGGGACAATCAGAATTAGACTTTTAAAAAATTATTCTGTTAGCAATATGGTGATCAAATTGGAATGTGAAAAGACTGGAGAAAGAAACTTACTTAGGTCAGATATTACAGTGATCAGAATGAAGGTATTGGGTGGTAGATACAGAGAGGCATCCACTTCCTCTCTCAAAATGTGATTCATAAACACGTCTTCCATGATCCATTGGATATCAGGGATGACGGAGAGGGAAGAAGCCAAGATTTGGCTGGGGGTTTCTGGATTGAACAACTAGATAGGAATACAGAGGGGGGAAAAGGGTGGATTGGTATAAGAAATTGTTTTGGATATATTTAGTATGTTCATGAAATATCTAAGCAGAGATGCTCTTTAAGCAGTTAGTTTAGCACAGCTCTCTATAAATCTAAGTCATCAGTATATAAGTGGTAACTAAGAGTCATAGGTGGTATCACCCAGGGAGAGGGGAAAGCAGCATGGGATGAAAACAAGGGACAGAACCCTGGGAAGTACTAATTAAACTTTGGGGAAAAGAGGGAAAAATATATAGCCTAATTAGTAGGGGGTGGGGGAACCCCTGGGACACATATTCATAGAGACCAATGGAGGACCTTTCTCCAGAAGGTAGGATCAAAGGTATCAAAATGTATCCAAAAGAACAAAAAAGATAAGCATTGGCCAGTACCCAGTGGAACTTGACTGATAGGAGGTTACTCTGTGAAGGGGTGTTTTAGTGTGGCAATAGGGACTGAAGACAAACTAGCAATAAGTTTAGGTATAAATGAGAGCGAAGGAAATAGTACTGCCAGGGACATCAGCAAAATGGCAGATTAGGAAGTTCAAAGTCTTCATTCCCTCATGGAAACATCAAACAACAACTAGACACTGGTTGCACTGCCCTTATAGCTCTGGAAAACAATCGAAGTTCTACAGCAACCAAACATTCAATTTTGTGGCATTTTCAGTCACTCTTGCTCCACCCTCTCCTTAGTGTGGCACAGTTGTGATCTTGAGGAGGTGACGGGGACTACAGACCTAGCCCCCTGGAATAAGAGATTATATGTAAAGCAATTCAGAAGCTAGAAGGAAGAAAATAGAGAAAAAAACCAAAAGTACATTCTTCAAAAAATAGACACTTTTAGCTACATTGACTAAGGAAAAAACAGATGCAAATTATTAAAATCAGGAAAAAAAAAGACATATACCAACAGATTGGATAAGCTACATGAAATGATCAAATTCCTAGAACCACACAACCTATCAAGACTGAATCATGAAGAAATAAAAAATCTGATATACCTATAACTGGCAAGGAGATTGAATCAGAAACCTCCCAGCAAAAAAAAGCCCTAGACCCAGATGGCCTTACTGGTGAACTCTACCAAACATTTAAAGACTTTTTCCCTAAAAACTGAAGTGAAGGTAAGCACTAGCACTTCCAAACTCATTCTATTAGACCAACATTACCCTGATACCAAAGCTAGACAAAAAAAATGTAAGGAACTATAGATCACTATCCCTTATAGACTGGGCACAGTGGCTCACACCTGTAATCCTACCACTTTGGGAGGCTGAGGCAGAAGAACGGCTTGAGGCTAGGAGTTCAAGAGACCACCTTGAGCAAGAGCAACACCCTATCTCTACAAAAATTAGCCAGGTGTGATAGTACGCACCTATAGTCCCAGCTCCTCAGGAGGCAGGAGATAGCTTGAGCCCAAGAATTGAAGGTTGCAGTGAGCTGCTATGATGATATCACTGCACTGTAGCCCAGGTAATAGAGTGAGACCCTGCCTCAAAACACACAAAAATCCCTTACAAATATTGATGCAGAAATCCCCAAAATACCAAATTTAGCAGCTTATTAAAAGTATTATACATCATGAACAAGTAGGATTTATTTCTGGAATGTAGGGATGATTCAACATATGAAAATCAATGGTAATGCGCCACAATTAACAGAATGACGGACAAAAACCACATGACAAAATTAAACTTGGAATAGAAGTAAATTGCCTCAAAATAATGAAGACCATATATGAAAAACATACAGCTAATGTCATACTCAGTGGTGAAGAATGGAAGCTTTTCCCCTAATATCTGGAATACAACAAGGATGTCCACATTCCCCACTTCTATTCATTATAATATTAGGCAAGAAAAAGAAGTGAAAGGCATCCAAGTAGGAAAGGAAGATTATCTCTGTTCACAAAGGACATTATTTCATATGTGAAAATACTAAAATCCCAACAAAAACACAACTATTACAGCTAATAAATGAATTCAACAAATTACAGATACAAAGTCATCATGAAAAAAATCTGTTGTATTGTTATACACCAACAATGAACAATCCAAAATGAAAATTAAGGAAACAATTCCCTTGACAATACATCAACAAAAGTAAACAAAAAACCCAGTAGGTGAAAGACTCATACGATGAAAACTACAAAATAGTGTTAAAAGACACAAATAAATAGAAGGAACATCCTGGGTATCACAAGCAAAATAAGAAGTTGGACCCTCACCTTAACACCATGTATAAAAATCTTAGGGACACCACATAAACAGAAGCAAAAACAAAGACCATATGATCCTCTCAATAGACGCAGAAAAAGCATTTGACAAAATTCAACAGCCTTTTATGATAAGAACGCTTAACAAAATAGGCATAGACGGAACTTACCTAAAAATGATATAAGCCATATATAACAAACCCACAGCCAACATCATACTGAATGGAGAAAAACTGAAAGCATTCCCACTTAGAACTGGAACAAAACAAGGTTGCCCACTATCTCCACTTCAACATAGTGCTGGAAGTCCTGGCTATAGCAATCAGACAAGAGAGCGCAATTAAGGGCATCCGAATGGGAGCAGAAGAGATCAAACTCTCACTCTTTGCTGA
>VBSM01003204.1:40367497-40416888 GCA_008086735.1 Cheirogaleus medius | reverse complement strand
TTAAAATACCATCATCATTTTTCACAGGTATAGAAAAAATAATTTTACACTTTGCATCGAACCAGAGAAGACCCTGTATAGCAAAAGCAATCCTAGGCAATAAAAACAAAATGGGAGGTATTAATTTACCACACTTCAAACTATACTACAAAGGCCATAGTAATTAAAACAGTCTGGCATTGGCACAAGAACAGGGACATTGACCAGTGGAACAGAACAGAGAACCCAGACATAAAACCATCCTCATATAGCCATCTAATCTTTGACAAAGCAGACAAAAACATACACTGAGGAAAAGAATCGTTATTCAGTAAATGGTGCTGGGAAAACTGGATAGCCACATGTAGAAGACTGAAACAGGGTCCACACCTTTCACCTCTCACAAAAATCAACTCACGCTGGGTAACAGACTTGAACCTTAGATGTGAACTATTAGAATTCTAGAGGAAAATGTTGGAAATACTCTTCCAGACATTGGCCTAGGCAAAGAATTTATGAAGAAGACCCCAAAGGCAATCACAGCAGCAACAAAAATAAATAAATGGGACCTGATCAAATTAAAAACTTCTGCACAGCCAAAAAAACTGTCACGAGAGCAAAACCTACAAAATGAGAGAAAATTTTCACAAGCTACACATCCGTTAAGGGGCTGATAATTAGAATCTAGTTAGAACTCAGGAAAATCAGCAAGGAAAAATCAAACCCTATCATAAAGTGGGCAAAGGACATGAACAGAAACTTTCCAAAAGAAGACAGAATAATGGCCAACAAACATATGAAAAAATGCTCAACATCTCTAATCATCAGGGAAATGCAAATCAAAACCGCAATGAGATATCACTTATCTCCAGTGAGAATGGCCTTTATTAAAAAGTCCCCAAACAATAAATGTTGGCATGAATGCGGAGAGATAGGAACACTCCTACACTGCTGGTGGGACTGCAAACTAGTTCAACCTCTGTGGAAAGCAATATGGAGATTCCTTAAAGCGATACAAGTAGATCTACCATTTGATCCAGCAATCCCATTACTGGGCATCTACCCAAAAGAGCAAAAGACACCTGCACTCGAATGTTTATAGCATCACAATTCACAATTGCAAAGAAATGGAAACAACCCAAGTGCCCATCAATACATGAGTGGATTAATAAAATGTGGTATATGTATACCATGGAGTACTATTCAACTCTAAAAAACAATAGTAATATAGCATCTCTTGTATTTTCATGGATAGAGCTGAAACCCATTCTACTAAGTGAAGTATCCCAAGAATGGAAAAATAAGCACCACATGTACTCACCAGAAAATTGGTATGGATCCCTAAGTAGACATATAGGAATAACATTTATTTGGCGTCGGGCAGCGGGGAGGAGGGGATGGGTATATACATACATAATGAGTGCGATGTGCACCGTCTGGGGGGATGGACACGCTTGAAGCTCTGACTCCAGGGGGTGGGGGGGAGGCAACACACATAACCTAAACATTTGTACCCCCATAATATGCTGAAATAAAAAAAGTCTTAGGGAAAACATTTCATGACATTGGATTTGTCAATGATTTTTTAAATATAGCACCCAAAGCACAGGTGATAAAGTGAACTTTCCAATTTTCAGTATCAAGGATGAATTTTTTATTTTACCTTTAGCCCAAATCTCCTGTGTCTTTGTGACTAATAGTGTCAAACAGGGCCCCTTCAGAGCCCACAAGTGCAATAACTGGCCTTGGGCATAGTTGTCTTCCCCAAGAGGCCTACTTTTACCTTAAATTATTCTCCTTCAGTGGTTCTTAACCTTTGAGGTCAGGGATCCCTTTGAGTACCTGATGAAAGCTAGAGGGAACCTTCTGCTAAAAAATGTCAATAAACACAAAATTTCTGCTCATAATGCTAAGGATTAACACCCCACCACTGCCCTCTATGGAACCCTAGGGATCCAAGGACCCCCAAGTTAAGAGCCTTTGTTCTAAAGTGACCTCCATGGGATGCCTGTTCTCTTGTTCTACTAAAATAGCAGATGTTGGTTAAGGGCCTGCTGCTTTTGTATTTTACAGACAAGCATTGTTACAGGTACTACTGGGAGCGGGTCAGGCCCTGCTAACTCTGGGAAAAGCTTAACAATCTCCATGAGCCCACAGCAAGAGAATACGAGAAGGGACTGTACATACCTAAATCTGCTTTGTGTTCAGCCGTCCTGGGTTTAACCTGGAGAAAAATGAAGCCAAGGGAAAGAAAGACATGGAGTTGGTTATTTGAATGAATTTAGCAAGAAAACAATAAGCCCAATTACTCCCACACTGAAGGGCAGAGGAGAGGACATTTAGGTCTTCAGCAATAATGTCTGCCACCACATTCCTAGCACATTATGCCAAGATACCTTTCGTATGGTTAATCTGAGAGGGGCTGCCTTTCCCCAACTGGCTCTTTATTACCATGAGCCACGTGCTAGCAGAATGCCCACAGGAAAGCTAACCCCATCTTGCTATGGCATAAAGAAAAGAAAATATGTCTGTGAATGTCCTTCAGTGGTCCCAGAGAGGGGGAAGATCTCAGAGCCTCCAATTACACTCTGCACAAGGATCTCGTATCTCATGCAGCCTCCACCCTGGACTTGGCTAACATCATGTATATCACCTTTTTCTGCTTTCCAGTGTAACGGGCCTTGCATCGGGCCTCGCCTAGCTGTGCAACACAGACAAGTCTTCTGCCAGACCCGGGACGGCATCACCTTACCGTCAGAGCAGTGCAGTGCCCTTCCGAGGTAAGAGAAAACCCTGGACCCCAGTAGCACAGAAAGATGGTGGTGAGTGAATATTTCCCCTCCCACTGTCCCTGAAGTCACACACCCTGCCCTCTCTCCATTCGCCACTGGCCTCTGCAGAGGTAGATAGCTCAGTGGTGGCCTTGTGCTTGTCTAGGCTTTTCTCTCTTGGGGATAAAGAGTACACAGGGTATTCTTCTGAGAGAGAGACATGCTACCACAAAAGACTTGCCCCAGAGTGGGCAGAAGGTGAGGGCTACACAATGGCCACCAGACCTCAAAGGCTGACCTCCCTCTAGAAGTTAGGCTAAGATGGGGACCCTTGTTCCTGGGTCCCAACCTATCATTCCAATCCAGTCCTTATCACACCTCCTTAGAGATGTCCCCATGTGGGGAGGGCTCAGCAACCCCACCTAAGACTCTAGCCCTTGAGACCAGGTTCTGCTTCCACACCAGGTGGAGCTCATTTTCGGGTCGTGCATGACATATACATTGTAGAGGAGTACAGCTGGAGGCCACTTGGAGGAAGTTACCTTCTTGAGAGCTTATGGCCACTTAGTAACAGAGCAGAGATCAGAACCCAAGTCTGGTAATGCTGGAAGTTCTTGAGGAGTTGCCCGACATTCCTGGGTTTGCAGCATTGTTTTCACCTCTGCCCCACTAATCCAGCCCCCACAGAGGCAGACCTTAACCCTGCCACCCTCCTCCCGCAGGCCCGTGAGCACCCAGAACTGCTGGTCAGAGGCCTGCAGCGTACACTGGAGGGTCAGCCTGTGGACCCTGTGCACAGCGACCTGCGGCAACTACGGCTTCCAGTCCCGGCGTGTGGAGTGTGTGCACGCCCGCACCAACAAGGCAGTGCCTGAGCACCTGTGCTCCTGGGGGCCCCGGCCAGCCAACTGGCAGCGCTGCAACATCACCCCATGTGAAAACAGTACGTTCCCACCCCAAAGAACCTTCTGCAGATTCCCCACAGGACATCGAGTGCAGAGGGCAGTCCCTGGGACCAAGCCTGAGCATAGGGCATTGGATCAGCTTCCCTAAGGATTATGAGCTGGGGTCTGAGTTGAGCATTTTCAGTGGGGTGCATGTCCAGGCCATGAAAGATGGCAGGGTGAGCCCCCAGGGCTTCTACAGTCTCCATCCTGGCCCTGAGAGAGCCAGTGCTGCTGGCCCAGTGCTGAATGAAATTGGCCTCCAGCCAGTCTGGCTGTGCCCACTGAGTAAACAATGGCCCTCAGAGGCCAGGCTGCTAAAGAGAAAGCACAGTTAACACCAAAGCAGCACAGAGCATGTCCTGCTTAGCCAGCCAGCTCTGCACCTCTCACCACTCCGGACCCGCCGCCACCTCCCTCCTTCCCTGCCCCACAGCACCCACCAAACCACACAGGGGTCTGGATCCTCCTCAGCCCAACACCAGCATTGGTGTTCCAGTTGGGGAAGGATCTAGTTTTTCTTCCTCTGAACCCAAAACCCAAGTTGGAGGTGTTTTCCCATGAGGAAGAAGACAAAGTTTGAGGCAAAGAATAGGAAATTAAAAACAAATCTAGGAGTGCAGTCTTCCCCCAAAGTGAGTTTCACCGACAGTAGATTCCCAAGGCTAAGGCCAATGCCCTATGAGTTGTGTTTCTCTCTTGCCGGTTTTGAGCCTGGGGCCTCATGAAGCATATGAAACACACACGGCCTTCACCTTGGGAGCTGCAAGAACTATTTTTCAAGTTGCATATAACTCACGCACAGAAAACAAATTTTTCATTACATTAAAAAGGATCATTTTGTTTTTGAAGTTTTTATTCTATTTTCGTAATAAAACACTGTGGCCCCAAGGAAAAATTTGTGGCAGTCAACGTGTGTTAAACTACTGGGGGAGGAGTGACCTTTGCGCTCTGGATTAGCACTCACCTCTATTTGTGTCAGGACATGCTCAGAGAACACCAGTGTCCAACGCAAGCAGTTAAGACAGCCTTACCGGAACACCATGGTGCTGTGTTCACTGCGTGGCGCGTGGAAGGAGCAGAGGCGCCTGGGTAGAGAATGCAGAAAACAAAGCTTAGCAGAGACAGTAAGGCTCAAGTGCCCGGGGACAACGAGGGCATCCAGACTGGTGCCACTCCCACTGTTGGCACCCTGGGGGGTAAGTGGTCAGGCTCTGCCAGAGAGAGACCCACCCAGAGGGGCTGGAGAGCGGTGGCCGAGGCAGACCCCAGGAAGCACCCCCCAGCCCAATGCTCAGGCTGTACCCCAGTGCCTGCCTGTCTCTGTTTCACATCTGTTCTTGTCCCCTTTCCCCACCCTCTTTCCCAGTGGAGTGCAGAGACACCACCAGGTACTGCGAGAAGGTGAAACAGCTGAAACTCTGCCAACTCAGCCAGTTCAAATCTCGCTGCTGTGGAACGTGCGGCAAAGTATGAAGACGGCACGGGGAAGAACTCTACCCTGGCCATGCGAAGGACTCACGTACCCACTTTGGACAGAACTTACGCTTTCTTCATTTATTTATTTATTTCCCCCTCCACCCCCACCCGTCATCAGGAGGATCTCGGCACGTTTTCCTTTTGGTTAGCCAGAGGGCAGAATGGCAGGAAAGGTTAGCCTTCTAAAAAGGCTGCCAGGCAGGCAGCAGGGGCTCCCTCGCAGAGCGGCTTCCTCCCAAGCCTGCGTCTCAAAGAGACCGAGGAAGAGGCAGACAGCCTGCGGGGACTGCAGGGAGCCAGAGGGTTTGGAGAGTATTGGTGCAAACATTGGACAACCAACTGTGTCTTTCCTAGAAGCATGTCGTCAGTGGCCGAGTGTGCTGCTCCTTTGCGGCCCTCTCTGCCCTGGTTAGGACAAGCGAGGAGGGGGACCCTATGCTGAGGCAGAAATCGGCCCAGAACTCGGTTCTTCTAGTGGGGGGCACAGAGAGACAAGAACTTAAAAGATAGGTAGAAGTGAAGAAGGAAACAATCAAAGTAAGTCTAAGGCACACAATGATGCAGAAAATAAAGGAGGGAAGGGACAGAAGCAAAAAGCAGCCTGTATCTGTGCCTCCGTGGGGAGGCGTGAGCAGGCAGGAGGCGCTACCAGGCAGCCCTGAGGCTCTGACCCACCCTCGTGCATGCTGGGGCATGCTCAGAGCTCCACTGCCCACACAGCGTGCCTGCTACATGGTAGGAGATGAGCCCTCCGTGGTGGAGGGAACGTCCCCTGTCCCCACGCTATCTGAGCAAACTTCCTGCCCACACAGCAAAGCCAGCAAGAGATCCGTGTCTGGCTGTGCAGTAAGGCTGCCCCTGGCACCTCTTCATCTAAATCAAGACTCCCCCAGCCCTGACCTAACTGCTGCTGTGGGCCAGGGGCATTTTGAGCATGAGTTGGCCCGGCTTTCTGCCTCTATGGCTGTGCTGCTCCAAATCCATTCGCCACAGTATCTACCAGGTTGTAGCAACCACTTCATTCCAGAGCTGGCCAGGGACCAGGGTGGGACAGTGGGTTCATGCGTGCCCACAGCATGCTTTGCCTGTCCCAGCTGCCACCATGGGGTCTGCAGGCCCTCCCTTAGCACGGGGAGAGCTGCTGTGTGTAGCATTTATCCTAGCAGGTTAGGGCCGGGGTGGGGAGCTGGGGCAATGCCCAGGGATGGCTGAAGCTCACAACACGGTCCTTGACAGCTCTTCAACCTGTGCACCACACACAGCAAAATCCTTTATAATAATTAACCTACACCCGTGTTGGTGATTTAATAATTAATTCAGCAGGCAAAGTCATGCAGTGAGATAAAAACTGGGACTCCTGGGCAAACTGCTCCTGCAGCCCAGCCAGGCAGCTTTGGGCGAGTCATTTTTGCCTCCTTCCTCTGTGTGGCCCTAGTCCAGTAGCCAGGGAAGGGTGGCCACCGTCACTCACCCCCTAGATAAGCCTCCCCTCACGTACACACTCATGAAATGCCACTCGCCCTGGGGCTACCACTGACATCAGCCAGCCTGGAAGTAAAATTTGGGAGGAAGACAATATTAATCTGTGTCCTCCCCAGGTGAGCTGTGGACAAGTAGTTTGAGTTTCTCTCTTCCTCACCTTGAAAATAGGCTCTAAGAAATCATGTTACTAAAAATCAGTGTAATGTTTATTTAAAATAAAAGAGATTGTTTTCTATGTATATCTTTTGTGAATATTTATTAGGATTTCTTGTATAAAAAAGTGCAATATTAATAATTGTACATTGTCATCCAGAAAAAAATATTTGGGGGACTTTTTATTAACTTCCTGCAGTTGTGTTCCTTTAAACGAAATGGTGATTATTGTATTTTTCCTATTTTTAATAGAACCCGGTGTTTAACTCTAGAACCATTCACTGTGTGCAGAATACATTGTAAAAACTAACATGGGGCACCGGGGCAGTAAGAGGGGATTCATTTGTGACAATAGTTATGCATGGAATGATGAGGACAACTTCCATAATACTACTAATGTGGCTGATTATTTCTAGTTCAATAGCTATTGATAAAATCTGTGGCCAATATTTACATTTCCTAACGGCATCCTCCAGCTCTGCCACGTGCCAGGCTGGAGCAGTTGGCAGTGGGTTTCAGAGCGAGCTGGAGGGCCTGGGTTTGGGGTGGAAAGCAGCGTGCTCCTTGCATGAGATGAATGTACATTTAATGTTTGTTCTGTGAATCGCGACTCAGCGGCACCACAAGATTATTAGGGCTGCTGGATAATGTGGAAGGAGACAGTTCCTCCTCTAAAACACAAAACTGTATTTGTATTTTTTGTACAGATAATACAGCTTATTTATTTAAATCTTGTCGTCCGAGTCTCTATTAAGTTCAGCCTTCCCATTGTGTTCTATGCAGCGGGTGAGAAAAGTCGGTGTCAACTGGGTGGTTCCCAGCCGGTTGTGTGTGTTTGGCTGAAGTGGAAGAATTGCAGTTTTCAGCTTTGCATGGGAAGCGGGGGGCCCGTGTCTGGAAGGGCCAGCTCTGTAAATGAACCCAGAGGGGCTGCGTTTGTGGATGTGCACTCATTCAGGCTGAGCGCTGCCCAGTGAGATGACAATCCTCTCATTTACAGCCCTATGTGGTAGGAAGATGGGAGTCACGGTACCTTCAGGGAGAAGAGCAAGCTGGGCCATCTCTCGGGATACACGCAGACTTGGGTATGGGAGAATCCTCTCTCAAGGTCAGACTTCCTGCCCGCAGAGGCATACGGTGTAGACCAGCTGTGTGATGAAATTTAGGATGTACACCATTAATAAAGGCTAGCATTTATTGGGCACTACTACATTTAATGCTCGTATCAACCTTATGATTATCCCCATCTACATATAGGTAAATAGCAGCCCAAACAAGCCCAAGGTCACCCAGCTGGTGGAACCAGGATTCAAACTCAGGCAGTCTGCCTCTAGCCAAGCCTCGCTTTCACCCACTGCACCGCCTCCGCCCCTCTGCACTGCCACTGACCACGCCATGGCCACCTTAGCGCACACACCACTCTTTCCTACTGCTTTGAAGTTGGTAGCTAATGACGGTGGGACGTTTTACTGGAGATGTTGCTTTCTCCTGCCCTAAAATCCATTCTTTTGGCATTATGGTGCTTCCAGTACCCTATTCTTAAAGCATTTTAATAGAAATATAGTGACTGCAGAAAAAACAGAAGCACATTTGTAGAGCTCTTCATAAATAGGCTCTAGTGAAATGGCAGCATGTCCCCAAGGCCCAGATCATGTCCACGCAGGGACCATTGTGAGAGACGCTCCAGAGGACACGTGGCCTGAAAGGCAAACTCCAGCCTGTTTTCCAGCAACTCCCCCTGCACGTCACACTCCTGTGGAGGGAGCAGTGAGAAACTATACCAGAAGCTCTTCTTGAAGTTCCAATTATTTTTTTAAGTTTTAGGTTTTGCATTAAAGAAAAAGCCAATGCTAGAACTATTAATATTCACAAACCAGCAATGAGGCAATGTCCTACAAAGGGACTAGGACATGGGGAGGAGCTGGAGATGCCTGAGCAAAACATCCAAGAAGGCTCCAATGGTGGAAAGGGCTCATATAGAACGTATGGACATTTTTCCAGGCACAATCACAGACATCGGCAGAAAGAAAAAGAAAGATTCCTACCAAGATGCAACCAACCACAGTGTAAAAGTTTGGAATCTTAGCCACAGGCCAGTCCTGGGGTTGTAACTCCTCAAACTAGAGTCCCTGCTTAGCCTAAGATGATTTCCAGGAAATCTGTGTGTCCATTAACATCATAATGATCAACAGTCACCAAAGCTCATTCATGCTTTACCTATAAAAGGAGGATACCACATAGGGTAGGGTTGGTGTAACAAAACTTTTATTTCATGCATATTGAAAAAATACAAGGGTACTTGGCATATCACTGAAGCACTCATTGAATGTTACTTGCTATTACTTTCATAGTCAATAGGAAAGAGAGCATATATTGTGTTATCAGGAGGTCACAACTGACAGAATTTTTGCTATTTCACGTAATTTCTTACTGTCAGCTGTGAAAGACTCTCCCGTGTTTCCAGTTTTGATTGAGAGGGAAATCGGTCATACCTTCAAAGTTCAAGACTACACAATAGTATAAACAAGAGAAGAGTTAGTCAACCAAGTTCTGTATCTTGGAAGAAAGCAGATCAATCCATGTAGCCAACTCAAAGACTCACCAAAATATAGACAAACTTCCAGAAATACTTCCCAGAACATTTTAAATGTCCTTATAATCTCAGTGTACAGCCTCGTTTCAGTGCAAAATACCCAAATGTACATGTAACTACCATTTCTTTTGTGTTACTAAAAAACATGGAGACATACTCATTCATGAGCAAATATAAAAGTAAAAGCTAAAATTAAGCATATCTCACTTGCACGTGGTACAGTTTCCTCATACACGACGTTATTATCCTCTTGCTTCGTCCTGCAGATAAACCCAAAGGAAATAATCCAACTTTATTAATGAGATCAGTGAGATCTCAGTAATCTATCTGTGGGGTTCCCAAAGGTAGTCAAAGCCATCCACAAAGGGTCAGGGAACAGTGGATACAGAAAAGGATGGAGCACCTGGGAAAGTACACAGTGAAAACTGACCTGTTAAGTGAATTAACCCAAGGAAGGCTAAATTAGGAAAAGAAATAAGGTATAAGCCCCTTGGTCTTGTCTCTCTGTGTCCCTCATTTTGTTCAGTAAACCAGCTACGATTTAAAGACTTCAGGATTTAGACTCATGTTCACCAGATGTGAGTTAAATCAGGGAAGGTTATCTTCCCATGTCACCTACTGTCAATTAGGACAACATCAGTGTTGATTTAAGCCTTGAAGTAAACAGCAAAGAATTGAATACCTGGTGAATTCTACCAATTCTCCAAGTTTAACCCCAAATTATTCTCTGCTCCCATCCACCCACCCACCCCATTCACTTGGAGATACCTTTAAAGATCGTTGGCTTTTCAGAGACTGTTATCTTTGGCCAAACCTCAGCTGCTTATTCATAGCACCCCAAGGTTTTCAGCTGTTTTGTTGCCACCTCCAAATTGGAAGGAAGATGTTGGTAATCAGGCTTTGCTAAAAGAACTAGGTTACCGCCTTGCTTTTCAACTAGAGGTTCACGACTTCACTTGGGTTCTGGGAGCCACCTGGTCCAATCAACCACGTGTGTCACGCCTCCGACAACACATTATATGCTCACCTCTGTGTTTTCAAAAGGCAAAACCCATCTTCAACCAAGGATTTCCCAGGCTGCTCTTAAATATATGGTTTATATATGTGTAAACAGAAATTAAATGTGCAGTTTTATGTGAGTGAGAAAACAGCAGACAGTGGGGAATGGTTCTCCCGCCGAACGTAAATAATGTTTGTTTAAGCAGAATGCTTAGGAGGGCCTAGGAGATTGCACAGTCAGCATTCGGACCAGAAAGCATGCCTGGGAAACCTGCCTCCTCCTCTGGGACTTCATGATGGCCAGAGCTGACTTCCTTACAAATCCCATGAAGGACAGTAGACAAGCTGTGAACAACTTAGTTACCAGGTAAGCAAATTTAGGTAATAGTTAACGGACAGGGCCAGGAGTATGGTGATAAAGTGTGCTGTCAGGTTGGTTTTCTTCCCCTCAAGAAACCATCGTTTTTCAAATAACAATGGGAAGGGCCAGGAAATGACTTAGCTGAGGTCAGTGAAGAACGACAAAATTGTTCAGTCCATCCCCCAACTACAGACATTCCCCGGCTTACGATGGTTTGACTTATTTTTGACATTACAACGCTGCAAAAGTGATACACATTCAGTATGCTCCCCAACTTGCACTGAGGCTATGTCCAGATAAACCCATCACAAGTTGAGAATACACTTTTGACTTTACGGTATTTTCAATTTATGATGGGTTTACTGAGATGTGACGCCACCGTTAGTCGAGCAGCACCTGGAGTTCTGTCCCATGGCTAGACCTCAGCATGCCACAGTGCCAGAACCCAGAGCAGTGACAGCCCCGTGGACTCCTGAGCCCAGTTTCTGCAGCATGCGCAGCACCCCCACACACACACACTAAACTGGAGAGATTCCAGGTGACCCCTGAGAGCCCTGTGACCCGAATCCTCCACCCCTTGTGCACTGTGAGGGTAAACGCCTTTGCACTTGGTGCCAACTGGGATGGAAAACAAAGTCCTCATCTGGCACTAGTGGTCCTCGTCCTACCTCCCTGCTGCCAGATGAGCCTCCATCCCTTCTCATCTCATCTCCTTCCTCCTGGCTTCTTTTCCCATCACATACCTTTCCTTTCCTTTGGAGTTTGACACACTCCTGGCTAAGCACCAACTCTGGGCCAGGAGGACACAGAGGTGACAGCCTAGACCCTGCTTGCCAGGAGGAGGTGGCTGGCTGTGCAGCATCCAGCTGTCCCACCCCCGCACTCCCCAATCTAGGTGGACGGCAACTCCGTTCTTCCAGTCACCCAGACCCAAAGTCCCGGCATTATGCTCGAGCCCCTCTTATTCCCAGCCCACATCCAGTCAGCAACTCCATGTGGCCCCCTTTGGAAACATACCCAGAATGTGGCACTTTTCTCACGGCTCCCACTTCTACCTGCCGGGTGGGTGTGAGCTTGTGTGACCCTCTCATGACCAGGCCTTGCTCCCACCCTCGCACCCCTGCAGCCCCCACAAGTGGTCAGGGTGACCGCAGTGACAATTTCCACACACACCAGAACTTGGCACTTCTTAGGTCCATGCTGGATGTTGGCACCTCTTGGAGTATGAGCCAAATTCCTGGCAAAGGCCTACAAAGCCCTCACTGGCCTCCTCGCTGCTCCCCAAACCCACCCAACAGAACATGCCCACGTAGGGGCCTTTGCTCTAGCCATGCCCCAACATCCTCTCGGCTCCCTCCCTCATCTCCCTCAGGCCTCTCAGGTCTCGCCCCCTCGGTGAGGCCCTTCCTTTCCATGCCACGAACTACAGCCTGTGCCCCTAGGACCCCAGCCCCTCCATCGCCACTGCCTTTTCCTTTTTCCACGTGCTGATGGCCTTCTCACAGGTCACATAATTTACTTACTGTGCTTACCATTATAATGATATGTTTAGTATTTTAATCATATCCCATGGCATAATTATATCATCTAATTGTTCATTGTTTATTACGCTTATTTACTGTTAATGAAAGTCTACCTTCCCCACTAGACTATAAGCTCCCCAGGGGCAGGGTCTGAGTCTGCTTTGTTTACTGACAGAGCCCAGAGAGTGCCTGGTACCCAGCGCACACTTTCTGAAGGAATGAATAGATGTATGTCTGTACGTGTAGACGGAAGGATGGAGGCAGGAAGGAGCAAGCAGCAGCGTGGTCAGTGCTTGACAGGCAGGGCAGCCCGTCCATCCTGACGACCAGACAGCAGTGTGAGGCGGTGACAGAGGAAGCAGGCCTATCTAGGCGGAGGCAGCATATAGGATGGGACATGTGCAGGCAGAGGGCAGGTTTCCTGAGTCACCCCCCTCCACCACCACACGGTGAACTCACTGGACAAGTGGAGAAGATGGCTACAAGAGCCCACTGGAGAGCACCTGAGGGCCACCTGGGCGGGCTCCCTAGAGGGCTTTTCCAGGGCAAGAGGACACTGAGGAACACGGCCTGACTGGGGAGTCTGGAAGAGGACTTGCACAAGCAGAAAAGGGCACCGCGACAGTCTCAAGTCAGACAGGCTCCTGGAACCCACGGCACACAAAGGTGGGAGACTCACGGAGCCTTCAGAAACTTATTAACCGAGAAGACAAAATCTCCCTAAATACCACTGTCTGGAGTTTTATATTAAGACACAGAGCATGTGACTATATATTACCAAATCACAAGATGAAAACACCATTTCCCTCAGTACAACCCAAGGGATCCAATGAAGAGAATCCAGTCTAAAGTGATTATTTCAAACCAAGAACTTAACATTTTAAAGATCTCTTCAAATAAACTTCAGCTCCTGGATGTAATCATTCCTTCTTACGTATGAGACTTGTCAGTAAACGAGCATTGGATAAAGAAGCTCTATTGCAACCTAACTGATGTGTTTGTGTGTGTGCCCAGTAGCAATTGCTGAATAGGTCTGAGCGCTAACTCTGTACTAGGCACAGTGGAGGATTGCACGTGCATGCACGCAGTTATCGTTCCCAAAGTTTCTTCAACCTAATTATTTGATTTCTTAAGTCATACACTTGTAAACTGCATCTCCTTTAAAAGTGTTCCAAAATATATTCTTTTCTTTTAATCTGAAAGGCCTCTTGCATCTCTCTAGCACTCTAGTAACGACAACAGGAAGGGACTGAAGGAGATGGCACGAGCTGGTGCTTTCAGAACACCAAAGGCTTTATATAAGAGATACTCGTGTGAGTCCACTGTCCACCGTACATGAGCTTTCCCAGGCTCTCTGTGTCCTGCACTTGGGCTGTACCATAACCTCCCATTTACCAAAAACCCAAATCATCTGACCAATCAATGACCAGGATATTTTAACACTCAGAGTTGACCCTGAGGCACTGCAGGATCCAGTGAGATTTCTGAATCATCAAAGAAAGGCTGAACTACGTGTCTGCACGGCATGTGTATTGTACTGTATTCTAAACTTATTTGAAAAAATTTATGATGAGTACTTGGCAGTATTTCTCCATGTGTGTTCCAATAGGTTTTACACCATAAAAGGGCTCTGTTGTCAGAGCTAAAAAATGTTGTTTCTTCCTGCTCAGTATTCATCCCTCTCTTCCCTGGAAACTACTTCTTTCCTTTGGGGACCCACCCCATCCCCGTCCTCCTGCCGTTCATGTAGTTCACATAAAGATGACCCCACACATACGCACTGCTCAGCCAGGGATGGATCCCAATTCAGGCCTGGACTATTATTAATAGTATTTTCTATTGCCATGATGATCAGATCAGCTCAGGGATCGGCAGGAAACCTAAGCCAGGCAAGACTCAGTTCGGGGATTTTTACTGGAACCACTGGAAAGGAGATGCCCTTTTCTCTCCATTGGGATTGCTGGCTAAAAGGATGCTGTAAGGCCTGCCTAAGAAGGCAGTGCAGAACAAAATAAAGCCAAAAGATGAAGACCAAGACCTCATCACATCACTGGAGCCCGATTCCAACTGCACCTAAAGTCAACAGCCAAAGCCCTAGACTGTTCAATTGCCTGAAGCAATAAATTCTTTTTTTTTTTTTCTGCTGAAGCTCTTGTAATTGCAAGAACGCTGATTCATACACTAAGTTATACAAAGTTAAACACGTCTTCTTTACTATAGGGCTTCACAGAGCCTTCAAAAATATTAACATACATTATGAATCTCCAACAGGGAGATATAATATGCAGCATTTCCCAAACTTATATCCAATGAATTTTTTTTTTGAAGATCATATCATAGAGCTTGTATTCCATAGCAAACACCTTGGGAAAGGGTAATACATATTACCTATAGCTTAACCTAATATTAAAATTCTGCAAATCCCCATTCCCTTATTATTCTGGATAAATGAGACCAATGGGAATTCATTTATCCAATACTGTTGATGCATTTTTCCAGACTTTAAAAATGTATGTATATAATTTTTTATTCTTTTTACTAAATTGGGGTCATAAGCACAAACCATGGCGTATTTTATCAGGCTTAATAAAATATGTGTATACACACAGTCTTTTTTAAAATTATGCCAAGGTCCTAATTCCTGTACTGGTATACTTTTGAGTTCTGCATTTTAAAATATTTTTGGCCTCTAGCCTGACTGCCAAGCTATCAGCTGTCACTCTGCTTTGTTCTAAATGTGTCTACCTCTAGCAGCGGCCACTCCTGCTCTTCTGGGGGCTGGTAAAACAAATAAAAGAAACTCATTGGAACTGTGTGTTTAAAAACAGAAGTGGGGGAGGGGGCTTAGGCGCTGAGAGCAAGAGCCAGAGTCGGGGATAGGTATGAAGTGAAGTACCTGAGTGTCTGTACGTGAAATCCATGTCAAAGATTTGGCAACCTAAAGGCTGCTTATTTGCAGGTTCTTGCTTTCATATTACACAGCTAACATTTCCAAATAACTGACCTTCGACTATGGGAATTGTTACAATACTTAGCCAAGAAAAGAATCACTCCAACTTGATAGTAAACAGTGAACTCTACTTAGGAACTTTAAAATGAAAAAAAAAATTTTTTTGTAAGCCTAGTCGAGTCTAGGGTCCAAAAATTCCATTTCTTAGTTTATAAGTCATCCATTGGCACAGAAGTCAAATTTCAGTCATTTTTCAGGCATTTTGTCTGCCTATAACTCTCAAGTAGCTGTTTGCCTATTTAAAGGGTATTTGTGGGCTCCCCTGTTTTATGATCCTGTAAGAAAATAGATGGGGATTTGGAACAACAGGGAGGTAATCAATCTCCCTTCGTGTCACGAAAGTACAGCCTTGGCCCTGAGCAGGCAGGCAGGGACACAGGCGGGCAGACTGACTGGCCTGGACAGTAAGGCCCATGAATAGATTCAGTCACAGGAGTAGAAACTTCTAAGTCCTTTTGGTTAGCACCAAGCAGGATTTGCAACCAAACTTAGAGGCTTGACAAGGAAAATGCATCAGGACTTTTCAATGCCCGTATCTAAGAATCCAGAGGCAAAACCCGGGGGCACCTGTGACCCAGTAGTATGGCTTAAAGAGGAGCCCAGCCTACCGTTGCCCTGATGCTTTTTCCAGACTCCAAACCACATGTTCTGGAAGGTTCACAGGCCATGGGGCTCCCGTTGCACCCCCAAAGTGGGGAGGAGCCAAGCACCTGCTCAGCCAGCCATGTGCAATTCTGAGTCCACTCTGCCAAAGAAAACACCCCTGCTTGCCCCTCCCCAGCATTTATGCTTTTAAGGGGCCTCTGTCTTCCCCCTTCGAGGCCTGCTGACCAGATGTGGGGCTGGGTGTCACCGGCAGGCCTGAGCAGCCAGGGGGCCATTAATCTGCAATTAGGACTGAGCACGCCCCCACCTGCTCCGCCTACGGCCTCTGCACAACAGCGCAGCTGAAAAGCACTCTTGGAGGAAAGAGAGCCCTCAGTTTATCTTCAGGAGGAGTCACTTTGGAAAGTTTTTTTGGACAGATCCCCTTGCCCTGGGGCAGTTAGCTCCACTTCTGCTTTAAAAGCAGAAGAAGTGGGGGTAGGGGCACTTATTCACTGTCTATGTCAGTTCATTTTAATTTTAGGGCAGTGAAACTGTAACGAGAAGGTATTTAGAGGTCACTCCATGAGAGCAAAACCTAAGGCAGCAGGGGGGGCTTGCTTCTCCCCCCCCACCACCCACAGCACAGGCCCCATCCAGGACTGCCGCCCCCGATGTCACACCTGGGCTGTGAGAGGGAGGGTGGCGCATGGGGCAGAGGATGGCAGTGTCAGAGCACTGTCTGATGTTGTCTGCAAACAGGCCTGGGGTTCACAACTTAGAGACCCACACACCGGGCTTCCTTCAGCGACACACATTGGTTGGCCCGGTACTTAATCCACTCCAGGTTTGCCTTTCTGCCTGGTGAGGGGACAAATCATTCTCCAGGTATGCTTTGCAGCTGAGAAGACAGATGAAACCCCATGAGGGTTTCATGCCTTTCACCTGGCTCTAGGCCACGTCCAGTGCTGGGCCGCCTGCCTGTGCCTACCTCCCTCTCACCCCTCACTCACGGTAAACTATGGGAAAGGAATAATGCAGTTATAAAATGCCAGGATGAATAAAATGGGAGGAAGGTCCTCAAAGGACAAGGGATTTCAAGAAATCTGAAGCAGACAGGAGGTAGATGGTAGAGTGGTGGCTGACAAGTGTACATAAGGAAGCCTCAACCCGGAATGACATGCTGCAAGATAGCTGGAGCTGCAGGGAACAGGCCTGCAGGTGGCAGAACATGGCAACGCTCAGGATTTGAAACGGCAGGTACCATGGAGGGCAAGGTGGCAAATGGTGCTGTAAACGGGGCCATCATGAACAACAGACCCAACCTTCCCCAGCCCCCAACCACTGCCTGGCACATAAAGACCTTAAAGCCAGGCCAAAAATGGAGGCTCATCTTTACAGATGTTGATTCTCCATAAAATGTAACTGAACTGTAGACTAGAGAGTCCTTTACACTGATTTGGTGCTATATTCAAATGGAGTGGTGGTTGGGGATTGAGTTCCTGATCCCCCAAAAATGAGGTCAAAGTGCCAGGATCTTCACCCATAGAGGTGACCCCACTGTAATGTGTACCAGGGACTAAGCCCTGCCCTGGCCAACTAGTCTGCTGACACAGTGGCAGACCTGCCCACAGCCCAAGACAGGTAGACACCACCATCCCAAGAGGGAACCTCATACCCAGCAGATGCCCCTAGACACCTTACCCTAAACCAGCAGACCACTTCCAACCAGCCCAGGGCTTCCACACCAGCAAAGCCCACTATCTCCAGCCACTCAACCCCGCTCAGCGACTCTGCTTTCCTCTGATAGAATAGAGCTGGCCGTCTCTCAGCTTGTTATAGCTCTACTCTCATTTTCCATCCCCATGAACCTACTGGCTTCTGCAACAAAGCAGGTTTGCTGCACGGCCTTAAAACATTTTCACTTTTAAAACATTTCCCTAAAACGTTTTCACTTTGTATTCTATCTTTGATCTCCAACAATTTTTATTTTTTGACACACCTAAAGTTTCAGGAACCCTGGGCTATAATAGGTGATTAAGCTCCCACTTCGTTCTCACAAGCAAAACACATGTAATATAAAATATAAGCACGTGCATATTTTTGAGAGAAGACAATGTGTTTGAAGGCTTCCATGGTGGGGATTTGTTGTACACGGTCACATCAGGTGTTAGGGCAGTGTGTGCACGCACATATGCACGGGCTTTGATGGCAGAGCCTTTTTTCCCACAAACTCACTACAGAAGTCCAAGGCACAGCACTGATTAAGCAGCAGCAGCTGATTAGAGCAGGGAAGGAACCACTACCCCATCCGCTCAGATCCTCTTTCCCCCTTGGGGCCCAGTTACTTTCTCAAACCAGGTTTCCAGGGAGCACAGTTAGCAACCCCAACTCAGAACAGCTAATGAGTAATTTCACTACACAAAACAAGTAAATGTTTCACTTTGTGTAATATGTAAGTAAAAAACACAAGCAGTTATCCTTACCTGCACGAGTGTAAACACCGTCTGATGAAATCGTTTAAGTGGATTCAGCCAGTCAGAACTCAGCACACATCACCCGCATCTCCACCTACATTTAATGAGAGTTAAGTATGAGCTGGGGCCAAGTGATTTACATGGATCCTCTCATTCAGTCCAAACAACAAAACCACAAGGCCAATATGGCTATTACATTACCCACATTTTTACATGTTAAAGAACTTGACTGAGGCCTAGTAGCTGGTGGGTGGTAAGAGCCAAGAGCGAAGCCAGGTCTGGACTCCAAGACCCTGCGTGCTCTTAGCCACCATGTTCCACTGGGCCCCATAATAGTTGCTTGTGGCTTTCTACGTTTTTTCTATTTTCTGAATTTTTTACTTGTCCTAACCACTTTCATAATATTACGGGTATTTTAATTTGGAAGCAAAAAAGGATAGGTAGTAGGGGGAGAGTTGGTTCCTTACGTCCAAGAGAAGCAGGCAAGGCAGGGATACCCTAGGGTGGCTCGTCCATAGGATCACCATGGGGGTCACCAGCAGGCAGCACCACGCAGGGCTCAGCAGGAATTCTTCACCCCAGCAGGGCTCAGTGCTCCTTAACAGCCAGGTCAATCCCAACCTTTCTCTCCCTCCCTTCCTAGCAATTGGAAACATTAGAGAAACTTATTGGTCCTGATGTTACCACTCAGTCACACAGCTACACTGAGAAGGTGAGGGGCGGCAAGGAGCAGATATGAACCAAAATTCCTCATCTACTTAAAGTCGACAAATCAGCAGACAGCAGTATATGCATATTATTTAGGAATATGAAGAAAAATATCATCAGAAACAAGTAAAAAAAATTTTAAATTGTTCTCTCTGGGGAAGTAATAATGGGGGAGGGCCAGGGGCTAGGACATAAGAGATTGCTGCATTTTTATAAGCATTTAAGCATCATTTGGCTTTTCAAATCAAGGGCCAATATTTTTTATTCGCAAATAATAATAAAACCTACCCTTCGAAGTGTTCTCTTTTAGCTTAATGGACTCCAGGAAGCTCAGATAGAATGTGATTTTTAATGTGGTTTGTGGATCCAGGAGATCTGAGACACAGAGGATGGGAGGCCCCTGGCGGTGTAGAAGAGCCATAGATCTTGAGTCAGAGGACCCGGATTTCGATGTCACTTCGCTGCTCTGCGCTGTGTGGCCTTGGGAAAGGTGCTTAACCACTCTGAGCCTCTCTACCCTACAAGGGCATCGACACCCATATCAAACCTGGTAAAACCTTAGGTTCCAAAGAGAAACCTCCTGGCTCACTGCTATATCAAGCTTTGTCACAGGCCTGATGACAGCTGTCATTTTAGGACAAGCAGGCCCAGACTTTCCAGAAACCAGCCCAGACTGGGGCAATTTTTTCCAGGCTCTGAGTGAGACAGGAAACAGTAAGACCCAACTGGTTAAAAAGTTGCAAAAGCCAAACCAAGGTCTCTGACAAAAATAGGAGAACAGGCTCCAGTAAAGAAACTGGTTAAGACCAGTAAGAGCCAAGATGGTGACATAAATGACCTCTGTTCACCCTTGTAGCTGATTATGCCCAGCTTATAATGTGTTAGCATACTAACAGAAACTCCCACCAGCGCCATGACAGTTTACAATCACCATAACAACCCCAGATGTTACCTTATGTGGTATGAAAAGAGAAGGAACCCCCAAATTCCTGGAAATCTCCACCCTTTTCCCAGATAACCAGGAATATTCCACCCCTTATTTAGCATATAACTAATAGACAGCCATAAGTAGAGTTCACTAGCAATGTATGGCTGCTACCATGCCTATGAGGTAGCCTGCTTGCCATTTGTTGTTTAATAAATGTTGCTTTCATTTCCAACTTAAGGTTCATGCTTGAATTCTTTTTTGCAGGAAGCTAAGAATTCTCTTGGCCTTCCTGCCAGGCCCTAGTTTTGGGGGTCCACTTTCCTGTGTCATGAGCATTTCAAGGAGCCCAGAGCTGCTTCTCACAGATCAGGGACCCCTGCTGGCTGCCTGGTTGCCAACAGTCCCTTTCCCCCCTCGTCTCTGTGGAATCAGAGCTCGCACTGGTTTGGGCATGGGGAGAGGCCTGGCAGGTCCAATCACTGCAGGACCTCTCCCTTCTCCTCCATCACCTGTGACTAAAGAGACGCACCCCAGCAGACAGCACCATTCCTCCTGGTATGTCATAAAGCAAGAATGAAGAGGTGGCAGGATGCCCTGTGTTTTGGCACAGAGAACCCAAGACAAGACTTTTCAGCCCAGGCCCAAGGTATCTCCACCAGTGCTGGGATGCAATGGAACTTTAGTTTAAAATCTCCCCAAAGGTCCCAAGCAATACAGACTGCTCTCTGCATAGACAGCACATAGGGGTAAACACACAGACCTACAAATTCGATCCCCCCCAAAATAAAATTTATTCTTTGCCACTTCATACTTGGCAAGTGTTGATCATTATGTCACTTCATACAATGATTAAATAAAATACATCTGGATCAGAGAAAACCTCACGGAAAGCAGCTTGGATCCCACGAGCACAAAGTAAGGGACCTGGGGGTCGGGGGGACCAGGACAGTAGAGAGGGTTAAGGGGATTTAATTAGCCAGTGGTAAAATGTCATTTTCCTTGAGTCAAGTGATTCTCATTTTATTCTAGTGTCCTGGAAATGGTGATGAAGACTTTTTTTTTCATTTTGAGGAATTTTTTTCTCCAATGAATAATTCTTAATCGTCTGCTTTTTAAAAGTATTGTGCAATTTCTAAATAACCGTTTTTCGAAATCAGACTGACACTGACAATTCCATCTGATTGGGGTTTCCTGAATCACCCACAGAAAGGCGGCTGCTCTGCCGAGAGCCTGCCAGGGAAACCGGCCTGTACATCCTGTGCCCGAAAGGATCGACTTCCTCAAAGATGTAGCCAGGGGGCTCAGGGTATGAAGCTGGGCACCTGCGCATTTCCTTGGGAGTGAAGCTGATGGCATAGGTGGTCTGGCCCTCCACAGGGATATTTCCTCGAGGGCCAGACCAGGGGGGCTTACAGCTTTTGGTATTGCTGGGTGGGTGGGGCACGTAGTGGGCCCGAGCGGTGGTCAGGCAGTCCAAGGGCTCCGTGGGAAGGATCAGCTGGGGAGTGGGCTTGACTAGCTGCGTGCGCATGCTGTCCCACTGCTTGTAGTCATCCTTGGTGGTGGTGGAGCTCTCGAAGCGGCAGCTCTTCTTAATCGGGAGCACAGGCCTGCAGGACTGAGCCGGAGCACCCTTAGGGTACGTGTAATGGGACTGCACTGTTGTCAGAAGATCCATCTTCTCTTCGGGAGGGACGTAGGCGATGGGAGGTTTGGAGAACACCTGAGGCGTTGGCCAAACTTGGTACTTATCTCGAAACTCGGTGGTGGTCGCGAAAGGAATGTCTCGCCCAGGGGGCCTGGCTGGAGGTTTCGAGCTCCTGGCGGGCACCCCCAGCAGGCCCCGGTAGGACTCTCTGTGGGTGGTGAGGCTCTCAAAGGGGATTTCACAGGGCCTGAACTTCGCTGCCTCATGCACAAAGCGCTTCTCCACGGGGTGGGGCACATAGCTCATCTTGTAGTTGGTCAGATCCTCCAAGGGGATGTTACAGAGCTTTGGTATCGGTGGAGGTTTATAGCTCATGGTGTTCACAAGGCCCTTTATGGGGTAGTCATCCTGGTGTGTGGTTCTACTCTCAAACCTGGTGGATGCCGGCCGGTACTTGTGTTCCGGGCGAAGCAGTTCTCGTCTCGGTTGGTTCCAAGGTAAATAATCAGCTGAAATTAATGCAGAAGAGATAATTAATAACAAATGAGGTCACCCAATTTGCATGTATTCCAATGAGGTGTTCTTTGAGACAAGGGAAGAACAGAGACAATCCCTGCTACCACCAGAACCAAGAGCTCCATGTTTCAACTCTATGGTACTTGCAGGCTACTGTGTAGGAGACAGATTTACAGAAGTTGTTATCACCCATCTCCCACAGATACAGACACACACACACACACACACACATACACACACAATGCTGCACACAGGGATTTTAGAAGGTCCACAGTCATGGGAGGATCCAGGCAATACATTCCTGCAGAGAAGTTCAACCAGTGGCTTACCCTGACCCAGGAACTATTCCTATCTTCTATAGGGAAGGTGCCCACTCTGAATCAGCATGGAATAAGTGGGACGATGCTTCTGATGTAGTGAGACAGGGGATTCACAACTCACCACTCATGGGCCACCTACTGGACCAACCAGGCCTACCTGGTCATCTGTGGGGTGATAGCCATTGTGTCCCTATAATCCTCACATCCAATCCACATAAATCAAACATGCCACCCCAAGGGAATACAGGCATTGTATTGGCTGGTAAGAGAATAAGAGCAGTTGCCACTTGTAAAATTTACTATGTAACAGGCAGTGTTCTAAGTGCTTTATACATTAACTTGTTTACTCTTCAGACAGTCCTAATGAGGTGAGTACTATCAAAATGCCCATTTTACAGACGCAGAAACAGAGAGACACAGAAAATTAGGGAATTTGCCCTGATCACTTGGCTAGAAGGGGAAAAGCATGAATTCAAATCCAAATCCAGAGACCATGATCCGACCCACTCTACTATCCGATTCTAACAATTAAGGAACACCAACTATGTGCCAGTGAATCATGCTCAAGTCTTTCCATACACAATCTTTTTTCATCTTCACAATAACGCTTTGTGGTAGGTATGACTGTCTCCATTCTACAGATTTCCAAAAGCAAAGGCTAATAGAGGCTTAGAAAAGCTTGCCCAAAAGTCACATGGCAAATGAGTTAAGTTGGAATTTAAACCACATAGTTGGCTCCAAAGCCATGCTCTTCTGACAGCCCATATCACAATTAGGGGCACTATATTTCTAGATGGAGTAAAGGTTAAAGAAAAAATAATCAGGAAAGATTTGCAGGAGGAGGAGAACTTCGGAACATTAGAAGAATGAAAAGGATTGCCAGCTATATCTAGGGATGTCCATCTCAAGAGGAACCTCTGCTGTGGGGCTGCAATGGCCAAAATAAAGGAAGGCTTGGACCCAAAAGAAATCTGCACTAGAGACGGCCCTCATGCGTCTTGAGGAGGAGACACTGTCCTCAGTCAGCACAGCAGAAAGCTTCAGAGTGACCCTACTATACAAACCCTTAGGTCAGCTCTAAGACTGTAAGTCCAGATGAGAAAAATAGGATGGCAAACCATGCTGCCATTCTTTCCATAATACTTGGCTCACATCCAAAGACCTACACTGCCCTATTGGGCCCACAAATTACCAGGCCTAAAGTAGCCCATGTGAACCCTCAATCCACAGGGAATTCTCTTGCTTACAACTTTACAAAGAGTTACAACAGAAGCAGCTTCCCAGGAGCTTTGGGCATATATAGCCAACACTAGCAGAGTCTGCAGGCATACTTTTCAACAGCTTTATTGAGGTATAATTTGCATAACATAAAATGTACCATCTTAAGTGCACAATTCAATGATTTTTATAGAGTTGGGTAACCAAGGTATATGAATTTTGATAAAGTCTAATTTATATTTTATGAATCATGCTTTTGATGCCATATCTAAGAAATCTTTGCCTATTCCAAGATATCATAGATTTTTCTCCCGTTTTATTTTAAAAGTATTAGCTATTACATTTAAGTTTCTGATCTTTTAATTTTTGAGTATGGTGTGAGATAAAGGTCTAAGTTCATCTTTTCACATGTGGATATTCAACTGCCCTGGCACCATTTATCAAAAAGACTCTCTTTCCCACACTAAAGTGCCTAGGCATCTTTGTGAAAAGTCAATTGACAATAGACATAAAGGTTTATTTCTGTACTCTCAATTCCGTTGCATTGGCCATTACGTCTGTCTTTGTCAATTCCACACTGTCTTAATTACCGTAGCTTCATAGTAAAGTTTTGAAACCATGAAGTATAAATTCTTCAGCTTTGTTCTTATTTAAAAAAAAAACTTTTAGCTATTCTGGTTTACTTGGATTTTATATATAAAATTTAGGATCATCTTGCCAATTTCAAAAAAAAATAAGCCTACTGAGATTTTGATAGGGATTGCACTGAACCTGTAGATCAGTTTGGGCCAAACTCTATCTTAACAGTATTGGATCTTCCAATTCATGAACACAAATGTCTCGCCATTCTTTAGATTTTATTCAATTTCTCTCAGCACTGTTTGGTAGTTTTCAGTGTATAAATCTTACACTTATTTTTTTTAAAAGTATTCCAAGTATTTTATTCATTTTGAGGCTGTTGGGAAGAGAACTCTTTTCTTGATTTTAGTTTGATTTTCATTGCTAGGATACAGAAATATAATTGATTTTTATATACTGCTCTCCAATACTGAAACCTTGCTGAACTCATTAGCTCTTATATTTCTTGTGAATTCCTTAGTATTATGTGCATGCAGGATTATGTTGTCTGAATAAGGACAGTTTCGCATCTTCCTTTCAAACCTAGATACATTTCTTTTTCTTGCATTACTGCACTGGCTCCAATACAACATTGAATGGAAGTGGTGAGAGCTGACATACTAGCCTTGTTCCCAGTCTTAGAGAGAAGACATTCAGTCTTTCCACATTAAGTATGTGTTTTGTAAGTAGAAGGTTTTTTGTGGATGCCCTTTATTGGGCTGAGGAAGTTTCCTTGTCCTAAGCTTGTTGAGAGCTTTTATGAGTATTGGACCTTATCAAATGCTTTCTATCAATTAAGTAGTCGTCTGTTACTTTATTAACATGGCATATTACATTGATTCATTTTCTGATGTTACACCAACCTTGCATTCCTGGAAGAAACCCCACAGTTTCATAAGTACTGATTCTGTAGTTGTCTTTTAAATCAATTAAGAGGAAAAAAATGTCTTTTAAATGATTTAAGAGGAAAGTATACATTTGCCTAATTACATTTACCAGTACTCTTTATTTCTGTGTATAGATTTGTGTTACCATATGGCATCATTTCCTTTCAGCCTGAAGGACTTCCTTTAATATTACTTACAAGGCAAGTCAGCTAGCTACTAATACAATGTCTGTCAATGTTTGTTTATCTGGGAATGTCTTTATTTTGCCTTCATTTTTAAAGCATAATATTAATATCACTGGATATAAAATTCTTGGTTGACATTTTCTTTCAGTACTTTGAATATGTCAACCCACTGCCTTTAGTTCTCCATTGTTTCTGAAGAAAACTCGGCTGTTAATGATGTCATTTTTCTGCATGTGATGAGTTTTCTTTTTTTTTTTTTCCAAATCGTTGTTTGCTTTCAATAGTTGAACTATGATGTGAATAGGTGTGGCTATTTGTGTGTATTCTATTTAGATTGTACCTCTTAGATAAATATTCTTCATGACATTTGAGAAGTTTCAGCAATTAACCCCTCAAATATTTTTTTCTACCCCTTTCCCCTTTGAAGGGTACCATTATGGGTATGTTGGTATGCTTTATGGTATCTCACAAGGCTGAGTTTGTTCATTTTTATTTTTTTTTCTATTCTTCAGATTGGATAATCTGTATTGACCTATCTTCATTTCACTGATTCTTTCCTCTGCCAGCTCAAATCTGCTGTTGAGCCCCTGTAATAATATTTTTTATTTTAGTTATTGTCCTTTCAACTGCAGAGTTTTTTTATGATTCTCCTTTATTGGTATTGTCTATTTGATGAACAATTGCTGTCATACTTTCCTGTATTTCTTTAAACATGGTTTCCTATTGTTCTTTGAATATGTTTATAAGAGCTACTTTGAAATATTTGTCTGCTAGGTCCAACATCTGGGCTCCTTCAGAGGTACTTTTTACTTGACTGCTTTTTTGACTGTTTTCCCATGTGTGGGTCATACTTCCCTGTTTCTTTTCATGTCTTATAATTCTTTGTTAAAAATACAACACTTCAGATAATATGCTGTAGTAATTCTGGATTTTGTACCCCCCCCACCCCCCACCGCCGGGAGTTGTTTTTCCTTGCCTTTAGTGGCTTACCTGCATAAACTCTAGAGAGTCTCATCTTCCCTACAGTGTGTGGCCACTGATATTTTTGCTCTTTCTAAAATTATTTTTATTTTTAAGCCTGGATTCCTAAGGGTTACCCTATTTCAACATAGCTTAGTGGTCACCTAATGATTGATCAGAACTTATGCTTAAATACCAGGAAGGGTTTCACCCTTGACCAATGGATCTGTGTGTGGGTTAAGATGCATACACACTAAGATCAGGCAGTTTAGAAGTCTGAATTGGCTTTTATTTTCTGCTGGGCTTTCTAACATCTCCTCTGCACAGGCACTAGGCCTCACGTTTAGCCAGGGATGATGAGTAGATAGATAGGCCCCTCTCTGATCTCTCTTGAGCCTGAACACACCCTTGCCATGTGCATAGCCTTCCAGATGACCAGGAATATCAAGGCCTTCCCACTGTATCTGTCTCATTATTTGGATCTCCCTGTTAAATTTCTAGCTGGTTTGCTGGTCTGTTGTTTGCTACAATTAGTACTGCAACCTCAAACTAACTCAAAAGCTGTTTACCCTGATTTTTTCCCATTGAGATCACTACTGTTTTTATCAAAATCTCTGGATATGCACTCTATTCCCAATCGAGTCTGACCCTCCTGGCAGCAGAGCTGATGTGTTCACAGTCTAGCCTGTGCCAGGCAGAATTACCACAAAGATGGAACAGTGGGGGGAGACGATGGAAGCAGCCCCAGGATAAAACACCAGACTCTCAGTGTTCATAACCAAAGGTTCAATAGTTTCTCTTGCATAAATGTTGCTCAATTTTTTGTGTACCTTTGGTTGATTTCTATAATCTCGAAATGGTTGATTTTTACCATTTTGCCCAGTTTCATCACTGCTTTTTGAGAAGAGGATTTGCCAAGCTCTTTACTTCACCACTCCAGAAGCCCTGACATACCCCCAGCCCCCAGCCCCAGGCACACTCTTAAGTTTACTTTAGGCCAATAATACTACCAACTATTTATTCAAAATTGGCTTCATTTTAATTGAAAATCTAATCTTTCTCCAAGAGCCATTAATGGCTCTATCAGCATCTTGAAAGCATTAGGGGGCCTTAGAGGGAACCATCTTGCTGAATATAAACCACATGTTTCCCCCACCCCAGACTTCAGGCCTCACTGAAACGGGGGCATCTACCTATAGATGCCTACACGCTGCCTCAAGGTACTTGGGGGTGGGTAGGACAGAGCTTTTCTGGCCCTCTTCTGTGATGGATGAAGTGTTAAGAAAACAGGTTCCTAAGCATAAAGCTGCCTCATGTGATTTCTGATACCCAACAATACAGTTGAAACCACATTATTATCCAGCCTCTGACTTCCTCCACCCAGCGTTTATTACAGAAAACCTCCACAGGACTCTGAAAACCTCAGAATTCCACATGACAAACTATTCACACGCCAGTAAAGCCCTTCAGGGCCAGAGTGTCATGTGGGTAATTGGCAAGAACCTCTTTAAAAGGGATTCCATTCAATAATGTGTCTTTAAAAAAAAAAACTTAGCTAAACCTAAAGCTGAGCATCAAGTAATTACACTCTCAATCTTTCCAATTGCACAGTGTTTTGAAAATGTCACAAATTACAACCAAATGCTGCTGGAGCATATTTTATTGGTGGTTTTCTGGACCCCAGTAAAGGTGCTGGCCATAAGAGTGGAAAGGAAAAAGTTTGCATATTTTTCCTCTGGAACCAATGTAAGCAGAGCATATAGATAAAATATAGATGATACCCATTGAAATATATATATTTAATGATCTTGATTTTTTTTTTTTTGGAAAGAGAATCAATATATAGCCATAAGACATGAAAGTTGCTATGGAAAAGACTTACTGAAGCAGCAAATTTTTACAAGAGACAAGTCATGTAAGGGATGATATATCAAAAAATAAGGCAAGGGTGTGGCCACTCACACATACATGAGGTTATTCAGGACTGACCCAAGGGCAGGATAAATGTCATGGGCCTTCTCAAACTTCACTCCTGCTTCTGGCCAGGACCCATAAGCTAGGTGGGGATTTGTATAGATCTACTGCCAAACTCTGTCACCTGGAGCCCTTGTAAACAATAGTTCAGAATCATTAATTTATTCCTTCACTTGACACACCTTTATTGTGCCATTCCTTATGTTAAATGCTGAGGATACAGATGTAGGGCATTCAAGGCCCAGTTCTGGAAGCCATTATATCATAGGGAAGCAATGAAACAAATAAACCACTTAAATTAATAGAATCTGATAAGTATTTGCTATGGTCTGAACATTTCCCAAAATTCATGTGTTGAAACTTAATCCTCACTGTGATGGTATTAAGAGGGGAGACCTTTTGGGAAATGATTAATTCATAAGGGCTCCACCCTTATGAATGATTAGAGCTACCAAGAAGGGCTGGAGGGAGCTATCTTAGGACCTGTTTTCCCTTTTGCCTTTCACCATGTGAGAACACAACAATAGGCGCAACCTCAGAAGAAGAGACCAGGCCCTCACCAGACACCAAACTTGCTAGTGCCTTGATCTTGGGCTTCCCAGCATCTAGAACTGTGAGAAATAAATCCGTATTATTGATAAATGACCCAGTCTCAAGGATTTTGTTATAGCGGCACAAACATAAAGACAGTATTACTCAAAAAAAAAAAAAAAAAACTATTAAGACACATAGGTTGCAAACTGGCACCCAAGGGTTAATCTAACTACAAATATGTTTCCTTTAACTACATACTGATTTGTTTTTAAATCTGAATTTCAGAGGAAAACTATGAAATCCATCCTCACATGCATATGTTCCCAAAGCAAAAACCCTACCTATTTATGCATGCTTGGTTCTGAGCAGTGCAATAGGTACTTGACTGGTATCTGTTTATTCTATTTAAGTAGGCAAGCAGTTGACAGGTGCAAGAAGTTTAAGGAAGATGAAGGAGAAGAAAATAGGATTTTCTCAATTTTAACTTTTATCAGTAAGGGAAAAGTCAGCCATGATTCCATTTTAGCAGAATACTCTTCTATGATTTGCAAAGGACAGTTGGAGATGTCACTGTGCAAAGAAAGGAACATGGGAAAGCTGGAGGTAGAAGAGATTAAAGCATAAGTATCAGGTGTGTTTTTTTCTACGTGGGTTCTTATCTTGTTGGTTTTTTGTTTATGACAGCCACAGAAGCTGTGATTTTTTTTTACCTTTTTTTAAAATTTAAGACAGCCACAGAATCTGTGATATATTTTTATTTTGAGGGGTCAGTAGTTTGCCGGGGAGGAATAGGGAGAGCTCTTCTTTAAATAACACCATTGGGTCTGCTTCTGGGCTTGCCGACCCCTAAGGCAAACAGGTAGTATTTTTCACTCCCCAACTTCTCCCTGCACCGAGGGCAAGGTGGGGGAGAGAAACTGAGCTGAGCAGGCAGTTGTTCTAAAGAGCCTCTCACTACGCCAAGACTCATGAAGCAAGGTGGCCGGCAAAGAGGGTGTGAAGGAAAGGGGAGTTTGTAGCTGGACATATCCTATCTCCTGCCCCTATCCCTTACTCCCTCCCCCATTGGAGGAAAACACTCTTCCACTTTCATTCCTCCATCCCACCTGTTCAGTGTTTGTGGTATCCTGTTTCTGGTCTTCCTGTAAATAATAACTGAAAAGGGAAAAGAACTCACTTGGTAGAATAAAAAGTGCTGCCCTACCATGAATGTGGTTGCATGGACTCCTTTGTAAAACACCCTTATGGTGCCTGCCATGGAGGAGAAGGGTAATTGGCAAAGAAATAGACAGATGCCTGCCCCTTTGGAGCTTACAGTCTGGCAGAGGAGACAAATGTTAAATAAAACTAATGAATGACAAGGCAGGGGAGTGCAAGGCACCAGTGAGCAACCAGTCTGGCACGAGGGAAGGTCTGGGAATGTGACATTTCAACTACTAGCACAAGGATGAGTTCTAGAGCAAGGAAGCAGGGGGCTCTATACAGAAGGAATCACATGTGCTAAATGCCCCGAGGCAGAAAAGAGATGGAAGGAGAAAACTGGAAGAAGGCTGGAGCAGAGGGGCTCACGGAGGAGAAGTGAGGACCTCCACAGGGTCAGCGGAGTCAGGTTTGGGATGCTATCCTAAGAACCACAATGATTATTTGAGGAGTTTTAAGCAAAAGGAGAGGTCAGACTGGATTGCCCATTTTTAAAAGACCTCCCTTCTTCCTTTCTGTGGCATAAGAGCTGACAAGTCTAGAGATATGCTCAGGTGTGTGCCCAGGTGTAGACATGGAGAAGGCAGGATTAGGGCTTTGCCAGAAGGAAACAACGCAAGGACAGAAGGGAGAGAGAGTTCAGGGTATTGGCAGGAGATGGGCTGCAAGGACATAACGTGGAATAGGCCCCATGGGGAAAGGGAAGGATGAGGTGTTCCCAGCAAGGCCAAGGACTGTTGTGGTGGGAGCAGAGAACAAGCCAGAAGGACAGGATGTTGGGGTGCACAAAAGTTTTGGAGATGGGGCCACTTTGGGGGATGATAACATCGGGAATATAGCTTGACGAAAGGTGGCCATGAGGGAGGTGTTGGAAAAGGAAGCTAAATATAAGAAAGTCACAGGACAGAGCCCAGGTTGATGAAGAGGCCCACACCAGTCCAGCCCCGAGTCTCAGTTCCTGGAAGAAGCAGAGAAGCTCAACCATACCCAAGGTCTTCCAGAATGACAGATTTAGAACTTCTTCTAGGAAGAGTCTTCCATCCCTCTGGCCTTCCGACTCCAGCCTAAATGTTTGGTTTGACTTAATAAAAGCAACCCTCATCACAGTCATTTAGAGGTCCACAAACTGTTTAGTGTGTCCTTCTAGGGCAACAGTGGGCATCCTAAGCAAGAGTTATAGATTGCAAACCTGGCCTCCATTCCCACGGTTTCGGTCTTTGTGGCCAAGCTCCACAGAGAGAGCGTCCACTACACTGCTTGCCCCACACCCATGGTTGCATGTCTTGTCTCTCCTGCTAGACAAGAGGGACAAGGGTGGGTCATTATACTTCCTTCACTGTTCCCACGACTATGCCTGATAGGTAATAGGTACTCAATAAGGAATGAAGCAACTCATTTACATAAAGCTCAAGACTATAGCAGCAAAACTAATCTAAGGTATTAAAGGTTGGCATAATTGTTACATTCTGGTTGGGGAGGGTGAGTGAAGGGAGTAGTAATGTTATATTTCTTGATCTGGGTGCTATTTATATGGGTGTGTTCAGTAGAAATTCACTAGTCTATATAATTATGATTTGTATACTTTTCTGTACGTATATTACATCTCAATTTTTTTTAAATGGATGAAGGAATCACTCACTCAATTAGCTGTAGAAACCAATTTAACTTGAACTTCAAATACTTCCACAGCATAAGACTCAAACAGCAATCTAAAGCAGGGGTTGGGAAATATTTTCTATAAAGAGCCAGATATTAAGTGTCTTAGGCCTCCCAGGCCAAGGGTCTCTTTCACAACTACTCGATTTTGCCATATAATGCAAAAAGCAGCCACAGATAATGCATAAATAAATGAGTATGCCTGTGATACAACAAAACATACTTATGAATACTGGACTTTGAATTTCATATAATTTATCATTTTCACTGTCCTGAAATGATATTATTTTGATTTTTTTAATTATTTAAAATTTTTTAAACCATTCTTAGCTCTCCAGCTATACAAAAACAGGCTGCTGGCCCCAGAGCTGGCCGGGGGGAAACAGTTTTCCACTGACCCTTGCACTAAGGGGCTGTGCACATAAAACACATTTCCTGGCTTGCACACAGGCATGGCCAATCCTACCCCTAGCCTGCCCCTCGAGCACTCACCCACCTTTATAAGTAGGCAAACATTCCATCTTGGTGCCACATGGATATTTACTGTCCCGAGGTTTGATGGGGTCTGTGCGAGAGACAGCATAGGGGTTGTAATCTTGTTTGTATGTCGTGAGCAAATCCATGTTCTCTCCGCTTGGGACAAACGGCTTGTGCTGGTGGAGCTTCACTGGTCCCACTTTGTGAAGCCCAAAATCTCTCCTGTAAGGAAAAATAAGTGCATGTCGTTGGGGTCCTTGGCTTGGAATAAGGCTTAAGTTTTCCAGTCAACCCAACCCTACGAACGTTTGCCGACAAGTCATCTTTCACTCTATCCCCAAACTCCAACTGCTCTTCCTTCTCTATTTCCCACTTTTGAAAAAGGCACCGCCATTTCCTTCCCACCCAAGCCAGGCACCTGGACATCATCCCTGACTCCCTCCACTTGCAGCCCCAGAGTCTGTCGTTCCCCCGTGGTCCAGCCCAGGGCCATTTCTCACTTGGATCAGGTGGCAGCGTACCCCTGAGCCTCCTGCTTCACTCCTGCCTCTTCTACTTCAACCCCATAGTGTGGCCGGAATAAACTCTCTAAATAAAGATCAGATCGTCTCTCTCCCAAGCTTAAAAATCTTCCAGATAAAAATCCAACTTTCTACCATGATTTATAAGCTTCCCTGGACCTGGGCCCTGCCTTACTTCCCAATCCTCACCTCCCTCCATCCCCACCCCGCCCGACCACACTGCGCTCCCACCACCATAAAGGGCCCCTCTTCCCGGGCTGCTCTCTCCCCTTCCTCCCACCCATCCTCTCCACTGTGAAGCTAACTTCTTCCTTCCAGGCACCACCAACCTCCCTCTGTGTGTTCCCAAAAGCTTCTGCTGTGAATGTTTATCTCCTTCCTCTACTTGACATCACAGAAAAGAAGAAAAATGCAATAAATGGAGATCCTGAATCTTTTATGTCTGCACTATCTGGTGTCAGTGCCCCCGTTATTCCAGGGAGTATGAAAACAGTAGGATTGAAAAAGCATGATGGTCTTCACCAAGCAGGAAGCAGTCCGCTCTCAAAGCATCCCACAGTGAAAAAAACGCCCCACTGCTCACTGCAACACCATCAGGAACCCTGGCGACACCAGGACTCAGTGCGGGCTTGTGCTGCCCACCAGGGCAGTCTCAGCTTCCCACTTCTCGACACTAACGCTTTCTCCCCAAGGGCTTCTGCTTCACACAACAGACCATTTTTGCCTGGAACCCATTTATCCTACTGGGTAAGGGGAAGGTGGATTTTCCCTGATGGTGCTTGCCAGAACAGCCCCCCACCAACGGAAGGGGAAGGTTTCCGGACAGGAAAACATTAGGCCCAAACACCAATAAAACCTACTTCCGGGCCACAATCTGGAGCAGTGTTACTGAGCCATGCTTGACTAGCAAAGGTAACACGCTCCACTGTAACCTGTCTTGCATGACTTATACACGTGGTTGTCAGTAAACACAAACCGGGTGCTGAAACTGCTGGGGATGGGATGGGAGGAAGGAGTTCGGAAGCAGGAGAATTAGTCTCTCTCGGGCTCTAAGGAGGAAATGGGAGATGCTTCAGTTGAACTCCCATAACACCCTCTGGGTAGATTTAAAAATATGCTGTAGCCACAGTTATAGGAGGTTCAACCTGCGCTCCCTTCCCGGGGGCCCCACTGTTGGCCTGAGGTATCTGGAAACTCATTGTGGATATTGGGGCTTACAGAGCGAATAGGCTAAACAAGAAGCCAAGGGTCAGCTTCACACTTTCACCCTTCTTAGTGAACAAATGTCTCACCCTGACGTGTGTTCAGTACCAAAGCAACTGCCCCTTAAAACCTTAGGCTATAGAGACAAACGGAAATGCCCAATTTTTCTCTCTGAAAACCAATTAACTGGAAAGGGGCTTTTAGCTGTAAAGTTTACCTTCTAAAGGGAGTGCTCCCAAGGGAAGTGGGGTTCTCCTCACTCACTCCCAGAAGGGATGAAATGAGGTTTTGAGGCAACCTGAGACTACACATTGCTAAACCCTCATAAACCTGCTATCAGTGATGGCTACCCAAGCCTTCGGCCCTCTTCACTTCCAAGCAGCATCAGGAGACACCAAGGCCGAGTGGTGAGGAACAAAGCCGATGCCTGAGCTGCCTCGTCAAGCCCTCCAAAATCAGAGCACCCAGGAGTGCTTTCCAGCCATGGGCCCACCATGCTCACGAATACTACACACGGAGGCCATGGCATCCTCTCCCGCTGTTACTGCTACTTCCTCTCAGACATGCTGCTAGAATCTTCCTTCAAGGGCTGCCAGGCTCTCTGACAACTAAAGCACACTTAATGCCGCTGTCTCCTGCTGCTTCTACAGGAAAAAAGCAGGTAAGTGCCCACAACCATTCTGGCCAGTTCCTGGACCATCCTGACATTGGTTTCTCGAAGAAAAAAAGCGAATGCAGCAAAATCCTTGCTCATCATGTTTAGGGAATGACATTGTTAATCTCCTCCTCCAGTATAAAATCTAACTTCCTTTGTAAATGTTCATCTATGGTTGAATTTATTGATCAGCTATAACTAAGGTAAACGATTATGGGAAAAATATTATCTACTTCTGAAGACAGGAAAAAGTTTAAATTTAAAGTTTGATTTATATATATCCTGCCTAAAAATAGTTACTGTGGCTTCAGAGTGAATTTAATCAGAATTTATGTGTTTCCTCATTATGTTTTATGTTAGGAACACTCACTGAAACCTATCATTAACCATGACATAACTGCATGTCCCCAATCACACATAACCTTACAGCTTTTAAGTTCACGTTGAAGAAAAGTCTTTATTCTTCCCCATAATTGCTCAAATTCAATAGCTTTTTTCAATTATTATATTTTAAGGACACTGGCTCTCCTCTCTTTTCCTGTGGCACATTCTCCAGTCCCTGTGCCCACCATGGCTATGAACTAAGAAAAAAAAATTGGTCAAAGATATAAGTTTCTTTTGAGTAAGTAGCTATAAACGTTATGTAGTATGGAAGGCCAAGAGTTAAACTCAGAGTTAAGTAAAGGTTAAAGTGGCCCTGCTGTGGAAGTCATAACAACTTGACTTCAAATCATTTGGCAAAGCTAAAGAAAGGTGTTTGACAAGAATCTGACAAAAGGAAAGAGGTAATAACAGCTAACTAGGGTCAGGAGCCTGGAAGTGGGAAATGGAGATTTTCGCCATGACAAAGGGGCCATGCCATGCAACACTTTTTTTAAAAAAATCTATGTTTAATGTTTATCTATGCAAACCTCAGAATTTGTCAGTGTGTCCAAGTAAGAGGAGTCCCTCCTCTTGCCCAAAGCAAATCTTTCACCCCTACCCTGAATCCTGCCCCTCCCTCTTTCTCAAGAAACTCATCTGTGGACATCTAGACTGTGGTTTTACATCCTCCTTCCTAGAGGGAGGGTTGTCTCCCATCTTTAAAGGTAAAAAATAAACACGACACAACCCTCATTGGACTCCATTCTCCTCCAGTTCTCTTCTCCTTCCCTTATGTGAGTACAGACTTGCCTTCCTCACCTCCCCCTCGGGCCACATCCCTCCAATCTGACTCCACTCACTCCTTGCTCTCACCACGGCCTCCAAGTGCTGCCGTTTCCAGATCCAATCACTCTTTCTCCTCCTGATCCCACTGTAACTTCGTCATAGCATCTATCCTTTCACTCATTGTTTAAATACTCCCTTGACTTCTGTGATGTAAGACTATTCCTCATGACTTGTTCCCTCTCAATCTCCCCTGTGGGGTTTTTTGTCCATCGATTTATTTTCTTATTTCCACATGTAATTCTCAAACTTCCCAGGGTCAAAAGGCAACCTCTAAGGAAACCAGTCTGTCATCCCAGGCAGATTGGGGAGCCCATCCCAATACATTGAGAAAGATCCCTCAGCTGAGTCACAGGGCTTGATCCGTGCCCCCTGATCCTGACGGGACACACAGAGTCCTGGTCTCACTATAACAGATGACATTCCAAGCACACGCCCTCCAGGATCCAAGTGACACAGTTCCTATCTCCTCCTCTACCCTCTCAGTGCCTCATCCCCCACCAAGGCTGAGGCTAACATCTGCCCTCACTTCATACACACTCTGGACAAAATAGAAAAAGCTACCTAAAAGCACTAGAGAGTAACCAAAACAGGCAGATTCTGGAGGCGGCCAACAGATGGAAGAAGAAAATGGCAGTCTGACAGCTAAAAGGCAAGTCTTTCTTGATTATATTTTCTTGACCAAACAACCAGAGGATCAACTTGGAGGCAACCACAGGCGCTGGAAAATGCAGAAGGAATCTCAGAAAGGAGAAAGCCAAAGACAGGAAGCCCCAAATTCTATACATAAACTGGGCTCAAATCTCTGCTTGACCTTGCACAAGCAGGCAGACTTCAAGCAACCGTGCTACAGATAAAGAACTACACTGAGATGTGACCTGCCAACCAAGACACGGAGTTTGCATTCTGAGCCTGTCCGAAAAAAAAAAAAAAATGTTCTTTGTAAGAATGTAAAAAATATCTTGAGAGGCTACAACTTATTTCATTCACAATGTACAAAATCAATCCAAAATTACTTGACATACATAACATGTATATAGAAAAATCTGACCCATGCTCAAAAAAATAAAAATTAAAAGGCAATTATGGAGACCAACCCCCAAGCAGACTCAGATGTTGGAATTAGCAGGCATGATTTTAAAGCCAATATTTTAACCATGCTCAAAGAGAAAAAGCAAAATAAGGTCATAATGAATTAAAGGATAGGAAATCACAGAAGAAAAATAGAAACAACATGTTAATAAAAATAACCAAATGTAAATTCTAAAACTGAAAAATACAAGATGCAGAACAAAACATTCTCTAGATGAGCTTAATAGCAGAGTAAAGATGCAGGAGGAAAAACTTGGTGAACGTGAAACTAGATTTAACAGAAACCATCCAATCTGAAAAAGAAAGAGGGGGCAAAAAGATTGGGAGAAAGAAATAGAGCATCGGGGACCGAAAAAGATACTTGAGGAAATAATGGCCACAATGTTTGCAAATTTAATCAAAGACAATTCAAAGGCTCTGAAACCGCGTAGGCAAATCCAGAGCTGAGCACTGTATCTGTATGTCTTCATCAGTTCTCAGGCCCAGTCTGTGGAGGTAAGTAAGCATATCCCCAGTGGTACAGCTCTGAGTAGGGAGTTGAGTATGCAATTTGAACAAAAAATGTGTAGAATTCAATGGGTGGGGCAAGACTCAAGACTGCTACCAGCTTTCTTGCTTCTTTCCTGGCTTTTGGAGGATGCCCAATGCACTTTCTCTCTTAGCTCTTCCCTCCCTTACTCTCCTCAATTTACCAAGTAGGCTCATCAAAAATGAGTCTTTGCTACCAACTCCCTGCCCTCTGACTTTTAGCCAAACCCATCAAGTCTAAACCCAATTCTGCCTCCCCCCGCTGTGCCTCCCTCCCACTCTACCCACAGTCCTGCTTTCTGTAGGATAACACGTCTAACACCACCGAAGACTCACCTCTGTCTTCAGAGGCTATTCATTCTGCCCATCTTTAGGGAGCTGGCTTAGCCCTCAGAAATAAATGTCCCAAATTGGGGCCCAAGTGTTTTACACGGTGACATATCTAAGGGGAAATGAGGCTTGAAGTGCAAACCTCTTGTTTATAAATTGATCTCGGGCCTATCTGAACTAAAGGCAGATCCTATCCTAGAGAATTACCAAGAGCTGCAAGAAACAGTTTCACACCAAGAAGGGCTGGAAATCGCAAGCATTCCCCTCATGGCACCTGCTGTAAATCCCCAAGATTTATGGTCAGTAAGAGTTATGTGCAGCTGTAATCATGCCTCATGCTGGGATGATAACCTTTCCAGAAACCAGGTGTTTTTTGTGTCTGGGCTTAATCACCAAACGCAGCTAAGCCCTGGGCTACATGATTTTTTCATTCAGCAGGTGGGAGCCCCCGTCCAACCTCAGAAACCAAGCAGAGTCAAAGTTTAGATAAAGAAGTGGGTGGGATGTTCCAGTAATGAGTCCTAAGAGCAGAAGGAGGACAATCTGTGCACACACAGGGGTGTGCAGACAGGGGGCCGACCCATCCTTTCCCCTAGAAGCCCCTAGTGGAACACTCCAATAGAGGCTTTCTCTACTTTTCCTGACAGCAGCAGAATTTGTTCTCAGTCTATGAAAACTAGTGGCCAGCACGGCAGGCACAGGGTTGAGAAATAATAAAATTGAGGGTAGGAGGGAGAGAATAGACATCTTCTGGTCGTTTCCTCCTTTCGTATTTTCCTAGAAAATAGAGAAGAGAGACCCATGTCTGCTCTTTTTCTTCCTCATGGGCCACTTTGATTCTGCCAGTTTTTCTTTTTAATGGTCTTTTTGATCATTAACAGCTTATTTTGGAAATGCTTTCAGTATCTGCATTCTTCCACTTTAGCCACATCTTGATGTAAATATTTATTGTTACTCTGGCTCTGCCAGAAGCAGAGGGGCCTTCTGGGTGATATGTTTATTGTTGCAAGTGACACAAAGCAAGGATAATTTAGGACGAGTCAGAGGGTAGGTTTTTGTTTTGCAAGCACCATAGAGGAGTGGGGGTATGTGGGGTTGTATATGGGCTTGTAGAGCTTGGTGATGGGGCAGAGCTCCCACCCGAGCTGAGGGTTTGTCCTTATTCTCCTAAGCTTGTGGGCAACTAACAAAGAGCATCCCCTGACATTCAACCCTCAAAGCATCCTTTTCTAGACTTCTAGGACAGGAGATAGAATATCTGAAAGTCAACTGTACAACTCACATTGTGCTCTTGATTTCCTGTAAATTGGGTAGGAGGCTGAACATAATGTCTGCAAACCATCCCTCATCACCTCTCTCATCCTTTTCTACCAATTACATGTCTCTTATCCATCCTTTTCCTGGGACTCTTCATTGATGTTGACCAGGGTTTTTTAAAACAAAAGCCGTGCTCAGGAATGGTCCACATCTCTCACTGTGGTCTGTAGACTCTCAGAGACCAAAGATGCTGTTTTCTTGGCAAAATGAAGCCCCAACTTTAGGGTTCATAAATGTTTAATAAATCATAGGTTGAAAAAATGATTACATAAGTTACAATTTTTTAATACATCAGGAACCAGAAACATCATGCTTTAAACTAAATCATTTAAGATACATGCTTAGAATAAAAGTGACCTGATTTGAATCAAGCATCAGACAACGCCCTCGACTCCCCCTCATTCTCTAACTGCCCCTGCCCAGAGGTCTCCACCAACCTGAGGACTCCTTTGGCCTTATTTATCCATCTGTGGGTCCTCCTGCCCCCATAACCCAGACAGGGACTACCTGTGGATCTAGAACAGGTGTCCTCAAACTACGCCCCACAGGCCACATGCGGGGCGCCTAGCACATTTATCCGGTCCTCTGGGTGTTTTTGCCACCGCTGCCTGTCCTGCTTAGCAGCCGACTCGTCCTGGGCCCACAGTGTGCACTCTCCAACGGTCTGACAGACAGTGAACTGGCCCCCTGTTTAAAAAGTTTGAGGACCCCTGATCTAGAAGATAGCAGCTTTTAGTCAATAGAAGTACCTACAACCCACAACCTCATGAGCAGATGCTTCTAGCCCTATCCCAGGGAAAACCTGGAGGCAGAATGAGTTACAGCTGTTCTGATTCATCTAAGCCATCTGGGACCTTTACTAGCACAAAATGATGAGGCAAATGGGCAGTAACAGGAAGAGAAGTCACCAGGTCTTGAGCACCCATAATGTGCAAGCACTGTGCTGGCACAATTAACACATACTATCATCTCTACCTCACAGCAATCCTGCCCTTCGGAGGAGGAATGGAGAAGGCAGACAACACATCAATCTTTCGGGTCTCACCTGGGGACAAAATTGTACCATCTGAGACTCTGCCCAATCACACCAAAACATGTTTCTACTCTACTGGATCTCCAGTCACCGGTCACTACCTGGAGATCACTAACCTAATTGTCAATAGAAGATTCTGCTAGAGCCTGAGCCTTACAACATGTGGAATAACCCTAAGACTAAGAATCTTCCTCCATGACCTCAATACAGACACATACACTAATGTAGCAGACTTGCCATATAATTGTGCAGCTCAAGAATTGATCTTAGGGGAAGGAATACGTGCCCAGCCCAGAGCAGCATAAGAGTCATACATTCCGGCTTAGGTTTACCTAACAAACAGGGTTGCTGCTTGAAGGCATAACAAAGAGTTTGAGCTTCTGCACGTAAGCGAATGTTGCCCAGCCCCACAGCCCTGGGGTCTGGAGGCCACTTGATAAACACCTTGCCCTTATGGGGTACCGCCTGAGCTCATGGGATGGCTGTTTAGCCGATGACAGGTAATCCCCTCATGCAGAGGGGGGTCAACCTAAGACAGGCACAGTCGTGGGGGGCCAGGCTGGAAGGAATGGGAACAAAGTTCCCCTTTTGTGGCTGCATTGCTTGTCTGTGCTTATCTCAAACTCTGGCTTATGGCCTTAGGCTTAAGCAACCCATTAAGACCCCAGTCATGGGACTTCTGTGTCCTTAGGCTACGTGTTCCGGAATCTATGGCCATTGTTGCAATGCCTGGGTGGTCACATATAAGGAAGTAACTTTGATTTTTTGACTATAAGAATAAAGTGACTGGGGCATTCGGCGCTGCAGTCTTGTACCGTCTTTATGTGTGTCAGTGTCTTTCTTTGTCTGTCTCTTTGTGTTATATGTCCATCCCCCGTCCTGCAAAGGGGCCATATCACACTAAGCCATGTGGCCCAGGCTCTGCACAGACCTAGATCAAAAAAATCTTAGTTTGGAAATCAAGAGTAATTGAAAAAGAAATTGAAAAGGAAATATACTCTTGTTTTTTTGTTTGTTTGGTTGGGGGTTTTTTTGAGACAAAGTCTTGCTCTGTTACCTGGGCTTGAGTGCAGTAGCATCAGCATAGCTCACTGCAACCTCAAACTCCTGGGCTCCTGCCTCAGCCTCCCGAGTAGCTGGAACTATGAGTCTGTGCTACCACACCTGGCTAATTTTTCTGTTTGTAGTAGAGACAGGGTCTCACTCTTGCTTAGGCTGATCTGGAACTCCTAGCCTCAAGTCATCCTCCCCCTCAGCCTTCCAGAGTGCTAGGATTATAGGCGTGAGCCACCACACCCAGCCACTTTGTTCATATTTCTTAAAGAACATTTAGGAGAACTCCAATTCAAAATCTACAGCATAATTTCCAAAAGGGCTCATTTTTTCCCCTATTATCAAGTTCTCTTTCACCACCAGCATCACCCAAGCTGATCTGGATCCTCTCATGTGACGAAGCCCAAAACTCCTTTGTCAGCAGCAGCCCCCCTGTTTTTTCCATCCCTTTATTACTTTACTTATCCCTCCAACCTTTATTATTTAATATAGAGATCAGTTTAGCCTTCCCCTGCACCTAACCCCAGTAAGCAAGAATACTTTTTAAGGGAGAGTGTGGGGAAAAATAGAGCAGGCTGATAGATGCAGGGGTTTTTTTCAGAGATACAGTACATTAGCATTAAGGCAGTCATTCCATATGTCAGTACTGCACATTAATGCATCAATACTGCACATTGCATTGATATTGTACATTAGTACTGTACATTGCTACTGTAGTGTTATACTTGCATACATTGATGTTATTTGTCCTCACCTTGCTGTGGTCAGACCTTCCATTGGTATGGACCCTTTCCGGTACTCCATCCTGGGCTTGAAGGACTCTCTGGGCAGGTAAGAGTGATAGACAGGGTAGTTCTCGGTGTATTCGGAGAGTAGACATGGTTTCTCTGTTTTATCATAAATCTTGGTAGGGAGATGTGGACAGTGATGCCGCCTATAAAAGAAACATGGAGTTAGGTTGGTTACCTTCTTGGGAGGAATACATCCATTTTGATAAGGATACCTCCTCCAAATGTGACCCAGACTATAGTAATAAAACCATATGACTGCTGGCATTGAAAACCAGAATTTAACCCTTCTTTTTTTTTCAAGTAATCCATGTGAAGTAGCCAGAATTTAGAAGATGGTTAATCAAAATTCCTTTGGTTATAATATTACACACAAGCATGGCTGGCGCTCAGCTGTTACACATGCCACGCTACTTTTTGAAAACACTGGAATACTTCCATACCATGATAGAAAGTGGCTGTGGTCCCCGAGCTGAGTGCCACCCAGCTGCCCCACACCCTCCCACCCACCCAGTAAATAAGGGCTTACTACTGACCTAACAGGGTGCTCCAAGCCTCTGCTCTGGGGCCAGGTCAATGTCATTTCTAACTGGCCAGTTAGAAAAGACCAATTCAGAATGTCAGCACTGCACACACGTGGCACCACACAAAGCAAAACCACCTCAGTTCTGAGTCCACTAAACACCATGTGAAACCATCTTCACATGGAAAGTTTCATTCGTTTATTCTTTCAGGTCTCACCTAAATTGCTACATCCTTAGACTTTCCCTGATCATCTTATACCTAAAATATACCCCACCAACTCCTGCCCTCTCCTCGCCCCTCTTCTCTGCACACACACACATTTCCATTATCCTGTGTGTGCCTTTCTCATCACTTACTGTTATCTGTAATCGGCATGTCTAGTGAGTTTATGTCTGTCTCATCTGAAAAGCTCAGGACCTTTTCAATCTTGTTCACTGCTACACCTCTCGTACCTCACATCCTGCCTGGCACGTCGTACACACTTAGTGAACATTTACTGAATGAATGACTGAATATACAATTGAGTGATTGAGTAAACTTTATGCCTTGTTATGAATGGACCAGATGAGAGAGAATATTTGAAATTATAATTTATAGTAAGCTTTTCCATTTTACATGCATGGAAATAAATGAACATTATTCTGCTTACAGCTGGACGGAGAGGAGCTGTTGGAGCTGTCAAGAACTAAGTACACAAAAAATAAAAAAAATTAAAAAAAGAACTAAGTACGTAGTGTACCAATTACTTGTGTGCCCACAGACAATCCTTACAAACCATTCAGGATGCCTCTTGTCATCAGCCACCAGCACGCATGCACAAACTCCATGTTAGGGATTTCCCAATTAGTTATATCAGGGAATGGCATAGAATTGCTTTCACACTGGACTGATTTTAATCACAGAAACTAAAATACAGTACTCTGGGGCAGCACACAGGGAACGGCAGAGAAAATGAGAGAGAGAGAGAGAGACACTAGGAACTCATCACCACTGTAACATAAAGCTATTTTCCAGGCAATGATCAGCAAGCTGTTCCTATTGTTCTTAAGTTCAACCTTTACATAAACATTGCTACCCCCACTGCTGTTACTATTAACATATACCTCTCTCCAACCCCACAACCCCTCAGAGAAAATTACCAATGCCTATATCGATCATATAGCTATATCTGCATATTAAGAGGTACCTTCAGAGATATTTATTCCTATTTATTTTCTTCTCATTTCTAGATTGGTGTATCAGAAAATCCTTAAGAGGGTATAAAATCATCTCATTTACTGTTTATTTTTATTATAGAAGTAGTATTGATCCATACTATAGTTTAAATGTTCCTTATTTATAAGGAAATTTTCCATAAATATGCTGTCCTTATACACAGATATCTAAATTTCACAGTGTTAAATATAAAAGTTTAATTGTTTTCTTTTTCAAAATGCACATTGGTGGCATTTAATGTACAAAGCTATTTGTACATTGACTGTATGTTTTATAAACATTTAATAAACTGTCTCTTGTTGGTACATAAGTTGAATGCTTTAAAACATCCTCTGTCCACTAAAGAGATAAATTGTTGTGTCTGCATAACAAAATAACCACCTCCCACAGCATATAAATGTTAGATATTACCATTTCTATGCTCACAGTCTGTCCAATTATCTGAGATTTCAATCTGAGCCAACCGATACCCTATCATTTTAGGATTCCTACAAACCTCAAATCAAAAGCCAAGAAGCACTGTCTACCAAAAATACCTCTGCGTATATATATTTTATTCACCCACACTCTTTGAGAGAAAAGTCAAGACTTTACTAAGGATAAGATTCAGACATTTACAATAAAATGGACTCCATAGACATAGCAATATTTTCCCTCTCCAGTGCCCCTGTTTTTTAAGCCAGTAAAACTTTGTTTTTATATAATCCCTTTTCCATATCCTTACTTTTTTAAAAACTGTAACACACTGTAAGGATTTATTCCAAAAGAAAAATAAATTTAATGGCAAAATACTGCAATGTGATCAGTACCATGAGAGGGGATTTCAGTACAGCAACAAGCTTCCATCCAGACACTCAAGTTCCATTAAATGGAATTATATCAATATATATTTATAGGGAAGACTTTAACTTATTGTTAGTTAACTGAAACCTTGTCTTGATTTGAAGACCAAAAAAAACTCTTATCCAAACTAAATGTTTCATTGCCTGAGTTTGTTCATGGGGTTGCCTTTCCCCACCTGTACCCACATACACCCCAAATACCCCTTTCGAGATACCTAGCACTGTCTCTCCTCCATGTTGGTCTGCCTGCTCCTTCATTAACCAGGAGTTCCTCATGGATAAAGACCAAGTCTTACATCTCTGTGTACTGGAAGCTAGTCCAATGTCTAATATATTTATTTAATAGATGGACAGACAGTGGACAGTATATAGGAAGATGAATTGCTGATAGAAAGATATTTACAAGTCATCAGGAAAAGGGAAATGACTGATTTGTTCTAACATTAGTAGAGCCAAAAGGAAAAAGACCCAGAGTCAGTTTTTATGGAACCAAGTGTCTACGTTAGTTTGTGGAATCTCCTTGCTTGGGGTATTTAAAAGTAGGCTTGTTGGCCATGAACCAAAGAACTAAGACCTCTCCAAGATCTGTGATACCTGTAACATTTTAACAGCTGCTTTGGCCACCTTGTTCAGGTGCACACTCAAACAAGCCCGGATGGTGCCAATAGTCAGGGAAGGAAAAGAAGAGGGAGGTTTCTTTCATCTAGCAGAACTCTCTAAAGTCCTCCTCTCCAGAATTTATGACCCCAGAGGTAAAAGGAAATACTGACTTTCTCTGATACTTCATAAAGGGAGTAGTAGAGACCTTTAATGGAACCCAGAAAAAGTTAATAGTTGATTCTGAGCATTGACTCCAAGCTAGAATCATAGAATTTTAAAATTCAAAGGGGCCATGGAAAATATCTGATCCAATGTCTCCATCATGCAGATGAAAAATCTGAAGCTCAGAATGATGTATATGACCTAGCCATGGATATAGCTTAATGACCAGGTATGTCTCCTGACATGCAGGTAGCTGAAGCCATTTATGACTCAGGCAACCCTAGGATGGAGGGATATAAGTTTAAGGATGTAACAGGTACCTCTCTAGAAAAATGCCATCTAAGAGAAATAGAATGCAAGCCATGAATGAGAATCATATATGTCATTTTAAATTTTCTAGTAGCCACATTAAAAAGGTAAAAAAATAAAAAAGCCAGGCATGGTGGTATGCACCTATAGTCCCAGATGCTCAGGAGTCTGAGGTGGGAGGTTCGCTTGAGCCCAGGAGTTCAAGGCTGTAATGCACTATGATCATGCCTATGAATAGCCACTATACTCCAGCCTGGGCAACATAGAAAAACCCATCTTTAAAAAAATAAATAAAAAATAAAAATATATAAAAAGGTAAAAAGAAACAGGTGAAATTTTAATAACATTTTATTTAACCCAATATATCTAACATATTACTTCAACATGTAATCAGTATAAAAATTAATGAGACGTTTTACTTTCTCACTACACTTCAAAATCCAATGTGCAAAATCCAGTTGTGAATTTACAGCACATCAGTTCAGACTAGCCATATTTCAAGTTCTCAACAGCCACATGTGATAGTAGCTTCCCTACTGGAAGTGCAGGTCTAGAATTTGAAGGTACAGATAAAAGAACTGCAAGCACTTGGGTACTGGAAGTTTTCTCTAAAAGTGTAGGAAAGGCAAAGATGCTAAGAAATATTTTTGTTGACTGAAAGGGTATTTGTCTCTGTCTTGAACTGACCTGCCTTCATGTGAAATAATCAGAGGCTTTAAAGACAAAAAATTAAGGCATTTTCCACAACTCGCCTCAATCTATGGCACCAAGCTTCAGTTTTACAAACCAGTAACACTCTCTGCAGCTGCTTTCTTGCCACTCCCACTTTTCCAAAATGCTTCCCTTTCTTCAAGGCCCACTTTGAAGGCCACCAGTACTACCCCCATCTCCCCACTAAGCTGTGCCAATCCCACTACACACCATTACTGGCTGTGCACAGAGAGTGCATGGGGTTGTGTCCCTACCTCTTTCAGGCCCCTGCCTTGCACAGTCCTCTACTTATAAACTTTCACATTAAGAATTTTTACAGTTGCAAACAAAGCTGTGCATCAAAACATAAGCATGGTTGTTCCTCTTGCCACCAAATGGCAACATGAAGAGTAGCTGGAATAACACAACTTTGGGCTTTCAAACAAATGAACTTCCAATGGTCTTTTAGAACCCACACTGTTCATAAGGAGGGATATCCAGCACCTGTGGATACTGATGACTTGTCTGGCCTCCACTTCTTTGGATGTCCAGGAGACTTTGGAGTCCCCTGCAAAGCCTAGCCTGGTGTGGGCAGTGACAAGGTTTCTCCTTCACTTAGGGAGGCACATAGTGGAAACGGACTCCAGAGGCAGATCTGGTTTCCAGTCCTAGCTCTTCCACTGACTACTTGTGTAATGTTCAGAACTTCAGTTTCTCCTTGTTAATATGTGAACAACAACTTCTGCTTAGTATGATTATATAGATTAAATCAGGTACTGGAGGTAAAATGCCTGGCCCAGTCCAAGGCAAGCACTCTGTAATTAATAGGCTACATTTATGGAGCAATTACTATGCACCACTTGGGCTTAGAGTTTTATATGTTATCCCATCTAATCCTCACAGCAATGCTATGAGAGCAGCACCATTATCATTACCATTTTACAAACATGAAAACCGATGCTGAGGAGATGTTATCTTGCTCAAGGTCAAGTAGCCAGAAGGTGATGAAAACAAGACTAGAACCCCAGGTCTGCCTCATTTCAAAGCCTATGCTCTTAATCACAGCCATATACTATGTGGCTTAATGGGATGTTAGCCTATACCAAATACCTGTTTCCTTGCTGCTCTGATAAACCTAAGGGCAGCTGATTAATAGGCAGATCTTTCACCTGCCCCTTCCAAGTTCCCTGGGCTACACTCAGTCTTCCAAGACAGGACATTCTCTCCTTTCCCACTGACACTGAAAATATCCCAATACAGACCAACAAACAGATATAATTCCAACTATTCTTTAGGAGGTCAAACTGTCACTCTTTGCTGTTATGATCTTATATCTATTATAGAAAACCTCAAAGATTCCACCAAGAGACTCCTGGAATTGATAAATGAAATTCAGCAAAGTCTCAAGCTACAAAATGAATATACACAAATCAGTAGCATTCCTATATGCCAACAACAGTCAAGCTGAGAATGACATCAAAGACTCAATACCTTTCACAACAGTTACAAAGAAAATAAAATATCTAGGAATATATTTAACCAAGGAGGTGAAAGATTTCTACAAAGAGAACTATGAATCACTGAGGAAGGAAATTGCAGATGATGTAAACAAATGGAAAAACATGTGATGCTTATGGATGGGCAGAATCAACATTGTTAAAATGTCCATACTACCCAAAGTGATTTACAGATTCAATGCAATCCCCATCAAAATACCAACATCATTTTTCACAGATCTAGAAAAAATAATTCTATGCTTAGTTTGGAACCAGAAAAGAGTCCAAATAGCCAAAGCAATCTTAAGCAAAAGGAACAAGTCTAAAAACATCACTTTACCATACTTTAAGTTATGCTGCAAGGCTATAGTAACCAAAACGGTGTGGTACTGGCACAAAAATAGAGACACAGACCAATGAAACAGATCAGAGAAAGCAGATATAAACCCATGCCCATCCACATATTGCCATCTGATCTTTGACAAAGTAGACAGTAATATACACTGGGGAAAAGAAGCACCATTCAATAAATGGTGCTGGGAAGATTGGATAGCCACATGTAGAAGACTGAAACAGGATCCATCTCTTTCACCACTCACAAAAATTAATTCAAGATGGATAACAGATTTAAATCTAAGACATGAAACCATAAGAATTCTGGAAGAAAATGTCAGAAAAACTCTTCCAGATATCAGCTTAGGCAAAGAATTTATTTATGAAGAAGACCCCAAGGGCAATCACAGCAACAACAAAGATAATTAAATGGGACTTGATTAAATTTAAAAACTTCTGCATGGCCAAGTAAACAATCAATAGAGCAAATAGATAACCTACAGAATAGGAGAATCACATGCTATACATCTGATAAAGGGCTAATCACCACAATCTACAAAGGACTCAAGCAAATCAGCAAGAAAAAAAAATCAAACAACCCCATTAAAAAGTGGGCAAAAGACATGAACAGAAGCTTTTCAAAAGAAGATAGACTAATGACATATGAACATATGAAATAAACATATGAAAAATATGCTCAATGTCACTAATTATCAGAGAAACGCAAATCAAAACCACAATGAGATCTCACCTAATACCAAGTGAGAATGGCTTTTATCAAAAAGTCCCAAAACCATAGATGCTGGTGCACTGGTCCTGTGCCTGAAAAAAAGAAAAGGAAAAGAAAAGAACAAACAATAGATGCTGGCATGGATGCAGAGAAAAGGAACACTTATACACTGTTGGTTGGACTGCAAACTAGTGCAACCTCTACGGAAAATAGTATTGAGATCTAAAAGTAGACATACCATTTGATCCAGCAATCCCACTACTGTGTATTTACCCAAAGGAAAAAAAGACATTTTATAAAAAAAACACTTGCACTAGAATGTTCATTATAGCACAATTCACAATCACAAAGATGTGGAATCAACCCAAGCACCCATCAATTCATGAGTGAATAAATAAAATGTGATATACGTGTATCATGGAGTATTACTCAGCCATAAAAAATGAATTAATACCTTTTGCAGGCCAGGCAGTGGCTCACGCCTGTAATCTTAGCACTCTGGGAGGCCAAGGCGGGAGGACTGCTTGTGCTCAGGAGTTCGAGACCAGCCTGAGCAAGAGTGAGACCCCATCTCTACT
>VBSM01003204.1:40349830-40367397 GCA_008086735.1 Cheirogaleus medius | reverse complement strand
TATGGCAAGAATGGAAAAACAAACACCACATGTACTCACTATTAAATTGGAACTGACCGATCAGCACTCATGTGCACAGATGGAAGTAAAACTCAGTGGAAATCATGCAGGTGGGAGGAGGGTACAATGTCCACTATCTGGGTGAGGGGCACACTTATAACTTTGACAAGCAGTACAAAAGTGATCCATGTAACCATTTATAAATGTGTTATTTGTACCCCTGTAATATTCTAAAATTAAAAAACGATAACTCAGAATTTTCTTAGCTTCTTAAATAAGACAGTGTCATTAATAAAGTAAAAACAGTGACAATCAGGAAAACAAAGAATATGAAATGCTAGATCTAACAGGACCCTAGAGATCAGCCAACCCTACCGCTCATACAGATGGGGACGCTGAGGGCCAAAAGACGCTGAGTCACCGTCCAAGGTCACACAGCTGGTCAGCAGCAGCCTTCACCCCGGGGCCCATATTACCTCCCACATAATTGACTTCCATGTACAATTCAATTTCAAAACCAAAGTTCAGACTCTTAAAGGATTTGCAGCCCATTTTTCCTTTTTCCCAGGGGTTGAGAGCTTGTGACCTGTCACAGCTGCTGTGCAAGGGAGGAGAACAGTGCAAAAAATGCATTCTTAGGCTAAGAGAGAAGGTAGTGAGCATCACCAAACCTTAAGTCATAAAAGTCATCCTTCCATTCCGATAGTTTAGAAACATTCTAGAGTGCCTGGAATAGCAAAAACTGAGGTGCTAGGGGCAGGGCCTTCTCAGAGGAGGACCCACGTCCCTGGAATCGTGTTCTCCTTTAATAGTCCCACACCCCAGTTAGCTGATGCTTCTCCTGAAGTGCATGTGTATTTAAAACGTTTAAAGTATTTGCTAAAATTTGTTCTCTTGTATTTATAATATACCCAGAGGCCAAGGGACAAGTAAAAATGCTTTTATGAAATGAGGTCATTGTGAACATAGATAGATACACTTTGTGAAAATCTTGAGACAAGACACCTCACACTCCCTCCCTACATCTTTAAAGGATCAGAAGAGTGTGACAAGTCTGAATGATGTCCCAGCCCTGGGTAGAGTGGCATCTGGTTGGTGGTGCCCATCTCATATCAGCCAGGAACAAAGCAACCTCTTGTTTATCCCGGCTAGGCTTTTGGTCTGTGCCTATGCCTGGTTCATGCCTTGGTCACATGAAAAAGAAAAAAAATGTCTGAATGAATCCAGTTTATACCCTGCCCATTTTGCTAGTGAAACAGGCAGGGATTATAAACAGGAACCCTTTGGTAGAGACTAATCCTTCAGGGGATCCCACCCCAGGCAACAGAAAGCAGGGTCAAACCCTTAAAAATAAGTCAGAGAAAAAGCAACTTTAGTGATTATCTGATGCAAACATAACAAATAGTTGCAAATGATATACCAGCTAGCAGTTGCTGCCTGGGACCATAGCGAAAAGATTCTGAGGCCACGCCAAGTTTAGTGGGCAAGACTACCTGGGTTGACTAGCCACATCGGCCAGGGGCCCTGGGTTAGGGCAGTGGGGTGGGTGAAAAAGATGAGGGATGGGAAGGGAAGGGAAGAGAATTCTGGTGGAAATGTCCATAGGCTTCTGAAAATGATGACTTGTAGGAATCACACATTTGGAAGACATCTGGAATGACAACGAAGCCATAAGAATGTGAAGTTGCCAAGAAGAGAAAAGAATAAAAACAAAATCTTGAAAAACTCATATTTGGAAAGGAGGAAAAGTAGTTTTAAGGAAAAGAAACTGACAAAAAGAGTAAGAAAATTCAGTATCACGGATGTCAAATAAAGAAAATATTTTTAAGTGTTCAATGGTTAAATGCCACAGGAAAATCAAAAGGCATGAGGGCAGAGAAAAAGGCGTCTCATTTGGTGGCTAAAAAGCAACTTCAGTAGAGTGGCGGGGGTGGGACCAAGGAATCAATGCTGCGGGAGAAGTGGAGGGAGAGACGAAAGACCACCATTCTGAAAAATACGGTGGCAAAAGCCATGAAAAAGGTAGAACAGGAGGTCAAGAAAAGAGAGGTCGGTAGAAGAACCAGGAGGTGCACAAGAAATGTTAACGTTGTGACGATTGCCACAGGGGAGTGGGTAGAAGTGAAGTCAGATCATCTTTGCAGGTAGAACAACAGATTTATAGATAGGAATTCTCTGATGAGCAAAAATGATTGACGGAGCAAGAGCGTGGACTGGCCAGGAGATCTGCTTAAAGAAGGGAGGGGGCCGAGGTTAAAGAGGCAATCGGGAGCATAAGGTTGATGGCCTCGACCCCGGGCACAAGGCATCCACGGAAAGTGGATGCGAACAGCTAGAAGAGAGGCTCAAGGTGCGCACAGGGTACTCTTGGGAGTGTGCTGAAGGAATGTTAAAAGAGAATGGCAGACTGGACTCCAGGAGAGGTGACACTAGGCCCAGCTGGCCCACTTCCAGCAGCAGTGTTCAGCAGCAATGTAAGGCTGAAGGACCAGGAGGTGGCAGGCAGATGAGAGGAGCTCCTTTGAGATGGGCAGCCGTGGGTCAGGCTGAGTGGGCAGGAGGGATGTCAGCCAAAGCCTCTGGTCCATTGGAGGAGCTGAGGGCCAGGACACAGCAACAGAGAACATGTTTGGGGGCTCCTGGGCCTCCTGGGTTCTCTCCGCCCCTTTCCCCTTGGCGATCAAGAGAGAGAAGAGTTCCTTCTCTGAAAAAATATTTAGAGACGCCTCTCCAACAAGGTACAATTGGTCAAAGCATCCCTAGGACACATGAGCAGGATTTTGGCAATGGCCCCACCAAGTCTTGGAGGGAGACACACAAAGAAACATGCCAGTCACCAGGGTAGCTGCCCTTTCCACCTCTTATAGATGCAACCCTCTGGGAGAAGAAAGGTGCCACCCAGGCTGTTCTAACTGTGCACATCTTTTCGTGAAGCCCTGGGAACACTCCGCCCGGAATCCTATTCCTGTCCATTCCTTTTTACTTCCTTCAGGTTTCAGCTCAAAAATCCCTCGTGCCAGGTCTTCCTGCATCCCCTGGCTAGGCCAAGTTCACTCTGCTGTTCCCCACATTCATTACATGCTTGTAGCTGCTACTCAGAGTCTGGCTTCCTGATGAGGCGGCCTTGCATACCACTGCCTCAGTGCATGGCATGTGATGGGCACTCAGTACAGGATTGCTGAAAGCATTCCAGAACAGGGCAAGCATCACAGACGTGTAGGTTTTGTCCATTGTGGCCTGACCGACGAGCATACTTGCAAACTGTTTGAAAAGAAAAGCCACTGGCTAGACTCCTATTTGTGTGTCCCTGTGCAGTGCTTTCCTACATGAAATTGGTTTAAAAACAAATCCCTGAACTTTAACCTTATCTCATATCTTACACACACATAATTTGAGCTAGATCACAAACCTAAGTGAGAGAGCTAGAGTTATAAAGCTTTTAGAAAACATAAGAGCATATTTTTATGTCTTAGGGGGAGGCAAAGATTTCTTAGACAGGTTGCAGAAAGTAATAACCATAAAGAAAGGAACTGGTAAATCAGACATTTGTCAAAGTCAGAAGCTTCCACTCATCAAAAGATATCAGTGAGAAAATAGATAAGCAAGCCACACATACAGAGGCAATATTTGCAAAACATGTATCTAGCAAAGGCCTGGTATCTTGGATATAGAAAGATCGTCTACAACTCTATAAAAAAAAGACAAAAAAGATAACTAGGCAACTACTTGAACAGACATATCACAAAGATATACAAACTGCCAATAAACATATACAAAAGTGCTTAACATCATTTGTCATCAGGGAAATGCAAATTTAAACCATAATGAGATCACACTATACACAGCCCAAAATAACTAATATGAAAAAGATTAACTAAACCTACTGTGGGCAGAGTATAGCAATTGGAATTCTCATACGTTGTTGGCAGCAATGTGAAATGGTATCACCATTTTCAAAAAAGTTACAGAGGTTTCTTACACGCTGGGCTACCTCCTAGCTCAGCTATTCCATTCCGGTATTTATCCAAAAGAAATAAAAAGCATACATTCACAAAAGAGTTGGACAAGACCATTTATAGGAGCTTATTCATATAACTAAAAACAGCTCAGGTGTCCATCAATAGGAAAATGGATAAACAAATTGTGATATAATTATTCAATAGAATACCACACTCAGTGATAAAAAGGAATGAACTATTTGCACACAGACAACAACATAGATTAATCTCAAGAACATTTTGCTGAGTGAAAGAAAAATTAATCAAAAGAGTATATATTTTATGATTGCATTTATATGAAAATCTGGAACAAAAGAAAGTGTTCTTTAGTGGGGGGAAAAATCAGATCAACGGATATCATTGGGAGAGAAGGGATTGACTAGTAAGGGGCATGCAGGAATTTTCCAGACTATTGGCAGTATTCTTTATCTTGATAGGGATTTGGGTTACATACATAGGCATAGGAGTTTGTCAAAATTCTGTAAATGCACTTGAACATTTGCACATTTGATTGCAAAGTTTACTTCAAAAGAAAAAAATAAATAACTATTGAACTCTAGTGAATGAAATGAATGTTCAACTATTTAGGACAGAAGTTTCCTGATCTCTGTGTTTTCCTTTGAAATACATTTTTTAAAAAGATGAATGAATAGATGGAGAGATGTGTCAATGTTAATGATAGAATCTAGGTAACAAATATACATCCATTTACTTTAAAATTCTTCAACTCTGTTGTATGCTTGAAATTTTTCATAATAAAATATTGGGCAGGAGGAAAACAGAACCCAAGAAAGTTTCTAAAAATCCCCAGATTTTTTTTTTACATGATCACAGCTTTATGGTTACATAAGAAAATGTCTACACTGCTAGAAATGCATAATGAAGCATGCAGGGGTGAAATGACATGATGGCTACATTGATGGATGAACCAAATGCGGGAAAATTGTAATCATTGTTGCTGCAGGGAGTTGGACACATGGGAGGTTGTCATTTTTTTGTAGATTTAATTTTTGTCCCTCTTTTTGTAGATTTAATTTTTTTCCCTAAATTAAGGAAATACAAAAACAGATCCCTAAGAGGAGGGGCCTACACAAAGTAAGTGTGTATCTGCTTAAGCAAGAGGTCCCTCGAGGCTAACAGGGCTTTAGTCCAACCACCTGGGACAGAGCAGGATCTTGATTTAAGCTGATGATAAGTGCAGAGCCAACAACCAAAAGACGCTTCCCTTCTCACACTCTGAAGTCTGTATCAGCTGTGCTAGGCTTGTTCCCACATGGCCTTTCTGTGTCCTCCAGCCAAAAAGCAGCAAGCTTGCATACTTCACTGGAGTTTCCCTCTCTTCTCAAGCAATCTCAGACCCTGTGAATTTCGGACGAAACCCGACAGCTGCTCTAAACAAATCTTTCCAACATTCTCTTCCAGGCATTGCAAAAAACAACCAAGGCCTCTTTAATCCCTATTTTAAAACATAAAATAGGGATTTGATCCACCATCTCACTCCTACCCAAGATCAGGTTACTTGTGTAGCACGCTGAGATCACTCCAATCACAGCATTGATTCCACAATATTAAAAAATGCTTATTTGTCACCCAAACTAGACTCCTTTGGCGGGAGAATGGGGTATCTTGTTCACTATTACATAAACAGCTAAGCACAATGCCTGGAACACCTACATGTTTAATAAGATATTTTTGGATGATGAACAATCTGTAAAACATTCAGTGTCTAGAGCTTTGCCATACAGTCTTATCTTATTCTTCCTGCAATCCTGAGAGCTAAACAGGGCAGAAATCATTAACCCCACCACTGCCACTAACATTCCAGGATGAAGAAGTGAGGCCAACAGGGTTAAAGACCTGCTTAATGTCAAAAAACAATCAGTGGTAAAATCAGAACTCATGTCTGTTTCGCTGACTCCTGAAGACACGCTCTTTTCATCACATCACAGTCTTTTCTGGTGAAAACTCGAATCCATCACTCAGAATAGGAGGACACTCCTCTACCCACAAGCACAGAACTTGGAGTTAAGAATTATGTGGCCTCTGCCTTCCTAAGCTTGTGAATGAATGACACCTAGTGAGCATGGATCTCACTTGGAAAGCAGGGAGAGTAAACAGCTGGATAAATGCCACTATCCATAAAACTCCAGATGTTTGGCTTGATGTGTCAACATGTTAAATGTCTCATATAATTAATTAAGGTAAAAAGATAACAGTTACGCTACACATCATGTTAACTTCCACCAACCAGCTGACATCAACCACTCAACATGTATCCATTTGTTTCATAATTTCTCCGTCTACACATCCCTTTCCTCATTTTGCATAAATAACAATGACGAGCTGTGCTTTCACTGCTCCTTTCTAGGGGATGTTCACGGACTGGCTAGGATTACCCTGAGCTGTCATCTTTGAGGTCAGATTACCCCCAAGCAGTAGTTCCTAAAAGACTCCTCCCTTCCCTCCTAGCTTCAAGTTTGGGGAAAGAACTATAAGCCCTGGTTGAGTCTATAAATACTGGCCGTGGGCTGCAATGATCACTGCCGCTGCTCCCAACCAAATCTATCTACAAGCACATGAGACACAGCCCTAGATTTCTGCTTTGAGTTTCAGCAGGTGAACTGGCGACAACTTGAGTGGGGCCAAAAGGTCCAAAGAGCAGGACTCCCACAACAGCCGCATTCCATCTCCCTCAGGAAAGTGTCCCAAAGTCCCGCGCCTGTCTCTGGGGTACAAGCATGCTTTTTATGACTGTGCACAGAGTTACCGAAAGTCCTAGAGTCCTCACGTGCCTTCTGGAGTACTGTTCTCAAGCAGCTTACCAGGCACTTCAGTGTTTATAGATGTCCCACTACCTTGAGCCCCAAAGTGGCTCCCCTTGGCTTTCTCCCACCTGTCTGGGACGCCCCAGCCCTCCTACCCACCCCGCACCTTCCCACCTGACTAGCCACGGGAAGGAGCACTTCTTTCCAGAACAGGGCCTTTCCACAGCAGCAGCAAGCGGCAGAGCAAGCTATGCAGACAGAAAGATGTAGATCTAGTAGCTGATGCCTAATTCAGACAGTGGGAGTTTTCTCCCCTGATGGGAAGCTACCAAACTCCAACATCATAAACTGAATATTCCCCATGCCCCATCACTGCTGGCTTCAATTCTTGAAACCTCCAGAATTCAACTGATAACCAAAATTTCAATAACTGTTATATCCTCTATCAAAAAAGATTTGCCAAAGATAATCTACATCTTTTTCTGCCTGCTTCTATGGAGCTTTTCAAAATTGGAGCCAAATCTCCTATAATGTCATTAAAGTGAAAGAAAGATAATTTAAACAATGAGTGAAATGATTTTAGAAAAATAGCCTTACTTCACTAAGTTTATTCCTATGAGTCCCATAAGTATTTTTAAACAAGCATTTGATTCTTAGGCACTGAAGTCAGTTATAAGACAACCCCTCACTCCAAAAAAAGTAAGAGGCTGGACTTCAAGTTTAATTATTACCACAGCTGAGCAGCTGGAATGAAATTACTTCCCTGTGCTGTGTGTTCATTAATTCAACATGTCAAAGTGGTCTCTGATTTCATTAATGATTTTTTTTCTCTATTTCTCCTCAGATGTTTAGCCCAAAGGGAAAATTTTTAAATCACCCCTTCCCAATTGTACTCTTTCAATATATTCTCTCTAGATATTAAAGTTTACTGATGGTGTAAAACCCACTCATTCAATAAACTATACCATTGTAAAATGTTAAAGGCAACCCAACCTCTCATCTCCAAACAAATATTCTGCTTTATATTGATTGACCAATAACCAATAACAAATGACCCAGGTTTTGCTTTTGTTATTTGACAAACGCACAAAGATTTCTGGCATAAAGAACCAAGTTGAAGCAATTCTACTTTTTTTTACTTTTTGGTTTATATGTTTTAGCTAAAATCAGAACTTGTTAAATCTCTTGGGCTTCTGGAAGAATGTGGAAGAATGCAGAGGATTTAAAGAGCATTTCTTACTGGACCTCCCAGATGCTGGCGAAGTTCAAGGGAACAGGAGGTGTTAGGAGAGAACAGGCAGATACATACACCGTGGGTGTTAATTCCATTTTTGATTTCTGGTAGAAGATAGCCTTCCTTTACAAAAAAATAAATAAATAAGATTCACAAAAATAAAAGTTTCAGCTCTCTATAATGTTTGCAAAATAACCCTCTTCTTTTTCTCATCTCAAATCATTGAAGAAACAAACAGCATACATTTCTATTAGACTCGCTGAAGACTATTTTCCATGGGGCCTTTGCTTTTTGTTCATAAATGTACAGAATTTGTACACCTTCAAACACGACAATGTGAATACTTGACATTTTATTGAACACTATGTACCAGGCACAGCTCTTAACTCTTGATTATCTCACTCTATAATAACCATTCTTAGACCTGAAGGCCTACAAAAGATTCAAAACCTGAGGTGGGGAGTCATGCTACATCAGCAGTCTAGGGCTGCGGAGAACCATCATGGAAACCAGCTCTGCCGCAAAAGGCGCAGAAGGGCATTTGTTCATTCATCATGGAGCCTCCCTCTCTGAGCCTCTAAGAAGCCTGAGGTATCCAGGGTAGACCTCTCCCAGCTTCCACCAAACTCCTTCTCTTCCCTCATACTCTCCCTTTTGCTCTGCCCCTGCCCAACCCCTACATCTTTTTCTCCTCTTTGTGTCCCCACTGTACTAAGCCTTGAGTCCTGCAGGGTCTAAGGCCATGACCATTTCCAACCCAGGGAGGAAAAGTCTATTTAGAGGACACAGCATCAGCAGCTATATGGACTTAGGATCCCACTCCCTGTGAGCAGACAAAAGAAAAGTGAAAAACGTTTCCCACAAGCCCTCTGACTACAATCAGGGCACAAAGCAGCTGCAAGAGGAGTTGCGATATCAAGGGTGTGGCTTCTTTGGTCACCAACAGTGGAAAATAGGCAAGAAGTTCCTCGAATAGGGGTTCGGGGAATAGTTTAAGTGACCACCCAACAAAATCTGTTCTTCAAATCATTCTAACAAAATAATGCATTTTTATGTATTGTCAACATAGTACAGGTAATTACCATGTAAGGGTTAATGAAAACTCTAATGCAATGGTAACTGGTTTTGTAATAGTTATGCACATAGCTAATATTATGCATGTTTATTTATAGCTGCACACTATTACAGAGGAATCATCAATTTTAGAATACTAGTACCTTTACAGTAGCATTCAACACAGTTGCCATAAAGTTGCACAATCCAGTAGAGTAGGAAAAGAATACCATGGAGTAGTGCAAGCCAAATGAAATTTCAGAAACACCTAGGTGGATAGGAACTATTTTCTCTGGGGTATTGCCTTGTATTAGTTATCTCTCTCTCTCTCTCTCTCTCTTTCTCCCTCCCTCCCTCCCTCTCCCTCCTTCTCTCTCTCTCTCTCTCTCTCTCTCTCACACACACACACACACACACACACACACACGGGAATCTCAAAGTGAAGCAACCAAAGCCCAGACCATGTCTTACACTTGTTACCATCATTATTCCTCCTGGTTAAAGGGGCCCTCATGTGCCTGGTGCTGTGCTGGATGAGATGACAAGCTGCTGCCTCAGCTGTCAGCTGACTCCAGACTAGAGTTACATGCGGTTCACCTGGCTGCTTCAGCAGGTAACCCTGTATCTGGTCCCTTTCCTTTGTAGCCTTCCAAAGCTAGTTGCTTGGGTGAAAAAAAGACAAAAATCTTCTCTTCTCAGATACAGGAGATGCTTGCTCTTACCTATTATATCCTCATCCTCTGATAATCCTGATGCAATATTCACAAACTAAACAATGCACAATAATTGTATAGTTTTCTCATTCATTTATTTGCCCCATTTACTCATTCATACAGCATTCACAAAGCTCCTATTATATACCACGTACTATGTTGAGTGATAGGAATAGAAAGAGAAATAATGCACACACTCCTTGCCCTAAAAGCACATATCTATCACTTTCCATCCCCCCTTGACATTGGTGTCTAGTATCCAAGAAGTTGAAGCCTTACGTCTTATGAAGACTTTGGCAGCAGCGTGCCCTGACGGCCAAGAAAGCAGGCAGTAAGGGGTTGGAGGTATGATGGTGGCAGACAGAAGAGGCAGCCGGAATAGTTAGGAAGATTGGTTACATCGAACAAATAACTAAATATATTCAAAATAAAAGGAGCTAGGTTCTCACTCTGAGAAGGGATTTCTAAACATGGAAAGAAGACAGCTAAAAAGATCTCTGAGGTGTTGGATTAGAATTGGAATATTGGTATGAACTGATGGGTTTTTAATATGTACACAAATATAGGAATAGTTATTTTCCATGTATTTATGTATATATATGTACATATGTATATGTACGTGTGTATAGAGAGAGAAGCAATGAGCACAGTGAGCAATCAGTTCTTGGTTTCTAAATATCATCCTCCAATAAAAGGAATGTTAGAAGAGAAGGCAATTTGAGGATTGGGGTAGGGAAAATATATGAGAAGCCTGGAATATCTTGTGTCAGAAAGTCAGGAAATACTTAATGAATAATGGGCGTATCTCAAAAGGACATGGGAGTCGGCCTGAAGAGCTCAAAGAGGTAACAATTTGAGCATTAAAATAAATAATGACAGTAACAGGTCAGAACCCATTGAATAAAATAGACCCATGAATCCATACTGAAATACATACCTATGTTTAAATGGAGGAAAGGGGAAATCTCTTTCTTACAACAGAATATCAAATAATAAACATATGAGAAACGATAGAAATAAATCATCACCATTTGACAATCATCATGGTGGTGGTAGATTTAGGTGGATTTATTCAACCATGGATGGATGCTAATTCTGGTGGGTGAAATTTTGATAAGCAACAAGATATTGGTGTAATATCATAATCTCTCCCCATAGTAATCAAATACAAATGAAACATGGTAACTTTATAGTGGAGAAATCTAGCAGATCCCACCTTGACCAGATGATCAAGGTTACCATCACCAAGAATAAGATGGGTCATTATCATGTGCCCCTTGATGTGCTGCACCAAGAAGAGCTCAGCAGCATGTCTATAATTTCCTCCCAAGAGTGAATGGCCTGGGGCTGATGAGGAAACGCTGGATAGACAGGTGGAAGGTCATCCTACAGAAAGAAAGACTTGTCAAACGCATGAGATGCAGAGAATAGACTGAGTTGCTATTCCAGATTAAAGGATACTGATGAGGTGTGGTAATTAAATGCAACACGTCCCTAGATAGGATCTTGGACCAGAAAGAAAAAAGAAACAGACATTGTTAGGACACCTAGGGGAATCTGAATGGGGTCTGTGAATCGCATGGGTGGGTGGTGGTATTACATCTACACTGATCAACTGGGGTGGTTGTACAGTGATAACACAGGAGGAGAGGTCCTTATTTTTAGTGTTAGGCCTGAGAAGTCATCATCTCAGAAAAAGATGTGTGCTGTGTATGTGTCTACGTGCATGTGTAGAGAGAAAGAGAAGATGACCAAAAAATTAGGATAAGATATTAACAACTGGGCCAGGCGCGGTGGCTCACGCCTGTAATCCTAGCACTCTGGGAGGCCGAGGCAGGTGGATCGCTCAAGGTCAGGAGTTCAAGACCAGCCTGAGCAAGAGTGAGACCCCGTCTCTACTAAAAATAGAAAGAAATTGGCCAACTAAAAATATATAGAAAAAATTAGCCGGGCATGGTGGCGCATGCCTGTAGTCTCAGCTACCCGAGAGGCTGAGACAGAAGGATTGCTTGAGCGCAGGAGTTTGAGGTTGCTGTGAGCTAGGTTGACACCACGGCACTCTAGCCTGGGCAACAGAGTGAGACTCTGACTCAAAAAAAAAAGATATAAACAACTGGAAAATCTGGGCAATGTGAAGGGGATACAGAATTCTTTATACTGTTTTACAACTTCGTAAATTTAAAACTATTTCTTTTTTAAAAAAAATACATGATATAACAAGGAAGACATTGGCCTCAGAGTTACACTGACCTGAGTTTAAACTCTAATAGTAATTTATTGATCTATGATCCAAACAATATAATTTGAGTCTCAGTTGCAGCATTTTTTTAGAAAGTTAAACAATTCTTACTATACCTTATAAAACTGATCTAAAGATAAACTAGATAACCAGTTATATAGTTATCATTTAGTGAGTACTTACTATGTGCTAAAATTTTACTATTTCTAAAGCCCTCAACAACCTGGCGATATCAGGATTAATGATTTCCAATTTATCATATGAATACAGTAGTCCCCCCATATCTGCAGGGCATACACTCCAAACCTACAGTGGATGCCTGAAACTGCAGCTAGTTCTGAACCCTGCAAACACTATGTTCTTTCCACCTTATAACCAAGACCGCTACTAAATGACTAACAGGCAGGTAGCACATACAGCACGGATACGCTGAACAAAGGGATGAGTCACGTCCAGGGCAGGACAGAGCAGGATGGTGCAAGATCTCATCATGCTACTCAGAATGGCACACGATGTAAAACTTATGAATTGTTTATTTCTGGAATTTTCCATTTAATACTGTTGAACCGCAGTTGCCCACAGGTAACTGAAACCTTGGAAAGCAAAACCACAGATAAGGGGGGAGTACTGTAGCCTGAGACTCAAAGAAATAACATATGCTCACAGTGAGAGAGCAGGGCTTATACAAGAGTCAGCTTTAAAATCCCACTCTCCCTACTCCAGGGGGCTTCCCTGGTGGGTAGTGCTTCCTAGGGTGTTTGGGACATTGAAGGAGCTCAATCAGCATTGACTTTTCCACCAAGTAGTCTAGTAGGAGAGCAGACACATGATTAAATGAGTACGGTACAAAGGGCTAATGGTATCACGTAGATATAGAACGCAGTGAGAAAATAGAAGAAAGTGACCGTGTGGGGTGTGGCTAAGGGGCAAGAAGGTGGAGAGGCTTCCCAGGCAGTAATACTTGAATTGGGTGTTGAAGGATGAGGTGACAATGGAGAAACAGGAGGCAAGAGGTTTCTAGCAGAAATGTGACAACACGGAGCTGGGGAAGCAGTGTGCGGAGGGAGGGGTGAGCTGGGGAGAGGCAAGCGATTCTGGACAAGTGGATTCTGGACACCAGACCAGGAAAAGTCTTGTGGGCCATGCTTAGACGTTTAGACCTTACTGTCTTGGCTAGGGACCACATGGCCCACCTGCTACCACTACCGCTCCACACACACACACACGTCAGACATTACTAATCATAGCACTTTATTGCACTTCAGCCAGCCCCACCTCAGCCAGCCCCCACCAATCAACTAGAATTGGCACCTGAAATGGAACCATTTGCCCTCCCTACTCTAGGCAATGAGGCAGCTTAGAGGACTTTAACCAGTGGCTGATATGACTTGCGGGGAGGGTCTGGGGGTTGTGTGTGTGTGTGTGTGTGTGTGTGTCTGTCTCTCTCTCAGCTAGACCCTGATACCAATGAGGATTGATCAAGGAATAAATTGCAGGCGCCTGATACCAATGAGGATTGATCAAGGAATAAATTGCAGGCATAGTGACTAGTGAGAAGGCCCCTACAGCAGTCCTGCGCATCTTATAGATGAGAGGAGCACATCCAAAGGAAGTCAGGATTGGGTCGAGCCCCATGCTTTTGTCAAGTCATTGTCAGAAGGCGTATCATGGTGGAGGGAATATGAAAAACACTCTTTGGGTGACAGAACCAAGGGCAAACTGAAAACTATGCTAAGGGAACATGAGATCCAGGAGAAAGGACTGGAGCCAAAGCAAAACAAGCCGACCCAGAGAGATGTGGGTAAGTGTCATTCACCTGAGACTCCATGCAAACTCGGCTGCAGACTCGCCGCAGCAGTACCTCGGTGCTGTCCGACTACCAGTCAATCCCTGCAACGTGTAGGTGCTCATTGAAAGGTCATTATCAAAAGGCAATTAGTCACAGTGCCTATGTCCCAGGAAAAGACATGTGATATTTAAGTATTTAAGACACACACACATAAATATACCCATGTGTGCACACAGACATATGACATGATTAGGAAGCATGCCAACCTAGGATGTGGGCAAGAAACTGGTCTCTTGAGTTTGAGGGGCAGTTGAGCACAGAGTATAGCAAACAGAGCAGTGGACAGAACCGGGGTTCATCTCCTCTCTAGGCCTCAGTTTCCCTGACTGAAAAACGTGAGGGCTGAAAAAGGCCATCTTCTCTAACACAATAATGCTAACTCTGAACTTTCCTCTCGGAAGAAAATAGCAGGGAGATCCGGGAGGGCGTTCTTCCTATGAGCTCAGGAAAGTCTAAATCTGTGCGCGAGTCCATGAGGGTAGCAACTCACATTATAGCCAGAAACGTGGTAATACGATTGAGAAAACTGAAAACACATTGTAAGCAAGGTCCTGGGGAGCATAGAGCATTCTGCTTTAAGATGCTGACTGTTTTTGAAATAAAACTTTAAAACGTGCCATAAAAAGCAACTATTCCTCTGGGGAAAGAGTGGCCTAAAGTGTCTTTGATTGTAACTATGGGAAAGACTTTCATCTGCACTCTTTACGAGGTTAATTGTAACTCTCCCCCAAGCTCAGAAACCTTTCTCTGAAGCTTGCGGTTGTAATCTTACACTCTACATGATAAACGTTCGGTTTTTTTCAACAAGGACATTCCAAAATGTTAAAACTCATGCCTCTGAAAGAAGTCAAATGAGTGCAAGCTGATAAGAAACCGGTTTAGTTAGTGCACACACACCACATGTACACACACGACACACGTGTGCACACACGGCCTGCCGCACCAAGTGAAAGTCCTCAAGCTCTATCAGGAAAGACCCCACAAAACAACAAACCAAAACAAATGGGAAGCACTTAGCATGATACCTGCACATGAGAAGCCCTCAATAGCTCATAGCTGTTACCATCATCATCATATCCTTTTTCTTCATTATTGCTGATGGATTATAAATCTGTCAGTACTCAACTGTCACTGACAGAGATCTATTCCTGCCAATGAGGTCATCTTCATGGACTATACAACCACTGAAACACCCCTAGGGAACGCTGCTGTGGTTGCCTTCTTTTATTAATATAAACTGGCATGAGACAAAGTTACCATAAATTTGTTGTCTATAAAAACAGATGGAAACCCCCACTATATTGTTTTTCACAATTTTTTTATATCCAAAACCTCAACCGAAAACTGTGGTTCATACTTTCCTCTCAGATGCTAAGAGGAATTAATCTCCTGCTATAACTTTAGTGCCTTCTTTGTAGCAGGCTAATAATAACTCTGTTACCATTTATAGATCATTTACCACATGCTGGGCATAGTGCTAATAGCTGTTTTGCTTATTAACTTATTTTGTCTTCACTACAACTGCATGAGATGCTGCAGCTATTATTCTTATCTACATATGAGGGATCTAGGACCTAGTTTAAGCTATGCAAGATCTTTCATTCATTCAATGAAATAGATAAGGGGTGGAAAACAAACTTGAACCAGGAGGCATTTCTGAATCCAATGTCCATGTTTATGTTTTCCACTAGATTATAATTACTAAATAAAGGATTCTTAAATTAGGGTCCTTGAACTTCAGGGGACCCATGAGCCTCTTGGAATTGTATGTAAAATAGTATGTGTATATACACATTTTCCTTGGAGAAAGTCCAAAACTTTTGCCATTTCTACAAAGGAGTCCAGCACTTATTAAAAATAAAGTTTAAATGTGATTGTTCTAGACTCGAATGAGACCAGATCTTATCTTTATATTCTGTACCGCCATGCCCCCTCCACTGCCCCAAGCACCCAAAAGCAGTGCCTGGTACACGGCAGGTACCCAACTACCAGCTGTCCAGTTGACCCAATTCTCTTTTCTCATCCTTTCTTGGATCTACCCCCATCCCCTACCCTGCAGGGGAGATGCAATGAGCATGATGAATTTTTTTAACACTCTATTTTTAAGCCGTGCACATGTGAGAGCTCCATTTGCACAGTTCCCAAGCCAAACCGTCACAGCCACTCACACTGTGAAAGAGCACACAGGACCCCATCATCCTGCCTTCTCGCCCCAGAGAGCCAAACATCTGCTCAATTCTGGGCTAAAGAGCCCACCTGCTGAGGAGGAGATGCCCAGCTTGGAATAGCACAGCACATCTGGCCCTTCCTCCTGGAGCTCAAGCTCCATTTTCAGGGTCAGCTGTCAAGTAATCTGCTTTATAAACAATCTCACATTTTAATAAGAGCCATTGTGCAAGGTGAGCTTTTGAAATAAAGTTGGTTTTCAGTCTGCAGCTGCACTTGCAGATGCCCCACTTTCTAACTGAACTATGTTTACTGGCTATGAAAATAATTGCCCATTATTGCATTTTTGGTGTGCCTACTGTGTGCCAGGCACCATTTTAGATACATACGTCCATCATCCGCAATTCACACAATAGCTTAGGCAGATGTAGCAACATTTTGCAGATGGAGAACCTGAGCCCCATCAGAGAAGTTAAATAATTTGCCCAAGAGCTGAGATCTAACACCATGTTGAGCCAACACAACCCTTACACATCCCCCTCACTTCCTCATGGAACTGAGTTTACTCTCTTTTCAAGGAAAGTCTACTCAAGTTGAAAAGCAAGAAAGATTTCCAGGCCTCATCATCTTAAATAGCTGCAAAGGAATGTCATTTCACAGCACTCTACTAAAGTGGGAGAGAACAGAGTTTTTGCTTTTCACCCTTCACAAACAAAGGTAAGGACACTTAGAATATTATATGTCTTGAATCTATTCTAGATGCCTCATTAAAAGCCATTTTTGAAGGCCTAGTATTCAATTGCATTCAGCAAATATAGGTTCTAGGTAGTGAGCTAGACAGTATGAAAAGACCCAAAAGAGTGAGATAGTCTTGCCATGACCACCCCACCCATGGATCTCCCAATCAATTGAGATTAATATACATATTGTCTAATACACTATGAAAACAAGAGGAAGAATTTCATAGCATGCTAAATGGACCTCAAAGGACAGAAATAGGGACGTATTTGTTTTCGCATCAAAGGAGGATAGAAACATATATGATAAATTCAGACTTCATGAGGAAATGACACCTGAGCTATGATAATGGGTGGGCTTTTCCATGCAAGGGATGAGTGGACAGAGAAGGGGTGTGTCTGAGCAAAGGCTCAGGGAGGAGAAGGCAGGGGCACTTGATGAGATAGTCCATAGCCCTCGGCCTGGGGGTACACGTGAGGCTGAAAATGACACTGGGAAGGGCTGACTTATCCGCTTACTTCGGTGAGGGCAATAAGGAGCTGATGAAGGTTTTGAACTGGAAGTGACCTGATCAGCTCTATGTTCCAGGAGGATTAATCTGGCACAGTGTGTGGAGTGGAGAGATAAGAGTCTAGTGAAGAAAGCAATGACAGGTGTCTGGTTATGCGATGACACAGGCCTATATAAGGTGTGGAAGAGAGAAACGTTAGCTCAAGAGACATTTCCCAGGACTCCGTGCTGGACTGCACCAGGGAAAGGAAAGAGAGGGAATCTGAAAGCCTGGTGGTATCGCTATTTTTTTTTTTTTTTTT